>OZ025250.1:1974640-2327985 GCA_964019135.1 Arenicola marina
CCACAATGGCCATGGGGCATTAAAGGACGTAATTTAAAAATAATGATACTTTTATTTCTTTATAAAACTATGTGATATGGTTTTGCAAGGGCAACATTCAAAAAGCTAACTCATCGGGTATTAAAACATCGGAAAAATATTGCACATCATTCACTGGACGAGCTGTGTCGCCGTTTCTTCCAATGACCAGGCTTACTGATCACGTGTCCGCTGCCTTCTGAGTGTTCACGACGCCGTCTGCTCTCATATGCGCGTTCACGACCCTGTTTGCTCTCATATGAGTGTTCGTGACGCTGTTTACTCTCATATGTGCGTTCGTGACACTTTTTGCTCTCATATACGCGTTCGTGACGCTGTTTGCTCTCAAATGCGCGTTCGTGACGTTGTTTGCTCTCATATGAGTGTTCCTGACGTTGTTTGCTCTCATATGCGTGTTCATGACCCTGTTTGCACTCATACGAGCGTTCGTGGCGCTGTTTGCTCCCATATGCGCGTTCGTAACGCTGTTTGCTCTCGTGTGAGTGCTCGTGACGCCGCTTATGGGGTCGGACGGGACTCCCCTCGTCTTCCCTGTAACCGTCAGAACCACCTCTGACACCCCCCCGCGGCGGTTTTATCTCCTCGTGTGTCTGGGGGTAACGCCCGGCCCCCTCCTGTCTGGCTGGCTGCTGCGGGCCACTCTCCTCAGACTTGTGGTCAGAAGATGGATCCGAAGTTTTCTTACTGCGTTTCTTGTCTGCAACATACAAACCGATACAAGACCCTTTAGATACAAGATACGTTAGGTACAAGACACTTTCGATACAAGTCACTTCAGATACGAGATACTTTAGATACAAGATACTTTGGATACAAGATACTTTAGATACAAGACACTTTAGAAGCAAGATATTTTGGATACAAGATACTTTAGATACAAGATATTTTAGGTACAAGATACTTTAGATACGAGATACTTTAGATACAATATAATTTAGGTACAAGATACTTTAGATACGAGATACTTTAGATACAAGATACTTTAGATACAAGATACTTTAGATACAAGACACTTTAGAAGCAAGATATTTTAGATACAAGACACTTTAGATATAAGATATTATATTTAGATACAAGACACTGTAGAAACCCAATACTTTGGATACAAGATACTTTAGATACTTTAGAAACAAGATACTTTAGATACTTTAGATACAAGATACTTTAGATACAAGATACTTTAGATACAAGATACTTTAGATACAAGATACTTTAGATATAAGATATTATATTTAGATACAAGATACTTTAGGTACAAGATACTTTAGATACGAAATACTTTAGATACAAAATACTTTAAAAAAACAAGATACTTTAGACACACGATACTTTAGATACAAACGCTTTTAAATATGAGATACTTTAGACACAAAATACTTTAGATACAAGACAATTTAGACACAAGATACTTCAGATACAATATACTTTAGATACTTTAGATACAAGATACATGTACTTTACACCCCTTTCATATTTTAATGGCCAGATATGGGGCGGGAATACATTGCCAATGTAATGTACAACACCATATACAGAACATCTCCGCCTTAAGGAAGGACCCAGGGGCGGTATTCATAACCCAATTTTAGGCTGCGCAGAGCTACTTAGCGCTGAATGGAACGGTGTCGAGCAATTATCGGGTTTAAAATAGAAAAGTATTCACAAAGAAGGTGGAATTTCCGAATTAAGAAAGTGCTAAAATAACATTGAATATGATCTCTTGATCACAAGCACCACCCCAACGAGCGGGTGAGGCTACGACGGTCAATGGGAGAAGGAAGGGAGAGTGGAGCCATGTCCCCGGGGGCAACCCCCCATTCCTTAGGAATAAGGCCATGTGATCTTTATCCTGCGACCTCGCAGACATGGCCACAGTGGGGCTCGAACCACCGAGCCACGTAGCGCTAGGCTCTCAGGTAGCCAGAGCACTCAAGGCGAGCGCTCTAACCCACTGAGCTATCGGGGCTGCCCCGGCTACGACGGACATGCACTCCATGTACCGTCACCGCCCTAGCGGTACAGCTAGTGTTCATAAAACACACTCCATGTGCCGTCACCGCCCTAGGGGTACAGCTAGTGTTCATAAAACACACTCCATGTGCCGTCACCGCCCTAGGGGTACAGCTAGTATTCATAAAACACACTCCATGTGCCGTCACCGCCCTAGGGGTACAGCTAGTATTCATAAAACACACTCCATGTGCCGTCAACGCCCTAGCGGTACAGCTAGTATTCATAAAACACACTCCATGTGCCGTCACCGCCCTAGGGGTACAGCTAGTATTCATAAAACACACCCCATGTGCCGTCACCGCCCTAGCAGTAGAGCTAGTATTCATAAAACACACTCCATGTGCCGTCACCGCCCTAGGGGTACAGCTAGTATTCATAAAACACACTCCATGTGCCGTCACGGCCCTAGCGGTACAGCTAGTATTCATAAAACACACTCCATGTGCCGTCAACGCCCTAGCGGTACAGCTAGTATTCATAAAACACACTCCATGTGCCGTCACCGCCCTAGCGGTACAGCTAGTATTCATAAAACACACTCCATGTGCCGTCACCGCCCTAGCGGTACAGCTAGTATTCATAAAACACACTCCATGTGACGTCACCGCCCTAGCGGTACAGCTAGTATTCATAAAACACACTCCATGTGCCGTCACCGTCGTAGCGGTACAGCTAGTATTCATAAAACACACTCCATGTGCCGTCACAGCCCTAGGGGTACAGCTAGTATTCATAAAACACACTCCGTGTGCCGTCAACGCCCTAGCGGTACAGCTAGTATTCATAAAACACACTCCATGTGCCGTCACCGCCCTAGGGGTACAGCTAGTATTCATAAAACACACCCCATGTGCCGTCACCGCCCTAGCAGTAGAGCTAGTATTCATAAAACACACTCCATGTGCCGTCACCGCCCTAGGGGTACAGCTAGTATTCATAAAACACACTCCATGTGCCGTCACGGCCCTAGCGGTACAGCTAGTATTCATAAAACACACTCCATGTGCCGTCAACGCCCTAGCGGTACAGCTAGTATTCATAAAACACACTCCATGTGCCGTCACCGTCCTAGCGGTACAGCTAGTATTCATAAAACACACTCCATGTGACGTCACCGCCCTAGGGGTACAGCTAGTATTCATAAAACACACTCCATGTGCCGTCACCGCCCTAGCGGTACAGCTAGTATTCATAAAACACACTCCATGTGCCGTCACCGCCCTAGCGGTACAGCTAGTATTCATAAAACACACTCCATGTGCCGTCACCGCCCTAGGGGTACAGCTAGTATTCATAAAACACACCCCATGTGCCGTCACCGTCCTAGCGGTACAGCTAGTATTCATAAAACACACTCCATGTGCCGTCACCGCCCTAGGGGTACAGCTAGTATTCATAAAACACACCCCATGTGCCGTCACCGTCCTAGCGGTACAGCTAGTATTCAAAAAACACACTCCATGTGCCGTCACCGCCCTAGCGGTACAGCTAGTATTCATAAAACACACTCCATGTGCCGTCACAGCCCTAGGGGTACAGCTAGTATTCATAAAACACACCCCATGTGCCGTCACCGTCCTAGCGGTACAGCTAGTATTCATAAAACACACTCCATGTGCCGTCACCGCCCTAGGGGTACAGCTAGTATTCATAAAACACACTCCATGTGCCGTCACCGCCCTAGCGGTACAGCTAGTATTCATAAAACACACTCCATGTGCCGTCACCGCCCTAGCGGTACAGCTAGTATTCATAAAACACACTCCATGTGCCGTCACCGTCCTAGCGGTACAGCTAGTATTCATAAAACACACTCCATGTGCCGTCACCGCCCTAGGGGTACAGCTAGTATTCATAAAACACACTCCATGTGCCGTCACCGCCCTAGCGGTACAGCTAGTATTCATAAAACACACCCCATGTGCCGTCACCGCCCTAGCGGTACAGCTAGTATTCATAAAACACACTCCATGTGCCGTCACCGTCCTAGCGGTACAGCTAGTATTCATAAAACACACTCCATGTGCCGTCACCGCCCTAGGGGTACAGCTAGTATTCATAAAACACACTCCATGTGCCGTCACCGCCCTAGGGGTACAGCTGGTATTCATAAAACACACTCCATGTGCCGTCACCGCCCTAGGGGTACAGCTGGTATTCATAAAACACACTCCATGTGCCGTCACCGCCCTAGGGGTACAGCTAGTATTCATAAAACACACTCCATGTGCCGTCACCGCCCTAGGGGTACAGCTAGTATTCATAAAACACACCCCATGTGCCGTCACCGTCCTAGCGGTACAGCTAGTATTCATAAAACACACTCCATGTGCCGTCACCGCCCTAGGGGTACAGCTAGTATTCATAAAACACACCCCATGTGCCGTCACCGCCCTAGCGGTACAGCTAGTATTCATAAAACACACTCCATGTGCCGTCACCGCCCTAGCGGTACAGCTAGTATTCATAAAACACACTCCATGTGCCGTCACCGTCCTAGCGGTACAGCTAGTATTCATAAAACACACTCCATGTGCCGTCACCGCCCTAGGGGTACAGCTAGTATTCATAAAACACACTCCATGTGCCGTCACCGCCCTAGGGGTACAGCTGGTATTCATAAAACACACTCCATGTGCCGTCACCGCCCTAGGGGTACAGCTGGTATTCATAAAACACACTCCATGTGCCGTCACCGCCCTAGGGGTACAGCTAGTATTCATAAAACACACTCCATGTGCCGTCACCGCCCTAGCGGTACAGCTAGTATTCATAAAACACACCCCATGTGCCGTCACCGCCCTAGCGGTACAGCTAGTATTCATAAAACACACTCCATGT
This sequence comes from Arenicola marina, assembly GCA_964019135.1. Taxonomy (NCBI): domain Eukaryota; kingdom Metazoa; phylum Annelida; class Polychaeta; family Arenicolidae; genus Arenicola; species Arenicola marina. The sequence goes on from OZ025250.1 coordinate 1,979,534, forward strand.
GCCGTCACCGCCCTAGGGGTACAGCTAGTATTCATAAAACACACTCCATGTGCCGTCACCGCCCTAGCGGTACAGCTAGTATTCATAAAACACACTCCATGTGCCGTCACCGCCCTAGCGGTACAGCTAGTATTCATAAAACACACCACATGTGCCGTCACCGCCCTAGGGGTACAGCTAGTATTCATAAAACACACTCCATGTGCCGTCACCGCCCTAGGGGTACAGCTAGTATTCATAAAACACACTCCATGTGCCGTCACCGCCCTAGCGGTACAGCTAGTATTCATAAAACACACTCCATGTGCCGTCACCGCCCTAGCGGTACAGCTAGTATTCATAAAACACACTCCATGTGCCGTCACCGCCCTAGCGGTACAGCTAGTATTCATAAAACACACTCCATGTGCCGTCACCGCCCTAGCGGTACAGCTAGTATTCATAAAACACACTCCATGTGCCGTCACCGTCCTAGCGGTACAGCTAGTATTCATAAAACACACCCCATGTGCCGTCACCGCCCTAGCGGTACAGCTAGTATTCATAAAACACACTCCATGTGCCGTCACCGTCCTAGGGGTACAGCTAGTATTCATAAAACACACTCCATGTGCCGTCACCGCCCTAGCGGTACAGCTAGTATACATAAAACACACCCCATGTGCCGTCACCGCCCTAGGGGTACAGCTAGTATTCATAAAACACACTCCATGTGCCGTCACCGTCCTAGGGGTACAGCTAGTATTCATAAAACACACTCCATGTGCCGTCACCGCCCTAGCGGTACAGCTAGTATTCATAAAACACACCCCATGTGCCGTCACCGCCCTAGCGGTACAGCTAGTATTCATAAAACACACTCCATGTGCCGTCACCGCCCTAGCGGTACAGCTAGTATTCATAAAACACACTCCATGTGCCGTCACCGCCCTAGGGGTACAGCTAGTATTCATAAAACACACTCCATGTGCCGTCACCGCCTTAGGGGTACAGCTAGTATTCATAAAACACACTCCATGTGCCGTCACCGCCCTAGCGGTACAGCTAGTATTCATAAAACACACTCCATGTGCCGTCACCGCCCTAGGGGTACAGCTAGTATTCATAAAACACACTCCATGTGCCGTCACCGCCCTAGCGGTACAGCTAGTATTCATAAAACACACTCCATGTGCCGTCACCGCCCTAGCGGTACAGCTAGTATTCATAAAACACACTCCATGTGCCGTCACCGTCCTAGCGGTGCAGCTAGTATTCATAAAACACACTCCATGTGCCGTCACCGTCCTAGCGGTACAGCTAGTATTCATAAAACACACTCCATGTGCCGTCACCGCCCTAGCGGTACAGCTAGTATTCATAAAACACACCCCATGTGCCGTCACCGTCCTAGCGGTACAGCTAGTATTCATAAAACACACTCCATGTGCCGTCACCGCCCTAGCGGTACAGCTAGTATTCATAAAACACACTCCATGTGCCGTCACCGCCCTAGCGGTACAGCTAGTATTCATAAAACACACTCCATGTGCCGTCACCGCCCTAGCGGTACAGCTAGTATTCATAAAACACACTCCATGTGCCGTCACCGCCCTAGCGGTACAGCTAGTATTCATAAAACACACTCCATGTGCCGTCACCGCCCTAGCGGTACAGCTAGTATTCATAAAACACACTCCATGTGCCGTCACCGCCCTAGCGGTACAGCTAGTATTCATAAAACACACTCCATGTGCCGTCACCGCCCTAGCGGTACAGCTAGTATTCATAAAACACACTCCATGTGCCGTCACCGCCCTAGCGGTACAGCTAGTATTCATAAAACACACTCCATGTGCCGTCACCGCCCTAGCGGTACAGCTAGTATTCATAAAACACACTCCATGTGCCGTCACCGCCCTAGCGGTACAGCTAGTATTCATAAAACACACTCCATGTGCCGTCACCGCCCTAGCGGTACAGCTAGTATTCATAAAACACACTCCATGTGCCGTCACCGCCCTAGCGGTACAGCTAGTATTCATAAAACACACTCCATGTGCCGTCACCGCCCTAGCGGTACAGCTAGTATTCATAAAACACACTCCATGTGCCGTCACCGTCCTAGCGGTACAGCTAGTATTCATAAAACACACTCCATGTGCCGTCACCGCCCTAGCGGTACAGCTAGTATTCATAAAACACACTCCATGTGCCGTCACCGCCCTAGGGGTACAGCTAGTATTCATAAAACACACCCCATGTGCCGTCACCGCCCTAGGGGTACAGCTAGTATTCATAAAACACACTCCATGTGCCGTCACCGCCCTAGCGGTACAGCTAGTATTCATAAAACACACTCCATGTGCCGTCACCGCCCTAGGGGTACAGCCAGTATTCATAAAACACACCCCATGTGCCGTCACCGCCCTAGGGGTACAGCTAGTATTCATAAAACACACCCCATGTGCCGTCACCGCCCTAGCGGTACAGCTAGTATTCATAAAACACACCCCATGTGCCGTCACCGCCCTAGGGGTACAGCTAGTATTCATAAAACACACTCCATGTGCCGTCACCGCCCTAGCGGTACAGCTAGTATTCATAAAACACACCCCATGTGCCGTCACCGCCCTAGGGGTACAGCTAGTATTCATAAAACACACCCCATGTGCCGTCACCGCCCTAGGGGTACAGCTAGTATTCATAAAACACACTCCATGTGCCGTCACCGCCCTAGCGGTACAGCTAGTATTCATAAAACACACCCCATGTGCCGTCACGGCCCTAGGGGTACAGCTAGTATTCATAAAACACACCCCATGTGCCGTCACCGCCCTAGGGGTACAGCTAGTATTCATAAAACACACCCCATGTGCCGTCACCGCCCTAGCGGTACAGCTAGTATTCATAAAACACACCCCATGTGCCGTCACCGCCCTAGGGGTACAGCTAGTATTCATAAAACACACTCCATGTGCCGTCACGGCCCTAGGGGTACAGCTAGTATTCATAAAACACACCCCATGTGCCGTCACCGCCCTAGGGGAACAGCTAGTATTCATAAAACACACCCCATGTGCCGTCACCGCCCTAGCGGTACAGCTAGTATTCATAAAACACACTCCATGTGCCGTCACCGCCCTAGCGGTACAGCTAGTATTCATAAAACACACTCCATGTGCCGTCACCGCCCTAGCGGTACAGCTAGTATTCATAAAACACACTCCATGTGCCGTCACCGCCCTAGCGGTACAGCTAGTATTCATAAAACACACCCCATGTGCCGTCACCGCCCTAGGGGTACAGCTAGTATTCATAAAACACACTCCATGTGCCGTCACCGCCCTAGGGGTACAGCTAGTATTCATAAAACACACTCCATGTGCCGTCACCGCCCTAGCGGTACAGCTAGTATTCATAAAACACACTCCATGTGCCGTCACCGCCCTAGCGGTACAGCTAGTATTCATAAAACACACTCCATGTGCCGTCACCGCCCTAGCGGTACAGCTAGTATTCATAAAACACACTCCATGTGCCGTCACCGCCCTAGCGGTACAGCTAGTATTCATAAAACACACTCCATGTGCCGTCACCGTCCTAGCGGTACAGCTAGTATTCATAAAACACACCCCATGTGCCGTCACCGCCCTAGCGGTACAGCTAGTATTCATAAAACACACTCCATGTGCCGTCACCGTCCTAGGGGTACAGCTAGTATTCATAAAACACACTCCATGTGCCGTCACCGCCCTAGCGGTACAGCTAGTATACATAAAACACACCCCATGTGCCGTCACCGCCCTAGGGGTACAGCTAGTATTCATAAAACACACTCCATGTGCCGTCACCGTCCTAGGGGTACAGCTAGTATTCATAAAACACACTCCATGTGCCGTCACCGCCCTAGCGGTACAGCTAGTATTCATAAAACACACCCCATGTGCCGTCACCGCCCTAGCGGTACAGCTAGTATTCATAAAACACACTCCATGTGCCGTCACCGCCCTAGCGGTACAGCTAGTATTCATAAAACACACTCCATGTGCCGTCACCGCCCTAGGGGTACAGCTAGTATTCATAAAACACACTCCATGTGCCGTCACCGCCCTAGGGGTACAGCTAGTATTCATAAAACACACTCCATGTGCCGTCACCGCCCTAGCGGTACAGCTAGTATTCATAAAACACACTCCATGTGCCGTCACCGCCCTAGGGGTACAGCTAGTATTCATAAAACACACTCCATGTGCCGTCACCGCCCTAGCGGTACAGCTAGTATTCATAAAACACACTCCATGTGCCGTCACCGCCCTAGCGGTACAGCTAGTATTCATAAAACACACTCCATGTGCCGTCACCGTCCTAGCGGTGCAGCTAGTATTCATAAAACACACTCCATGTGCCGTCACCGTCCTAGCGGTACAGCTAGTATTCATAAAACACACCCCATGTGCCGTCACCGCCCTAGGGGTACAGCTAGTATTCATAAAACACACTCCATGTGCCGTCACCGCCCTAGGGGTACAGCTAGTATTCATAAAACACACTCCATGTGCCGTCACCGCCCTAGCGGTACAGCTAGTATTCATAAAACACACTCCATGTGCCGTCACCGCCCTAGCGGTACAGCTAGTATTCATAAAACACACTCCATGTGCCGTCACCGCCCTAGCGGTACAGCTAGTATTCATAAAACACACTCCATGTGCCGTCACCGCCCTAGCGGTACAGCTAGTATTCATAAAACACACTCCATGTGCCGTCACCGTCCTAGCGGTACAGCTAGTATTCATAAAACACACCCCATGTGCCGTCACCGCCCTAGCGGTACAGCTAGTATTCATAAAACACACTCCACGTGCCGTCACCGTCCTAGGGGTACAGCTAGTATTCATAAAACACACTCCATGTGCCGTCACCGCCCTAGCGGTACAGCTAGTATACATAAAACACACCCCATGTGCCGTCACCGCCCTAGGGGTACAGCTAGTATTCATAAAACACACTCCATGTGCCGTCACCGTCCTAGGGGTACAGCTAGTATTCATAAAACACACTCCATGTGCCGTCACCGCCCTAGCGGTACAGCTAGTATTCATAAAACACACCCCATGTGCCGTCACCGCCCTAGCGGTACAGCTAGTATTCATAAAACACACTCCATGTGCCGTCACCGCCCTAGCGGTACAGCTAGTATTCATAAAACACACTCCATGTGCCGTCACCGCCCTAGGGGTACAGCTAGTATTCATAAAACACACTCCATGTGCCGTCACCGCCTTAGGGGTACAGCTAGTATTCATAAAACACACTCCATGTGCCGTCACCGCCCTAGCGGTACAGCTAGTATTCATAAAACACACTCCATGTGCCGTCACCGCCCTAGGGGTACAGCTAGTATTCATAAAACACACTCCATGTGCCGTCACCGCCCTAGCGGTACAGCTAGTATTCATAAAACACACTCCATGTGCCGTCACCGCCCTAGCGGTACAGCTAGTATTCATAAAACACACTCCATGTGCCGTCACCGTCCTAGCGGTGCAGCTAGTATTCATAAAACACACTCCATGTGCCGTCACCGTCCTAGCGGTACAGCTAGTATTCATAAAACACACTCCATGTGCCGTCACCGCCCTAGCGGTACAGCTAGTATTCATAAAACACACCCCATGTGCCGTCACCGTCCTAGCGGTACAGCTAGTATTCATAAAACACACTCCATGTGCCGTCACCGCCCTAGCGGTACAGCTAGTATTCATAAAACACACTCCATGTGCCGTCACCGCCCTAGCGGTACAGCTAGTATTCATAAAACACACTCCATGTGCCGTCACCGTCCTAGCGGTACAGCTAGTATTCATAAAACACACTCCATGTGCCGTCACCGCCCTAGCGGTACAGCTAGTATTCATAAAACACACTCCATGTGCCGTCACCGCCCTAGCGGTACAGCTAGTATTCATAAAACACACTCCATGTGCCGTCACCGCCCTAGCGGTACAGCTAGTATTCATAAAACACACTCCATGTGCCGTCACCGCCCTAGCGGTACAGCTAGTATTCATAAAACACACTCCATGTGCCGTCACCGCCCTAGCGGTACAGCTAGTATTCATAAAACACACTCCATGTGCCGTCACCGCCCTAGCGGTACAGCTAGTATTCATAAAACACACTCCATGTGCCGTCACCGCCCTAGCGGTACAGCTAGTATTCATAAAACACACTCCATGTGCCGTCACCGCCCTAGCGGTACAGCTAGTATTCATAAAACACACTCCATGTGCCGTCACCGCCCTAGCGGTACAGCTAGTATTCATAAAACACACTCCATGTGCCGTCACCGTCCTAGCGGTACAGCTAGTATTCATAAAACACACTCCATGTGCCGTCACCGCCCTAGCGGTACAGCTAGTATTCATAAAACACACTCCATGTGCCGTCACCGCCCTAGGGGTACAGCTAGTATTCATAAAACACACCCCATGTGCCGTCACCGCCCTAGGGGTACAGCTAGTATTCATAAAACACACTCCATGTGCCGTCACCGCCCTAGCGGTACAGCTAGTATTCATAAAACACACTCCATGTGCCGTCACCGCCCTAGGGGTACAGCCAGTATTCATAAAACACACCCCATGTGCCGTCACCGCCCTAGGGGTACAGCTAGTATTCATAAAACACACCCCATGTGCCGTCACCGCCCTAGCGGTACAGCTAGTATTCATAAAACACACCCCATGTGCCGTCACCGCCCTAGGGGTACAGCTAGTATTCATAAAACACACTCCATGTGCCGTCACCGCCCTAGCGGTACAGCTAGTATTCATAAAACACACCCCATGTGCCGTCACCGCCCTAGGGGTACAGCTAGTATTCATAAAACACACCCCATGTGCCGTCACCGCCCTAGGGGTACAGCTAGTATTCATAAAACACACTCCATGTGCCGTCACCGCCCTAGCGGTACAGCTAGTATTCATAAAACACACCCCATGTGCCGTCACGGCCCTAGGGGTACAGCTAGTATTCATAAAACACACCCCATGTGCCGTCACCGCCCTAGGGGTACAGCTAGTATTCATAAAACACACCCCATGTGCCGTCACCGCCCTAGCGGTACAGCTAGTATTCATAAAACACACCCCATGTGCCGTCACCGCCCTAGGGGTACAGCTAGTATTCATAAAACACACTCCATGTGCCGTCACGGCCCTAGGGGTACAGCTAGTATTCATAAAACACACCCCATGTGCCGTCACCGCCCTAGGGGAACAGCTAGTATTCATAAAACACACCCCATGTGCCGTCACCGCCCTAGCGGTACAGCTAGTATTCATAAAACACACTCCATGTGCCGTCACCGCCCTAGCGGTACAGCTAGTATTCATAAAACACACTCCATGTGCCGTCACCGCCCTAGCGGTACAGCTAGTATTCATAAAACACACTCCATGTGCCGTCACCGCCCTAGCGGTACAGCTAGTATTCATAAAACACACCCCATGTGCCGTCACCGCCCTAGGGGTACAGCTAGTATTCATAAAACACACTCCATGTGCCGTCACCGCCCTAGGGGTACAGCTAGTATTCATAAAACACACTCCATGTGCCGTCACCGCCCTAGCGGTACAGCTAGTATTCATAAAACACACTCCATGTGCCGTCACCGCCCTAGCGGTACAGCTAGTATTCATAAAACACACTCCATGTGCCGTCACCGCCCTAGCGGTACAGCTAGTATTCATAAAACACACTCCATGTGCCGTCACCGCCCTAGCGGTACAGCTAGTATTCATAAAACACACTCCATGTGCCGTCACCGTCCTAGCGGTACAGCTAGTATTCATAAAACACACCCCATGTGCCGTCACCGCCCTAGCGGTACAGCTAGTATTCATAAAACACACTCCATGTGCCGTCACCGTCCTAGGGGTACAGCTAGTATTCATAAAACACACTCCATGTGCCGTCACCGCCCTAGCGGTACAGCTAGTATACATAAAACACACCCCATGTGCCGTCACCGCCCTAGGGGTACAGCTAGTATTCATAAAACACACTCCATGTGCCGTCACCGTCCTAGGGGTACAGCTAGTATTCATAAAACACACTCCATGTGCCGTCACCGCCCTAGCGGTACAGCTAGTATTCATAAAACACACCCCATGTGCCGTCACCGCCCTAGCGGTACAGCTAGTATTCATAAAACACACTCCATGTGCCGTCACCGCCCTAGCGGTACAGCTAGTATTCATAAAACACACTCCATGTGCCGTCACCGCCCTAGGGGTACAGCTAGTATTCATAAAACACACTCCATGTGCCGTCACCGCCCTAGGGGTACAGCTAGTATTCATAAAACACACTCCATGTGCCGTCACCGCCCTAGCGGTACAGCTAGTATTCATAAAACACACTCCATGTGCCGTCACCGCCCTAGGGGTACAGCTAGTATTCATAAAACACACTCCATGTGCCGTCACCGCCCTAGCGGTACAGCTAGTATTCATAAAACACACTCCATGTGCCGTCACCGCCCTAGCGGTACAGCTAGTATTCATAAAACACACTCCATGTGCCGTCACCGTCCTAGCGGTGCAGCTAGTATTCATAAAACACACTCCATGTGCCGTCACCGTCCTAGCGGTACAGCTAGTATTCATAAAACACACTCCATGTGCCGTCACCGCCCTAGCGGTACAGCTAGTATTCATAAAACACACTCCATGTGCCGTCACCGCCCTAGCGGTACAGCTAGTATTCATAAAACACACTCCATGTGCCGTCACCGCCCTAGCGGTACAGCTAGTATTCATAAAACACACTCCATGTGCCGTCACCGCCCTAGCGGTACAGCTAGTATTCATAAAACACACTCCATGTGCCGTCACCGCCCTAGCGGTACAGCTAGTATTCATAAAACACACTCCATGTGCCGTCACCGCCCTAGCGGTACAGCTAGTATTCATAAAACACACTCCATGTGCCGTCACCGCCCTAGCGGTACAGCTAGTATTCATAAAACACACTCCATGTGCCGTCACCGCCCTAGCGGTACAGCTAGTATTCATAAAACACACTCCATGTGCCGTCACCGCCCTAGCGGTACAGCTAGTATTCATAAAACACACTCCATGTGCCGTCACCGCCCTAGCGGTACAGCTAGTATTCATAAAACACACTCCATGTGCCGTCACCGCCCTAGCGGTACAGCTAGTATTCATAAAACACACTCCATGTGCCGTCACCGCCCTAGCGGTACAGCTAGTATTCATAAAACACACTCCATGTGCCGTCACCGCCCTAGCGGTACAGCTAGTATTCATAAAACACACTCCATGTGCCGTCACCGCCCTAGCGGTACAGCTAGTATTCATAAAACACACTCCATGTGCCGTCACCGCCCTAGCGGTACAGCTAGTATTCATAAAACACACCCCATGTGCCGTCACCGCCCTAGCGGTACAGCTAGTATTCATAAAACACACTCCATGTGCCGTCACCGCCCTAGCGGTACAGCTAGTATTCATAAAACACACTCCATGTGCCGTCACCGCCCTAGGGGTACAGCTAGTATTCATAAAACACACCCCATGTGCCGTCACCGCCCTAGGGGTACAGCTAGTATTCATAAAACACACTCCATGTGCCGTCACCGCCCTAGCGGTACAGCTAGTATTCATAAAACACACTCCATGTGCCGTCACCGCCCTAGGGGTACAGCTAGTATTCATAAAACACACCCCATGTGCCGTCACCGCCCTAGGGGTACAGCTAGTATTCATAAAACACACCCCATGTGCCGTCACCGCCCTAGCGGTACAGCTAGTATTCATAAAACACACCCCATGTGCCGTCACCGCCCTAGGGGTACAGCTAGTATTCATAAAACACACTCCATGTGCCGTCACCGCCCTAGCGGTACAGCTAGTATTCATAAAACACACCCCATGTGCCGTCACCGCCCTAGGGGTACAGCTAGTATTCATAAAACACACTCCATGTGCCGTCACCGCCCTAGGGGTACAGCTAGTATTCATAAAACACACTCCATGTGCCGTCACCGCCCTAGCGGTACAGCTAGTATTCATAAAACACACCCCATGTGCCGTCACGGCCCTAGGGGTACAGCTAGTATTCATAAAACACACCCCATGTGCCGTCACCGCCCTAGGGGTACAGCTAGTATTCATAAAACACACCCCATGTGCCGTCACCGCCCTAGCGGTACAGCTAGTATTCATAAAACACACCCCATGTGCCGTCACCGCCCTAGGGGTACAGCTAGTATTCATAAAACACACTCCATGTGCCGTCACGGCCCTAGGGGTACAGCTAGTATTCATAAAACACACCCCATGTGCCGTCACCGCCCTAGGGGTACAGCTAGTATTCATAAAACACACCCCATGTGCCGTCACCGCCCTAGCGGTACAGCTAGTATTCATAAAACACACTCCATGTGCCGTCACCGCCCTAGCGGTACAGCTAGTATTCAGAAAACACACCCCATGTGCCGTCACCGCCCTAGCGGTACAGCTAGTTTTCATAAAACACACTCCATGTGCCGTCACCGCCCTAGGGGTACAGCTAGTATTCATAAAACCCGCGTAGCTTACGCACGCATTTCTTTGATCACTTTCTTAATTGACAAAACTCGCCTCATGGGTCAAAACTTTTGTATTTTGAACCCGATAATTGCTCGACAAAACGTTCTCTTAGCGCTAAGCAGATTTGCGCGGCCTAGGTGTGGCTTATGAAAACCGACCCTAGAGTCTAAGGGAGTCTCCTAGATCACAGCTACTGTACCTTTCTTTTTCGCCTTTTTCTTCTTTTTACGGGAGTGCTTCTTGCTTTTCTTCTTGCTGAAAGAACAAATCTACCAACACTGTTCACTGGGGTCAGACATCGGTGAGCGCCCCTAAACATAGCACCTGTTCACTGGGGTCGGACATCGGTGAGCGCCCCTAAACATAGCACCTGTTCACTGGGGTCAGACATCGGTGAGCGCCCCTAAACATAGCACCTGTTCATTGGGGTCAGACATCGGTGAGCGCCCCTAAACATAGCACCTGTTCACTGGGGTCAGACATCGGTGAGCGCCCCTAAACATAGCACCTGTTCATTGGGGTCAGACATCGGTGAGCGCCCCTAAACATAGCACCTGTTCACTGGGGTCAGACATCGGTGAGCGCCCCTAAACATAGCACCTGTTCACTGGGGTCAGACATCGGTGAGCGCCCCTAAACATAGCACCTGTTCACTGGGGTCAGACATCGGTGAGCGCCCCTAAACATAGCACCTGTTCACTGGGGTCAGACATCGGTGAGCGCCCCTAAACATAGCACCTGTTCACTGGGGTCAGACATCGGTGAGCGCCCCTAAACATAGCACCTGTACACTGGGTTCAGACATCGGTGAGCGCCCCTAAACATAGCACCTGTTCACTGGGGTCAGACATCGGTGAGCTCCCCTAAACATAGCACCTGTTCACTGGGGTCAGACATCGGTGAGCGCCCCTAAACATAGCACCTGTTCACTGGGGTCAGACATCGGGGAGCGCCCCTAAACATAGCACCTGTTCACTGGGGTCAGACATCGGTGAGCGCCCCTACACATAGCACCTGTTCACTGGGGTCAGACATCGGTGAGCGCCCCTAAACATAGCACCTGTTCACTGGGGTCAGACATCGGTGAGCTCCCCTAAACATAGCACCTGTTCACTGGGGTCAGACATCGGTGAGCGCCCCTAAACATAGCACCTGTTCACTGGGGTCAGACATCGGTGAGCTCCCCTAAACATAGCACCTGTTCACTAGGGTCAGACATCGGTGAGCGCCCCTAAACATAGCACCTGTTCACTGGGGTCAGACATCGGTGAGCGCCCCTAAACATAGCACCTGTTCACTGGGGTCAGACATCGGTGAGCGCCCCTAAACATAGCACCTGTTCACTGGGGTCAGACATCGGTGAGCGCCCCTAAACATAGCACCTGTTCACTGGGGTCAGACATCGGTGAGCGCCCCTAAACATAGCACCTGTTCACTGGGGTCAGACATCGGTGAGCGCCCCTAAACATAGCACCTGTTCACTGGGGTCAGACATCGGTGAGCGCCCCTAAACATAGCACCTGTTCATTGGGGTCAGACATCGGTGAGCGCCCCTAAACATAGCACCTGTTCACTGGGGTCAGACATCGGTGAGCGCCCCTAAACATAGCACTCCTTGTATGACGCGTAGTTTAAGAGATTAACGGTGAAGTTTACACTCGAAATGGACACATTAAGGTCACGCGTCTATCACGTGACTAATACCACGAGACGGGGAATCGATTAGTACCACGTGACTGAACTGGTGTCAAGTGACTGATACCCCGCGAGGTGGTGTCACGTGACTGGGACCACGTGACGAGGCTGACTGACCTTGCCGGCTGCTCGCTGGAGCTCGAGTCGCTGTAGAACTCCTCCGGATGCATTTCCTTATAGCCACTGTGGCCCCACCTGGCGAGCAGTACAGGAACGTGTCTCAGTGACAACCATTAACACACATTATTAATGTATGACACGAGCGCATGATAACACCGACGCGTTATGACACGTTATGACACCGACGCGTTATGACACCGACGCGTTATGACACCGACGCGTTATGACACTGACGCGTTAGGACACCGACGCGTTATGACACCGACGCGTTATGACACCGACGCGTTAGGACACCGACGCGTTATGACACCGGCGCGTTATGACACTGACGCGTTATGACACCGACGCGTTAGGACACCGACGCGTTATGACACCGGCGCGTTATGACACCGACGCGTTATGACACGTTATGACACCGACGCGTTATGACACCGGCGCGTTATGACACCGACGCGTTATGACACCGACGCGTTATGACACCGACGCGTTATGACACCGACGCGTTATGACACCGGCGCGTTATGACACCGACGCGTTATGACACGTTATGACACCGACGCGTTATGACACCGGCGCGTTATGACACCGACGCGTTATGACACCGACGCGTTATGACACCGGCGCGTTATGACACCGACGCGTTATGACACGTTATGACACCGACGCGTTATGACACCGACGCGTTATGACACCGACGCGTTATGACACCGGCGCGTTATGACACCGACGCGTTATGACACGTTATGACACCGACGCGTTATGACACCGGCGCGTTATGACACGTTATGACACTGACGCGTTATGACACCGACGCGTTATGACACCGACGCGTTATGACACCGGCGCGTTATGACACCGACGCGTTATGACACCGGCGCGTTATGACACCGACGCGTTATGACACGTTATGACACCGACGCGTTATGACACCGACGCGTTATGACACCGACGCGTTATGACACCGGCGCGTTATGACACCGACGCGTTATGACACCGACGCGTTATGACACCGACGCGTTATGACACCGACGCGTTATGACACCGACGCGTTATGACACCGACGCGTTATGACACCGACGCGTTATGACACCGACGCGTTATGACACCGACGCGTTATGACACCGACGCGTTATGACACCGGCGCGTTATGACACCGACGCGTTATGACACCGACGCGTTATGACACGTTATGACACCGACGCGTTATGACACCGACGCGTTATGACACCGACGCGTTATGACACCGACGCGTTATGACACCGACGCGTTATGACACCGACGCGTTATGACACCGACGCGTTATGACACCGGCGCGTTATGACATCGACGCGTTATGACACCGACGCGTTATGACACCGACGCGTTATGACACCGACGCGTTATGACACCGACGCGTTATGACACCGGCGCGTTAGGACACCGACGCCCGGGTGGGACTGACCAACAGTTGATCAGCGTGACGACCGATGTCTTCTGCTGGTCGCGTCACTACGCACTATAAAGTCAGAAAAGCTCATGTTCTACTCACAGCTAGACGCGGCCTATGGCAAGCCATAGGCATTTAAGTTTAATAGGGCCATTAAACCGGTTCCATGGGGATAAAAGGTTGTTACACAGAAATTGTTTAAAGTAGCTTTCGTGACAAGATAATTTTTTCTTATTTTATTACGATGGGTCTACAGATATCTCGACATCGACCTAAAAAATCGTTCCCGAAGTTGCTGCCCTGTAGACCTTTCGCCAAACTGTCACCTTACCTGCTGGGGTCCTCCCCGTGGTACAGCTGTCGCCTTACCTGCTGGGGTCCTCCCTGTGGTACAGCTGTCGCCTTACCTGCTGGGGTCCTTCCTGTGGTACAGCTGTCGCCTTACCTGCTGGGGTCCTCTCTCTGGTACAGCTGTCACCTTACCTGCTAGGGTCCTCCCTGTGGTACAGCTGTCACCCTACCTGCTGGGGTCCTCCCTGTGGTACAGCTGTCACCCTACCTGCTGGGGTCCTCCCTGTGGTACAGCTGTCACCCTACCTGCTGGGGTCCGCCCTGTGGTACAGCTGTCACCCTACCTGCTGGGGTCCTCCCTGTGGTACAGCTGTCGCCTTACCTGCTGGGGTCCTTCCTGTGGTACAGCTGCCGCCTTACCTGCTGGGGTCCTCTCTCTGGTACAGCTGTCACCTTACCTGCTAGGGTCCTCTCTGTGGTACAGCTGTCACCTTACCTGCTGGGGTCCTCCCCGTGGTACAGCTGTCGCCTTACCTGCTGGGGTCCTCCCTGTGGTACAGCTGTCACCCTACCTGCTGGGGTCCTCTCTGTGGTACAGCTGTCACCCTACCTGCTGGGATCCTCCCTGTGGTACAGCTGTCACCCTACCTGCTGGGGTCCGCCCTGTGGTACAGCTGTCACCCTACCTGCTGGGGTCCTCCCTGTGGTACAGCTGTCGCCTTACCTGCTGGGGTCCTTCCTGTGGTACAGCTGTCGCCTTACCTGCTGGGGTCCTCTCTCTGGTACAGCTGTCACCTTACCTGCTAGGGTCCTCTCTGTGGTACAGCTGTCGCCTTACCTGCTGGGGTCCTCCCCGTGGTACAGCTGTCGCCTTACCTGCTGGGGTCCTCCCTGTGGTACAGCTGTCACCTTACCTGCTGGGGTCCTCTCTGTGGTACAGCTGTCACCTTACCTGCTGGGGTCCTCCCTGTGGTACAGCGTCACCCTACCACCTGGGGTCCTCCCTGTGGTACAGCTGTCACCTTACCTGCTGGGGTCCTCCCTGTGGTACAGCTGTCACCATACCTGCTGGGGTCCTCCCTGTGGTACAGCTGTCACCTTACCTGCTGGGGTCCTCCCTGTGGTACAGCTGTCACCTTACCTGCTGGGGTCCTCCCTGTGGTACAGCGTCACCCTACCACCTGGGGTCCTGCCTGTGGTACAGCTGTCACCTTACCTGCTGGGGTCCTCCCTGTGGTACAGCTGTCACCTTACCTGCTGGGGTCCTCCCTGTGGTACAGCTGTCACCTTACCTGCTGGGGTCCTCCCTGTGGTACAGCTGTCACCTTACCTGCTGGGGTCCTCTCTGTGGTACAGCTGTCACCTTACCTGCTGGGGTCCTCCCTGTGGTACAGCGTCACCCTACCACCTGGGGTCCTCCCTGTGGTACAGCTGTCACCTTACCTGCTGGGGTCCTCCCTGTGGTACAGCTGTCACCTTACCTGCTGGGGTCCTCCCTGTGGTACAGCTGTCACCTTACCTGCTGGGGTTCTCCCTGTGGTACAGCTGTCACCTTACCTGCTGGGGTCCTCCCTGTGGTACAGCTGTCACCTTACCTGCTGGGGTCCTCCCTGTGGTACAGCTGTCACCTTACCTGCTGGGGTCCGCCCTGTGGTACAGCTGTCATCCTACCTGCTGGAGTCCGCCCTGTGGTACAGCTGTCACCCTACCTGCTGGGGTCCTCCCTGTGGTACAGCTGTCACCATACCTGCTGGGGTCCTCCCTGTGGTACAGCTGCCGCCTTACCTGCTGGGGTCCTCCCTGTGGTACAGCTGTCACCCTACCTGCTGGGGTCCACCCTGTGGTACAGCTGTAGCCTTACCTGCTGGGGTCCGCCCTGTGGTACAGCTGTCGCCTTACTTGCTGGGGTCCTCCCTGTGGTACAGCTGTCACCCTACCTGCTGGGGTCCTCCCTGTGGTACAGCTGTCACCCTACCTGCTGGGGTCCTCCCTGTGGTACAGCTGTAGCCTTACCTGCTGGGGTCCGCCCTGTGGTACAGCTGTAGCCTTACCTGCTGGGGTCCTCCCTGTGGTACAGCTGTCGCCTTACCTGCTGGGGTCCTCCCTGTGGTACAGCTGTCGCCTTACCTGCTGGGGTCCTCCCTGTGGTACAGCTGTCGCCTTACTGGCTGGGGTCCTCCCTGTGGTACAGCTGTCCCCCTACCTGCTGGGGTCCGCCCTGTGGTACAGCTGTAGCCTTACCTGCTGGGGTCCGCCCTGTGGTACAGCTGCCGCCTTACCTGCTGGGGTCCTCCCTGTGGTACAGCTGTCGCCTTACCTGCTGGGGTCCTTCCTGTGGTACAGCTGTCGCCTTACCTGCTGGGGTCCTCCCTGTGGTACAGCTGTCGCCTTACCTGCTGGGGTCCGCCCTGTGGTACAGCTGTCGCCTTACCTGCTGGGGTCCGCCCTGTGGTACAGCTGCCGCCTTACCTGCTGGGGTCCTCCCTGTGGTACAGCTGTCGCCTTACCTGCTGGGGTCCTTCCTGTGGTACAGCTGTCGCCTTACCTGCTGGGGTCCTCCCTGTGGTACAGCTGTCGCCTTACCTGCTGGGGTCCTCCCTGTGGTACAGCTGTCGCCTTACCTGCTGGGGTCCTCCCTGTGGTACAGCTGTCGCCTTACTGGCTGGGGTCCTCCCTGTGGTACAGCTGTCCCCCTACCTGCTGGGGTCCGCCCTGTGGTACAGCTGTAGCCTTACCTGCTGGGGTCCTCCCTGTGGTACAGCTGCCGCCTTACCTGCTGGGGTCCTCCCTGTGGTACAGCTGTCACCTTACCTGCTGGGGTCCTCCCTGTGGTACAGCTGTCGCCTTACCTGCTGGGGTCCTTCCTGTGGTACAGCTGTCGCCTTACCTGCTGGGGTCCTCTCTCTGGTACAGCTGTCACCTTACCTGCTAGGGTCCTCTCTGTGGTACAGCTGTCGCCTTGCCTGCTGGGGTCCTCCCCGTGGTACAGCTGTCGCCTTACCTGCTGGGGTCCTCCCTGTGGTACAGCTGTCACCCTACCTGCTGGGGTCCTCCCTGTGGTACAGCTGTCACCCTACCTGCTGGGGTCCTCCCTGTGGTACAGCTGTCGCCTTACTGGCTGGGGTCCTCCCTGTGGTACAGCTGTCCCCCTACCTGCTGGGGTCCGCCCTGTGGTACAGCTGTAGCCTTACTTGCTGGGGTCCTCCCTGTGGTACAGCTGCCGCCTTACCTGCTGGGGTCCTCCCTGTGGTACAGCTGTCGCCTTACCTGCTGGAGTTCTCCCTGTGGTACAGCTGTCACCTTACCTGCCAGGGTCCGCCCTGTGGTACAGCTGTCACCTTACCTGCTGGGGTCCTCCCTGTGGTACAGCTGTCACCTTACCTGCTGGGGTCCGCCCTGTGGTACAGCTGTCATCCTACCTGCTGGAGTCCGCCCTGTGGTACAGCTGTCACCCTACCTGCTGGGGTCCTCCCTGTGGTACAGCTGTCACCTTACCTGCTGGGGTCCGCCCTGTGGTACAGCTGTCATCCTACCTGCTGGAGTCCGCCCTGTGGTACAGCTGTCACCCTACCTGCTGGGGTCCTCCCTGTGGTACAGCTGTCACCATACCTGCTGGGGTCCTCCCTGTGGTACAGCTGCCGCCTTACCTGCTGGGGTCCTCCCTGTGGTACAGCTGTCGCCTTACCTGCTGGGGTCCTCCCTGTGGTACAGCTGTCACCCTACCTGCTGGGGTCCTCCCTGTGGTACAGCTGTCACCCTACCTGCTGGGGTCCTCCCTGTGGTACAGCTGTCGCCTTACCTGCTGGATTTCTCCATGTGGTACAGCTGTCACCTTACCTGCCAGGGTCCGCCCTGTGGTACAGCTGTCACCTTACCTGCCAGGGTCCGCCCTGTGGTACAGCTGTCACCCTACCTGCTGGGGTCCTCCCTGTGGTACAGCTGTCACCTTACCTGCTGGGGTCCTCCCTGTGGTACAGCTGTCACCTTACCTGCTGGGGTCCTCCCTGTGGTACAGCTGTCACCTTACCTGCTGGGGTCCTCCCTGTGGTACAGCTGTCACCTTACCTGCTGGGGTCCTCCCTGTGGTACAGCTGTCCCCCTACCTGCTGGGGTCCTCCCTGTGGTACAGCTGTCACCCTACCTGCTGCCTACCTGTGGCACAGCTGTCACCTTACCTGCTGGGGTCCTCCCTGTGGCACAGCTGTCACCTTACCTGCTGGGGTCCTCCCTGTGGTACAGCTGTAGCCTTACCTGCTGGGGTCCTCCCTGTGGTACAGCTGTCGCCTTACCTGCTGGGGTCCTCCCTGTGGTACAGCTGTCGCCTTACCTGCTGGGGTCCTCGCTGTGGTACAGCTGTCGCCTTACCGGCTGGAGTTCTCCCTGTGGTACAGCTGTCACCTTACCTGCCAGGGTCCTCCCTGTGGTACAGCTGTCACCTTACCTGCTGGGGTCCTCCCTGTGGTACAGCTGTCACCTTACCTGCTGGGGTCCTCCCTGTGGTACAGCTGTCACCTTACCTGCTGGGGTCCTCCCTGTGGTACAGCTGTCACCTTACCTGCTGGGGTCCTCCCTGTGGTACAGCTGTCACCTTACCTGCTGGGGTCCTCTCTGTGGTACAGCTGTCACCTTACCTGCTGGGGTCCTCCCTGTGGTACAGCTGTCACCTTACCTGCTGGGGTTCTCCCTGTGGTACAGCTGTCACCTTACCTGCTGGGGTCCTCCCTGTGGTACAGCTGTCACCTTACCTGCTGGGGTCCTCCCTGTGGTACAGCTGTCACCTTACCTGCTGGGGTCCGCCCTGTGGTACAGCTGTCATCCTACCTGCTGGAGTCCGCCCTGTGGTACAGCTGTCACCCTACCTGCTGGGGTCCTCCCTGTGGTACAGCTGTCACCATACCTGCTGGGGTCCTCCCTGTGGTACAGCTGCCGCCTTACCTGCTGGGGTCCTCCCTGTGGTACAGCTGTCACCCTACCTGCTGGGGTCCACCCTGTGGTACAGCTGTAGCCTTACCTGCTGGGGTCCGCCCTGTGGTACAGCTGTCGCCTTACTTGCTGGGGTCCTCCCTGTGGTACAGCTGTCACCCTACCTGCTGGGGTCCTCCCTGTGGTACAGCTGTCACCCTACCTGCTGGGGTCCTCCCTGTGGTACAGCTGTAGCCTTACCTGCTGGGGTCCGCCCTGTGGTACAGCTGTAGCCTTACCTGCTGGGGTCCTCCCTGTGGTACAGCTGTCGCCTTACCTGCTGGGGTCCTCCCTGTGGTACAGCTGTCGCCTTACCTGCTGGGGTCCTCCCTGTGGTACAGCTGTCGCCTTACTGGCTGGGGTCCTCCCTGTGGTACAGCTGTCCCCCTACCTGCTGGGGTCCGCCCTGTGGTACAGCTGTAGCCTTACCTGCTGGGGTCCGCCCTGTGGTACAGCTGCCGCCTTACCTGCTGGGGTCCTCCCTGTGGTACAGCTGTCGCCTTACCTGCTGGGGTCCTTCCTGTGGTACAGCTGTCGCCTTACCTGCTGGGGTCCTCCCTGTGGTACAGCTGTCGCCTTACCTGCTGGGGTCCGCCCTGTGGTACAGCTGTCGCCTTACCTGCTGGGGTCCGCCCTGTGGTACAGCTGCCGCCTTACCTGCTGGGGTCCTCCCTGTGGTACAGCTGTCGCCTTACCTGCTGGGGTCCTTCCTGTGGTACAGCTGTCGCCTTACCTGCTGGGGTCCTCCCTGTGGTACAGCTGTCGCCTTACCTGCTGGGGTCCTCCCTGTGGTACAGCTGTCGCCTTACCTGCTGGGGTCCTCCCTGTGGTACAGCTGTCGCCTTACTGGCTGGGGTCCTCCCTGTGGTACAGCTGTCCCCCTACCTGCTGGGGTCCGCCCTGTGGTACAGCTGTAGCCTTACCTGCTGGGGTCCTCCCTGTGGTACAGCTGCCGCCTTACCTGCTGGGGTCCTCCCTGTGGTACAGCTGTCACCTTACCTGCTGGGGTCCTCCCTGTGGTACAGCTGTCGCCTTACCTGCTGGGGTCCTTCCTGTGGTACAGCTGTCGCCTTACCTGCTGGGGTCCTCTCTCTGGTACAGCTGTCACCTTACCTGCTAGGGTCCTCTCTGTGGTACAGCTGTCGCCTTGCCTGCTGGGGTCCTCCCCGTGGTACAGCTGTCGCCTTACCTGCTGGGGTCCTCCCTGTGGTACAGCTGTCACCCTACCTGCTGGGGTCCTCCCTGTGGTACAGCTGTCACCCTACCTGCTGGGGTCCTCCCTGTGGTACAGCTGTCGCCTTACTGGCTGGGGTCCTCCCTGTGGTACAGCTGTCCCCCTACCTGCTGGGGTCCGCCCTGTGGTACAGCTGTAGCCTTACCTGCTGGGGTCCTCCCTGTGGTACAGCTGCCGCCTTACCTGCTGGGGTCCTCCCTGTGGTACAGCTGTCGCCTTACCTGCTGGAGTTCTCCCTGTGGTACAGCTGTCACCTTACCTGCCAGGGTCCGCCCTGTGGTACAGCTGTCACCTTACCTGCTGGGGTCCTCCCTGTGGTACAGCTGTCACCTTACCTGCTGGGGTCCGCCCTGTGGTACAGCTGTCATCCTACCTGCTGGAGTCCGCCCTGTGGTACAGCTGTCACCCTACCTGCTGGGGTCCTCCCTGTGGTACAGCTGTCACCTTACCTGCTGGGGTCCGCCCTGTGGTACAGCTGTCATCCTACCTGCTGGAGTCCGCCCTGTGGTACAGCTGTCACCCTACCTGCTGGGGTCCTCCCTGTGGTACAGCTGTCACCATACCTGCTGGGGTCCTCCCTGTGGTACAGCTGCCGCCTTACCTGCTGGGGTCCTCCCTGTGGTACAGCTGTCGCCTTACCTGCTGGGGTCCTCCCTGTGGTACAGCTGTCACCCTACCTGCTGGGGTCCTCCCTGTGGTACAGCTGTCACCCTACCTGCTGGGGTCCTCCCTGTGGTACAGCTGTCGCCTTACCTGCTGGATTTCTCCATGTGGTACAGCTGTCACCTTACCTGCCAGGGTCCGCCCTGTGGTACAGCTGTCACCTTACCTGCCAGGGTCCGCCCTGTGGTACAGCTGTCACCCTACCTGCTGGGGTCCTCCCTGTGGTACAGCTGTCACCTTACCTGCTGGGGTCCTCCCTGTGGTACAGCTGTCACCTTACCTGCTGGGGTCCTCCCTGTGGTACAGCTGTCACCTTACCTGCTGGGGTCCTCCCTGTGGTACAGCTGTCACCTTACCTGCTGGGGTCCTCCCTGTGGTACAGCTGTCCCCCTACCTGCTGGGGTCCTCCCTGTGGTACAGCTGTCACCCTACCTGCTGCCTACCTGTGGCACAGCTGTCACCTTACCTGCTGGGGTCCTCCCTGTGGCACAGCTGTCACCTTACCTGCTGGGGTCCTCCCTGTGGTACAGCTGTAGCCTTACCTGCTGGGGTCCTCCCTGTGGTACAGCTGTCGCCTTACCTGCTGGGGTCCTCCCTGTGGTACAGCTGTCGCCTTACCTGCTGGGGTCCTCGCTGTGGTACAGCTGTCGCCTTACCTGCTGGAGTTCTCCCTGTGGTACAGCTGTCACCTTACCTGCCAGGGTCCGCCCTGTGGTACAGCTGTCACCTTACCTGCTGGGGTCCTCCCTGTGGTACAGCTGTCACCTTACCTGCTGGGGTCCTCCCTGTGGTACAGCTGTCACCTTACCTGCTGGGGTCCTCCCTGTGGTACAGCTGTCACCTTACCTGCCAGGGTCCGCCCTGTGGTACAGCTGTCCCCCTACCTGCTGGGGTCTTCCCTGTGGTACAGCTGTCACCCTACCTGCTGGGGTCCTCCCTGTGGTACGGCTGTCACCTTGCCTGCTGGGGTCCTCCCTGTGGTACAGCTGTCCCCCTACCTGCTGGAGTCCTCCCTGTGGTACAGCTGTCCCCCTACCTGCTGGGGTCCTCCCTGTGGTACAGCTGTCCCCCTACCTGCTGGGGTCCTCTATGTGGTACAGCTGTCCCCCTACCTGCTGGGGTCTTCCCTGTGGTACAGCTGTCACCTTACCTGCTGGGGTCCTCCCTGTGGTACAGCTGTCCCCCTACCTGCTGGAGTCCTCCCTGTGGTACAGCTGTCCCCCTACCTGCTGGGGTCCGCCCTGTGGTACAGCTGTCCCCCTACCTGCTGGGGTCCTCTCTGTGGTACAGCTGTCACCTTACCTGCTGGGGTCCTCCCTGTGGTACAGCTGTCCCCCTACCTGTTGGGGTCCGCCCTGTGGTACAGCTGTCACCTTACCTGCTGGGGTCCTCCCTGTGGTACAGCTGTCACCTTACCTGCTGGGGTCCTCCCTGTGGTACAGCTGTCACCTTACCTGCTGGGGTCCTCCCTGTGGTACAGCTGTCACCTTACCTGCTGGGGTCCTCCCTGTGGTACAGCTGTCACCTTACCTGCTGGGGTCCTCTCTGTGGTACAGCTGTCCCCCTACCTGCTGGGGTCCTCCCTGTGGTACAGCTGTCACCCTACCTGCTGCCTCCCTGTGGTACAGCTGTCACCTTACCTGCTGGGGTCCTCCCTGTGGTACAGCTGTCACCTTACCTGCTGGGGTCCTCCCTGTGGTACAGCTGTCGCCTTACCTGCTGGGGTCCTCCCTGTGGTACAGCTGTCACCTTACCTGCTGGGGTCCTCCCTGTGGTACAGCTGTCACCTTACCTGCTGGGGTCCTCCCTGTGGTACAGCTGTCACCTTACCTGCTGGGGTCCTCCCTGTGGTACAGCTGTCACCTTACCTGCTGGGGTCCTCCCTGTGGTACAGCTGTAGCCTTACCTGCTGGGGTCCTCCCTGTGGTACAGCTGTCGCCTTACCTGCTGGGGTCCTCCCTGTGGTACAGCTGTCACCTTACCTGCTGGGGTCCTCCCTGTGGTACAGCTGTCACCTTACCTGCTGGGGTCCTCCCTGTGGTACAGCTGTCACCTTACCTGCTGGGGTCGTCCCTGTCGTACAGCTGTCACCTTACCTGCTGGGGTCCTCCCTGTGGTACAGCTGTCGCCTTACCTGCTGGAGTCCGCCCTGTGGTACAGCTGTCACCTTACCTGCTGGGGTCCTCCCTGTGGTACAGCTGTCACCCTACCTGCTGGGGTCCTCCCCGTGGTACAGCTGCCGCCTTACCTGCTGGGGTCCTCCCTGTGGTACAGCTGTCGCCTTACCTGCTGGGGTCCTCCCTGTGGTACAGCTGTCACCTTACCTGCTGGTGTCCTCCCTGTAATACAGCTGTCCCCCTACCTGCTGGGGTCTTCCCTGTGGTACAGCTGTCACCTTACCTGCTGGGGTCCGCCCTGTGGTACAGCTGTCACCTTACCTGCTGGGGTCCTCCCTGTGGTACAGCTGTCACCTTACCTGCTGGGGTCCTCCCTGTGGTACAGCTGTCACCTTACCTGCTGGGGTCCTCCCTGTGGTACAGCTGTAGCCTTACCTGCTGGGGTCCTCCCTGTGGTACAGCTGCCGCCTTACCTGCTGGGGTCCTCCCTGTGGTACAGCTGTCACCTTACCTGCTGGGGTCCTCCCGGTGGTACAGCTGTAGCCTTACCTGCTGGGGTCCTCCCTGTGGTACAGTTGTCACCTTACCTGCTGGGGTCCTCCCTGTGGTACAGCTGTCGCCTTACCTGCTGGGGTCCTCCCTGTGGTACAGCTGTCACCTTACCTGCTGGGGTCCTCCCTGTGGTACAGCTGTAGCCTTACCTGCTGGGGTCCTCCCTGTGGTACAGTTGTCACCTTACCTGCTGGGGTCCTCCCTGTGGTACAGCTGTCGCCTTACCTGCTGGGGTCCTCCCTGTGGTACAGCTGTCACCTTACCTGCTGGAGTCCGCCCTGTGGTACAGCTGCCGCCTTACCTGCTGGGGTCCTCCCTGTGGTACAGCTGTAGCCTTACCTGCTGGGGTCCTCCCTGTGGTACAGTTGTCACCTTACCTGCTGGGGTCCTCCCTGTGGTACAGCTGTCGCCTTACCTGCTGGGGTCCTCCCTGTGGTACAGCTGTCACCTTACCTGCTGGGGTCCTCCCTGTGGTACAGCTGTCACCTTACCTGCTGGGGTCCTCCCTGTGGTACAGCTGTAGCCTTACCTGCTGGGGTCCTCCCTGTGGTACAGTTGTCACCTTACCTGCTGGGGTCCTCTCTGTGGTACAGCTGTCCCCCTACCTGCTGGGGTCCTCCCTGTGGTACAGCTGTCACCCTACCCGCTGCCTCCCTGTTGTACAGCCGTAGCCTTACCTGCTGGGGTCCTCCCTGTGGTACAGCTGTCGCCTTACCTGCTGGGGTCCTCCCTGTGGTACAGCTGTCGCCTTACCTGCTGGGGTCCTCCCTGTGGTACAGCTGTCGCCTTACCTGCTGGGGTCCTCCCTATGGCACAGCTGTCCCCCTACCTGCTGGGGTCCGCCCTGTGGTACAGCTGTAGCCTTACCTGCTGGGGTCCTCCCTGTGGTACAGCTGTCGCCTTACCTGCTGGGGTCCTCCCTGTGGTACAGCTGTCGCCTTACCTGCTGGGGTCCTCCCTGTGGTACAGCTGTCACCTTACCTGCTGGGGTCCTCCCTGTGGTACAGCTGTAGCCTTACCTGCTGGGGTCCTCTCTGTGGTACAGCTGTCCCCCTACCTGCTAGGGTCCTCCCTGTGGTACAGCTGTCACCTTACCTGCCGGGGTCCTCCCTGTGGTACAGCTGTCGCCTTACCTGCTGGGGTCCGCCCTGTGGTACAGCTGTCCCCCTACCTGCTGGGGTCCTCCCTGTGGTACAGCTGTCACCTTACCTGCTGGGGTCCTCCCTGTGGTAAGCTGTCCCCATACCTGCTGGGGTCCTCCCTGTGGTACAGCTGTCACCTTACCTGCTGGGGTCCTCTCTGTGGTACAGCTGTCCCCCTACCTGCTGGGGTCTTCCCTGTGGTACAGCTGTCACCTTACCTGCTGGGGTCCTCCCTGTGGTACAGCTGTCACCTTACCTGCTGGGGTCCTCCCTGTGGTACAGCTGTCCCCCTACCTGCTGGAGTCCTCCCTGTGGTACAGCTGTCCCCCTACCTGCTGGGGCCCTCCCTGTGGTACAGCTGTCCCCCTACCTGCTGGGGTCCTCTCTGTGGTACAGCTGTCCCCCTACCTGCTGGGGTCTTCCCTGTGGTACAGCTGTCACCTTACCTGCTGGGGTCCTCCCTGTGGTACAGCTGTCCCCCTACCTGCTGGAGTCCTCCCTGTGGTACAGCTGTCCCCCTACCTGCTGGGGTCCGCCCTGTGGTACAGCTGTCCCCCTACCTGCTGGGGTCCTCTCTGTGGTACAGCTGTCACCTTACCTGCTGGGGTCCTCCCTGTGGTACAGCTGTCCCCCTACCTGCTGGGGTCCTCCCTGTGGTACAGCTGTCCCCCTACCTGCTGGGGTCCGCCCTGTGGTACAGCTGTCACCTTACCTGCTGGGGTCCTCCCTGTGGTACAGCTGTCACCATACCTGCTGGGGTCCTCCCTGTGGTACAGCTGTCACCTTACCTGCTGGGGTCCTCCCTGTGGTACAGCTGTCCCCCTACCTGCTGGGGTCCTCTCTGTGGCACAGCTTTCACCTTACCTGCTGGAGTCCTCCCTGTGGTACAGCTGTCCCCCTACCTGCTGGGGTCCTCCCTGTGGTACAGCTGTCCCCCTACCTGCTGGGGTCCTCTCTGTGGTACAGCTGTCCCCCAACCTGCTGGGGTCTTCCCTGTGGTACAGCCGTCACCTTACCTGCTGGGGTCCTCTCTGTGGTACAGCTGTCACCTTACCTACTGGGGTCCTCCCTGTGGTACAGCTGTCCCCCTACCTGCTGGAGTCCTCCCTGTGGTACAGCTGTCCCCCTACCTGCTGGGGTGTTCCCTGTGGTACAGCTGTCCCCCTACCTGCTGGGGTCCGCCCTGTGGTACAGCTGTCCCCTTATCTGCTGGGGTCCTCCCTGTGGTACAGCTGTCCCCCTACCTGCTGGGGTCCTCCCTGTGGTACAGCTGTCCCCCTACCTGCTGGGGTCCTCCCTGTGGTACAGCTGTCCCCCTACCTGCTGGGGTCCGCCCTGTGGTACAGCTGTCCCCTTACCTGCTGGGGTCCTCTCTGTGGTACAGCTGTCCCCCTACCTGCTGGGGTCCTCCCTGTGGTACAGCTGTCCCCCTACCTGCTGGGGTCCGCCCTGTGGTACAGCTGTCCCCTTACCTGCTGGGGTCCTCCTTGTGGTACAGCTGTCCCCCTACCTGCTGGGGTCCGCCCTGTGGTACAGCTGTCCCCCTACCTGCTGGAGTCCTCCCTGTGGTACAGCTGTCCCCCTACCTGCTGGGGTCCTCCCTGTGGTACAGCTGTCCCCCTACCTGCTGGGGTCCTCCCTGTGGTACAGCTGTAGCCTTACCTGTTGGGGTCCTCCCTGTGGTACAGCTGTCCCCCTACCTGCTGGGGTCCGCCCTGTGGTACAGCTGTCCCACTACCTGCTGGGGTCCGCCCTGTGGTACAGCTGTCCCCCTACCTGCTGGGGTCCGCCCTGTGGTACAGCTGTCCCCCTACCTGCTGGGGTCCGCCCTGTGGTACAGCTGTCCCCCTACCTGCTAGGGTCCTCCCTGTGGTACAGCTGTCCTCCTACCTGCTGGGGTCCGCCCTGTGGTACAGCTGTCCCCCTACCTGCTGGGGTCCGCCCTGTGGTACAGCTGTCCCCCTACCTGCTGGGGTCCGCCCTGTGGTACAGCTGTCCCCCTACCTGCTAGGGTCCTCCCTGTGGTACAGCTGTCCCCCTACCTGCTGGGGTCCGCCCTGTGGTACAGCTGTCCCCCTACCTGCTGGGGTCCGCCCTGTGGTACAGCTGTCCCCCTACCTGCTGGGGTCCGCCCTGTGGTACAGCTGTCCCCCTACCTGCTAGGGTCCTCCCTGTGGTACAGCTGTCCCCCTACCTGCTGGGGTCCTCCCTGTGGTACAGCTGTCCCCTACCTGCTGGGGTCCTCCCTGTGGTACAGCTGTCACCTTACCTGCTGGGGTCCTCCCTGTGGTACAGCTGTCCCACTACCTGCTGGGGTCCGCCCTGTGGTACAGCTGTCCCCCTACCTGCTGGGGTCCTCCCTGTGGTACAGCTGTCCCTCTACCTGCTAGGGTCCTCCCTGTGGTACAGCTGTCCCCCTACCTGCTGGGGTCCGCCCTGTGGTACAGCTGTCCCCCTACCTGCTGGGGTCTTCCCTGTGGTACAGCTGTCACCCTACCTGCTGGGGTCCTCCCTGTGGTACAGCTGTGCCCCTACCTGCTGGGGTGTTCCCTGTGGTACAGCTGTCCCCCTACCTGCTGGGGTCTTCCCTGTGGTACAGCTGTCCCCCTACCTGCTGGGGTCCTCCCTGTGGAACAGCTGTCCCCTTACCTGCTGGGGTCCGCCCTGTGGTACAGCTGTCACCTTACCTGCTGGGGTCCTCCCTGTGGTACAGCTGTCCCCCTACCTGCTGGAGTCCTCCCTGTGGTACAGCTGTCACCCTACCTGCTGGAGTCCTCCCTGTGGTACAGCTGTCCCCTTACCTGCTGGGGTCCTCCCTGTGGTACAGCTGTCCCCCTACCTGCTGGGGTCTTCCCTTTGGTTCAGCTGTCCCCCTACCTGCTGGGGTCCTCCCTGTGGTACAGCTGTCCCCCTACCTGCTGGGGTCCGCCCTGTGGTACAGCTGTCCCCCTACCTGCTGGGGTCCTCTCTGTGGTACAGCTGTCCCCCTACCTGCTGGGGTCCTCCCTGTGGTACAGCTGTCCCCCTACCTGCTGGGGTCCGCCCTGTGGTACAGCTGTCCCCCTACCTGCTGGGGTCCTCCCTGTGGTACAGCTGTCCCCCTACCTGCTGGAGTCCTCCCTGTGGCACAGCTGTCCCCCTACCTGCTGGGGTCCACCCTGTGGTACAGCTGTCCCCCTACCTGCTGGGGTCCTCCCTGTGGTACGGCTGTGCCCCTACCTGCTGGGGTGTTCCCTGTGGTACAGCTGTCCCCCTACCTGCTGGGGTCTTCCCTGTGGTACAGCTGTCACCCTACCTGCTGGGGTCCTCCCTGTGGTACAGCTGTGCCCCTACCTGCTGGGGTGTTCCCTGTGGTACAGCTGTCCCCCTACCTGCTGGGGTCTTCCCTGTGGTACAGCTGTCCCCCTACCTGCTGGGGTCCTCCCTGTGGAACAGCTGTCCCCTTACCTGCTGGGGTCCGCCCTGTGGTACAGCTGTCACCTTACCTGCTGGGGTCCTCTCTGTGGTACAGCTGTCACCTTACCTACTGGGGTCCTCCCTGTGGTACAGCTGTCCCCCTACCTGCTGGAGTCCTCCCTGTGGTACAGCTGTCCCCCTACCTGCTGGGGTGTTCCCTGTGGTACAGCTGTCCCCCTACCTGCTGGGGTCCGCCCTGTGGTACAGCTGTCCCCTTATCTGCTGGGGTCCTCCCTGTGGTACAGCTGTCCCCCTACCTGCTGGGGTCCTCCCTGTGGTACAGCTGTCCCCCTACCTGCTGGGGTCCTCCCTGTGGTACAGCTGTCCCCCTACCTGCTGGGGTCCGCCCTGTGGTACAGCTGTCCCCTTACCTGCTGGGGTCCTCTCTGTGGTACAGCTGTCCCCCTACCTGCTGGGGTCCTCCCTGTGGTACAGCTGTCCCCCTACCTGCTGGGGTCCGCCCTGTGGTACAGCTGTCCCCTTACCTGCTGGGGTCCTCCTTGTGGTACAGCTGTCCCCCTACCTGCTGGGGTCCGCCCTGTGGTACAGCTGTCCCCCTACCTGCTGGAGTCCTCCCTGTGGTACAGCTGTCCCCCTACCTGCTGGGGTCCTCCCTGTGGTACAGCTGTCCCCCTACCTGCTGGGGTCCGCCCTGTGGTACAGCTGTCCCCCTACCTGCTGGGGTCCGCCCTGTGGTACAGCTGTCCCCCTACCTGCTAGGGTCCTCCCTGTGGTACAGCTGTCCTCCTACCTGCTGGGGTCCGCCCTGTGGTACAGCTGTCCCCCTACCTGCTGGGGTCCGCCCTGTGGTACAGCTGTCCCCCTACCTGCTGGGGTCCGCCCTGTGGTACAGCTGTCCCCCTACCTGCTAGGGTCCTCCCTGTGGTACAGCTGTCCCCCTACCTGCTGGGGTCCGCCCTGTGGTACAGCTGTCCCCCTACCTGCTGGGGTCCGCCCTGTGGTACAGCTGTCCCCCTACCTGCTGGGGTCCGCCCTGTGGTACAGCTGTCCCCCTACCTGCTAGGGTCCTCCCTGTGGTACAGCTGTCCCCCTACCTGCTGGGGTCCTCCCTGTGGTACAGCTGTCCCCTACCTGCTGGGGTCCTCCCTGTGGTACAGCTGTCACCTTACCTGCTGGGGTCCTCCCTGTGGTACAGCTGTCCCACTACCTGCTGGGGTCCGCCCTGTGGTACAGCTGTCCCCCTACCTGCTGGGGTCCTCCCTGTGGTACAGCTGTCCCTCTACCTGCTAGGGTCCTCCCTGTGGTACAGCTGTCCCCCTACCTGCTGGGGTCCGCCCTGTGGTACAGCTGTCCCCCTACCTGCTGGGGTCTTCCCTGTGGTACAGCTGTCACCCTACCTGCTGGGGTCCTCCCTGTGGTACAGCTGTGCCCCTACCTGCTGGGGTGTTCCCTGTGGTACAGCTGTCCCCCTACCTGCTGGGGTCTTCCCTGTGGTACAGCTGTCCCCCTACCTGCTGGGGTCCTCCCTGTGGAACAGCTGTCCCCTTACCTGCTGGGGTCCGCCCTGTGGTACAGCTGTCACCTTACCTGCTGGGGTCCTCCCTGTGGTACAGCTGTCCCCCTACCTGCTGGGGTCCGCCCTGTGGTACAGCTGTCCCCCTACCTGCTGGAGTCCTCCCTGTGGTACAGCTGTCCCCTTACCTGCTGGGGTCCTCCCTGTGGTACAGCTGTCCCCCTACCTGCTGGGGTCTTCCCTTTGGTTCAGCTGTCCCCCTACCTGCTGGGGTCCTCCCTGTGGTACAGCTGTCCCCCTACCTGCTGGGGTCCGCCCTGTGGTACAGCTGTCCCCCTACCTGCTGGGGTCCTCTCTGTGGTACAGCTGTCCCCCTACCTGCTGGGGTCCTCCCTGTGGTACAGCTGTCCCCCTACCTGCTGGGGTCCGCCCTGTGGTACAGCTGTCCCCCTACCTGCTGGGGTCCTCCCTGTGGTACAGCTGTCCCCCTACCTGCTGGAGTCCTCCCTGTGGCACAGCTGTCCCCCTACCTGCTGGGGTCCACCCTGTGGTACAGCTGTCCCCCTACCTGCTGGGGTCCTCCCTGTGGTACGGCTGTGCCCCTACCTGCTGGGGTGTTCCCTGTGGTACAGCTGTCCCCCTACCTGCTGGGGTCTTCCCTGTGGTACAGCTGTCACCCTACCTGCTGGGGTCCTCCCTGTGGTACAGCTGTGCCCCTACCTGCTGGGGTGTTCCCTGTGGTACAGCTGTCCCCCTACCTGCTGGGGTCTTCCCTGTGGTAGAGCTGTCCCCCTACCTGCTGGGGTCCTCCCTGTGGAACAGCTGTCCCCTTACCTGCTGGGGTCCGCCCTGTGGTACAGCTGTCACCTTACCTGCTGGGGTCCTCCCTGTGGTACAGCTGTCCCCCTACCTGCTGGAGTCCTCCCTGTGGTACAGCTGTCACCCTACCTGCTGGAGTCCTCCCTGTGGTACAGCTGTCCCCTTACCTGCTGGGGTCCGCCCTGTGGTACAGCTGTCCCCCTACCTGCTGGGGTCCGCCCTGTGGTACAGCTGTCCCCCTACCTGCTAGGGTCCTCCCTGTGGTACAGCTGTCCCCCTACCTGCTGGGGTCCTCCCTGTGGTACAGCTGTCCCCCTACCTGCTGGGGTCCTCCCTGTGGTACAGCTGTCACCTTACCTGCTGGGGTCCTCCCTGTGGTACAGCTGTCCCACTACCTGCTGGGGTCCGCCCTGTGGTACAGCTGTCCCCCTACCTGCTGGGGTCCTCCCTGTGGTATAGCTGTCCCTCTACCTGCTAGGGTCCTCCCTGTGGTACAGCTGTCCCCCTACCTGCTGGGGTCCGCCCTGTGGTACAGCTGTCGCCCTACCTGCTGGGGTCCGCCCTGTGGTACAGCTGTCCCCCTACCTGCTGGGGTCCGCCCTGTGGTACAGCTGTCCCCCTACCTGCTGGGGTCCTCCCTGTGGTACAGCTGTCCCCCTACCTGCTGGGGTCCTCCCTGTGGTACAGCTGTCCCCCTACCTGCTGGGGTCCGCCCTGTGGTACAGCTGTCACCCTACCTGCTGGGGTCCTCCCTGTGGTACAGCTGTCACCTTACCTGCTGGGGTCCTCCCTGTGGTACAGCTGTCCCCCTACCTGCTGGGGTCCGCCCTGTGGTACAGCTGTCCCCCTACCTGCTAGGGTCCTCCCTGTGGTACAGCTGTCCCCCTACCTGCTAGGGTCCTCCCTGTGGTACAGCTGTCCCCCTACCTGCTGGGGTCCGCCCTGTGGTACAGCTGTCCCCCTACCTGCTGGGGTCCGCCCTGTGGTACAGCTGTCCCCCTACCTGCTGGGGTCCTCCCTGTGGTACAGCTGTCCCCCTACCTGCTGGGGTCCTCCCTGTGGTACAGCTGTCACCTTACCTGCTGGGGTCCTCCCTGTGGTACAGCTGTCCCCCTACCTGCTGGGGTCCACCCTGTGGTACAGCTGTCCCCCTACCTTCTAGGGTCCTCCCTGTGGTACAGCTGTCCCCCTACCTGCTGGGGTCCACCCTGTGGTACAGCTGTCCCCCTACCTGCTGGGGTCCTCCCTGTGGTACAGCTGTCCCCCTACCTGCTGGGGTCCTCCCTGTGGTACAGCTGTCCCCCTACCTGCTGGGGTCCTCCCTGTGGTACAGCTGTCGCCCTACCTGCTGGGGTCCACCCTGTGGTACAGCTGTCGCCCTACCTGCTGGGGTCCTCCCAGTGGTACAGCTGTCACCTTACCTGCTGGGGTCCTCCCTGTGGTACAGCTGTCCCCCTACCTGCTGGAGTCCTCCCTGTGGTACAGCTGTCCCCCTACCTGCTGGGGTCCTCCCTGTGGTACAGCTGTCCCCCTACCTGCTGGAGTCGTCCCTGTGGTACAGCTGTCCCCCTACCTGCTGGAGTCCTCCCTGTGGTACAGCTGTCCCCCTACCTGCTGGGGTCCGCCCTGTGGTACAGCTGTCCCCCTAGCTGCTGGGGTCCGCCCTGTGGTACAGCTGTCCCCCTACCTGCTGGGGTCCGCCCTGTGGTACAGCTGTCCCCCTACCTGCTAGGGTCCTCCCTGTGGTACAGCTGTCCCCCTACCTGCTGGGGTCCGCCCTGTGGTACAGCTGTCCCCCTACCTGCTGGGGTCCGCCCTGTGGTACAGCTGTCCCCCTACCTGCTGGGGTCCTCCCTGTGGTACAGCTGTCCCCCTACCTGCTGGGGTCCTCCCTGTGGTACAGCTGTCCCCCTACCTGCTGGGGTCCTCCCTGTGGTACAGCTGTCACCTTACCTGCTGGGGTCCTCCCTGTGGTACAGCTGTCCCCCTACCTGCTGGGGTCCACCCTGTGGTACAGCTGTCCCCCTACCTTCTAGGGTCCTCCCTGTGGTACAGCTGTCCCCCTACCTGCTGGGGTCCACCCTGTGGTACAGCTGTCCCCCTACCTGCTGGGGTCCTCCCTGTGGTACAGCTGTCCCCCTACCTGCTGGGGTCCTCCCTGTGGTACAGCTGTCCCCCTACCTGCTGGGGTCCTCCCTGTGGTACAGCTGTCGCCCTACCTGCTGGAGTCCTCCCTGTGGTACAGCTGTCCCCCTACCTGCTGGGGTCCTCCCTGTGGTACAGCTGTCACCTTACCTGCTGGGGTCCTCGCTGTGGTACAGCTGTCCCCCTACCTGCTGGAGTCCTCCCTGTGGTACAGCTGTCCCCCTACCTGCTGGGGTCCTCCCTGTGGTACAGCTGTCCCCCTACCTGCTGGAGTCGTCCCTGTGGTACAGCTGTCCCCCTACCTGCTGGGGTCCTCCCTGTGGTACAGCTGTCCCCCTACCTGCTGGGGTCCTCCCTGTGGTACAGCTGTCCCCCTACCTGCTGGGGTCCTCTCTGTGGTACAGCAGTCACCCTACCTGCTGGGGTCCTCCCTGTGGTACAGCTGTCCCCCTACCTGCTGGGGTCCTCCCTGTGGTACAGCTGTCCCCCTACCTGCTGGGGTCCTCCCTGTGATACAGCTGTCCCCCTACCTGCTGGGGTCCTCCCTGTGGTACAGCTGTCCCCCTACCTGCTGGGGTCCTCCCTGTGGTACAGCTGTCCCCCTACCTGCTGGGGTCCTCCCTGTGGTACAGCTGTCACCTTACCTGCTGGGGTCCTCCCTGTGGTACAGCTGTCCCCCTACCTGCTGGGGTCCTCCCTGTGGTACAGCTGTCCCCCTACCTGCTGGGGTCCTCCCTGTGGTACAGCTGTCACCTTACCAGCTGGGGTCCTCCCTGTGGTACAGCTGTCCCCCTACCTGCTGGGGTCCTCCCTGTGGTACAGCTGTCACCTTACCTGCTGGGGTCCTCCCTGTGGTACAGCTGTCCCCCTACCTGCTGGAGTCCTCCCTGTGGTACAGCTGTCCCCCTACCTGCTGGGGTCCTCCCAGTGGTACAGCTGTCACCTTACCTGCTGGGGTCCTCCCTGTGGTACAGCTGTCCCCCTACCTGCTGGAGTCCTCTCTGTGGTACAGCTGTCCCCCTACCTGCTGGGGTCCTCCCTGTGGTACAGCTGTCCCCCTACCTGCTGGAGTCCTCCCTGTGGTACAGCTGTCCCCCTACCTGCTGGGGTCCTCCCTGTGGTACAGCTGTCCCCCTACCTGCTGGGGTCCTCCCTGTGGTACAGCTGTCCCCCTACCTGCTGGGGTCTTCCCTGTGGTACAGCTGTCACCTTACCTGCTGGGGTCCTCCCTGTGGTACAGCAGTCACCCTACCTGCTGGGGTCCTCTCTGTGGTACAGCAGTCACCCTACCTGCTGGGGTCCTCCCTGTGGTACAGCTGTCGCCTTACCTGCTGGGGTCCTCCCTGTGGTACAGCTGTCCCCCTACCTGCTGGGGTCCTCCCTGTGGTACAGCTGTCACCTTACCTGCTGGGGTCCTCCCTGTGGTACAGCTGTCCCCCTACCTGCTGGGGTCCTCCCTGTGGTACAGCTGTCCCCCTACCTGCTGGGGTCCTCCCTGTGGTACAGCTGTCACCTTACCTGCTGGGGTCCTCCCTGTGGTACAGCTGTCCCCCTACCTGCTGGGGTCCGCCCTGTGGCACAGCTGTCCCCCTACCTGCTGGGGTCCTCCCTGTGGTACAGCTGTCGCCCTACCTGCTGGGGTCCACCCTGTGGTACAGCTGTCGCCCTACCTGCTGGGGTCCTCCCAGTGGTACAGCTGTCACCTTACCTGCTGGGGTCCTCCCTGTGGTACAGCTGTCCCCCTACCTGCTGGAGTCCTCCCTGTGGTACAGCTGTCCCCCTACCTGCTGGGGTCCTCCCTGTGGTACAGCTGTCCCCCTACCTGCTGGAGTCCTCCCTGTGGTACAGCTGTCCCCCTACCTGCTGGGGTCCTCCCTGTGGTACAGCTGTCCCCCTACCTGCTGGGGTCCTCCCTGTGGTACAGCTGTCCCCCTACCTGCTGGGGTCTTCCCTGTGGTACAGCTGTCACCTTACCTGCTGGGGTCCTCCCTGTGGTACAGCAGTCACCCTACCTGCTGGGGTTCTCCCTGTGGTACAGCAGTCACCCTCCCTGCTGGGGTCCTCCCTGTGGTACAGCTGTCCCCCTACCTGCTGGGGTCCTCCCTGTGGTACAGCTGTCACCCTACCTGCTGGGGTCCTCCCTGTGGTACAGCTGTCACCCTACCTGCTGGGGTTCTCCCTGTGGTACAGCAGTCACCCTCCCTGCTGGGGTCCTCCCTGTGGTACAGCTGTCACCCTCCCTGCTGGGGTCCTCCCTGTGGTACAGCTGTCCCCCTACCTGCTGGGGTCCTCCCTGTGGTACAGCTGTCCCCCTACCTGCTGGGGTCCTCCCTGTGGTACAGCTGTCCCCCTACCTGCTGGGGTCTTGCTCCTCCATGTTGTACAGCTGCTTCATCCAGAAGTTGCCGGCGGGGGCGGGCTGCTGGTCCGGGTAGCTCTGGGGCCGCGTCTCGTCCTCGCGGTCCATGTGGGCCCTGGGTACGGATTGGCACGACGATGGCGTCCTCGGGGCACGGTGCTGCCGCCAAGCGGTCGCCTCCTCAAGCATCTTGGGGAAAACAATGAATTATTTTTGGGCTCATGAAGGCTAAATTAAACCAAGACACCTCCCGGCACCATGGAATGGGCGTGGATGAAACTTGCCCCAGATCCCAGTGTCAAGGTGTCAGCCTATGATCTGTTGATTTGTACGGCTGCATGGGATCCCAGAACCCTGGACCTGTTGGTCTGCCATTATAGAGTGGTCCATGACTCATAGAGTGGTCCATGACTCACAGAGTGGTCCATGACTCACAGAGTGGTCCATGACTCACAGAGTGGTCCATGACTCACAGAGTGGTCCATGACTCATAGAGTGGTCCATGACTCACAGAGTGGTCCAGGACTCACAGAGTGGTCCATGACTCACAGAGTGGTCCATGACTCACAGAGTGGTCCATGACTTACAGAGTGGTCCATGACTCATAGAGTGGTCCATGACTTACAGAGTGGTCCATGACTCACAGAGTGGTCCATGACTCACAGAGTGGTCCATGACTCATAGAGTGGTCCATGACTCACAGAGTGGTCCAGGACTCACAGAGTGGTCCATGACTTACAGAGTGGTCCATGACTCACAGAGTGGTCCATGACTCACAGAGTGGTCCATGACTCATAGAGTGGTCCATGACTCACAGAGTGGTCCAGGACTCACAGAGTGGTCCATGACTCACAGAGTGGTCCATGACTCACAGAGTGGTCCATGATTTACAGAGTGGTCCATGACTCATAGAGTGGTCCATGACTTACAGAGTGGTCCATGACTCATAGAGTGGTCCATGACTTACAGAGTGGTCCATGACTCATAGAGTGGTCCATGACTCACAGAGTGGTCCATGACTCATAGAGTGGTCCATGACTCATAGAGTGGTCCATGACTCATAGAGTAGTACATGACTCACAGAGTGGTCCATGACTCACAGAGTGGTCCATGACTCACAGAGTGGTCCATGACTCATAGAGTGGTCCATGACTCACAGAGTGGTCCAGGACTCACAGAGTGGTCCATGACTCACAGAGTGGTCCATGACTCACAGAGTGGTCCATGACTCACAGAGTGGTCCATGACTCACAGAGTGGTCCATGACTCATAGAGTGGTCCATGACTCACAGAGTGGTCCAGGACTCACAGAGTGGTCCATGACTCACAGAGTGGTCCATGACTCACAGAGTGGTCCATGACTCATAGAGTGGTCCATGACTCACAGAGTGGTCCAGGACTCACAGAGTGGTCCATGACTCACAGAGTGGTCCATGACTCACAGAGTGGTCCATGACTCACAGAGTGGTCCATGACTTACAGAGTGGTCCATGACTCATAGAGTGGTCCATGACTTACAGAGTGGTCCATGACTCACAGAGTGGTCCATGACTCATAGAGTGGTCCATGACTTACAGAGTGGTCCATGACTCACAGAGTGGTCCATGACTTACAGAGTGGTCCATGACTCATAAAGTAGTCCATGACTCATAGAGTAGTCCATGACTCATAGAGTAGTCCATGCCTCATAGAGTGGTCCATGATTCATCGAGTGGTCCATGACTTACAGTGGTCCATGACTCATAGAGTAGTACATGACTCATAGAGTGGTCTATGACTCACAGAGTGGTCCACGACTTACAGAGTGGTCCATGACTCATAGAGTGGTCCATGACTCATAGAGTAGTCCATGACTCATAGAGTGGTCTATGACTCACAGAGTGGTCCATGACTCATAGAGTGGTCCATGACTCACAGAGTGGTCCGTGACTCACACAGTGGTCCATGACTCATAGAGTGGTCCATGACTCACAGAGTGGTCCATGACTCATAGAGTGGTCCATGACTCACAGAGTGGTCCATGACTCACAGAGTGGTCCAAGACTCATAGAGTGGTCCATGACTCATAGAGTAGTCCATGACTCATAGAGTGGTCCATGACTCATAGTGTGGTCCATGACTCACACAGTGGTCCATGACTCATAGTGGTCCATGACTCATAGTGGTCCATGACTCATAGAGTAGTTCATGACCCATAGAATGGTTCATGACTCATTGAGTGGTCCATGACTCACACAGTGGTCCATGACTCACACAGTGGTCCATGACTCACCGAGTGGTCCATAATTCACACAGCGGTCCGTGATTCACACAGCGGTCCGTGACTCACACAGTGGTCCATGACTCACAGAGTGGTTCATGACCCATAGAAAGATCCATGACTCATAGAGTGGTCCATGACTCATAGAGTGGTCCATGACTCACACAGCGGTCCATGACTCATAGAGTGGTCCATGACTCACAGAGTGGTCCATGATTCACAGAGTGGTCCATGACTCACACAGTGGTCCATGACTCATAGAGTGGTTCATGACCCATAGAATGATCCATGACTCATAGAGTGGTCCATGACTCATAGAGTAGTCCATGACTCATAGAGTAGTAAGAGTGGTAAGTGATGGTCAAACATTGGTTTGACGATTAATATGGTCGGCCCAGACTCTTCAAAGCTCGACTCGTAGGCTAGAGTGCGTTAGGACCTGTTGACTCTTAGGCTAGGGTGTGTTAGGACGTGCTGACTCTTAGGCTAGGGTGTGTTAGGACCTGCTGACTCCTAGGCTAGAGTGTGTTAGGACCTGCTGACTCTTAGGCTAGAGTGCGTTAGGACCTGCTGACTCCTAGGCTAGAGTGCGTTAAGACCTGCCGACTCCTAGGCTAGAGTGCGTTAGGACCTGCTGACTCCTAGGCTAGAGTGCGTTAGGACCTGCTGACTCCTAGGCTAGAGTGCGTTAAGACCTGCCGACTCGTAGGCTAGAGTGCGTTAGGACCTGCTGACTCTTAGGCTAGGGTGTATTAGGACCTGCTGACTCCTAGGCTAGGGTGTGTTAGGACCTGCTGACTCCTAGGCTAGGGTGCGTTAGGACCTGCCGACTCCTAGGCTAGGGTGTGTTAGGACCTGTTGACTCTTAGGCTAGGGTGTGTTAGGACCTGCTGACTCCTAGGCTAGGGTGTGTTAGGACCTGCTGACTCGTAGGCTAGAGTGCGTTAGGACCTGTTGACTCTTAGGCTAGGGTGTGTTAGGACCTGCTGACTCCTAGGCTAGGGTGTGTTATGACCTGCTGACCCCTAGGCTAGGGTGTGTTAGGACCTGCTGACTCCTAGGCTAGGGTGTGTTATGACCTGCTGACTCTTAGGCTAGGGTGTATTAGGACCTGCTGACTCCTAGGCTAGAGTGTGTTAGGACCTGCTGACTCCTAGGCTAGGGTGTGTTAGGACCTGCTGACTCCTAGGCTAGAGTGTATTAGGACCTGCTGACTCCTAGGCTAGGGTGTGTTAGGACCTGCTTACTCCTAGGCTAGAGTGCGTTAAGACCTGTTGACTCCTAGGCTAGGGTGTGTTAGGACCTGCTGACTCCTAGGCTAGGGTGTGTTAGGACCTGCTGACTCCTAGGCTAGGGTGTGTTAAGACCTGCTGACTCCTAGGCTAGGGTGTGTTAGGACCTGCTTACTCCTAGGCTAGAGTGCGTTAAGACCTGTTGACTCCTAGGCTAGGGTGTGTTAGGACCTGCTGACTCCTAGGCTAGGGTGTATTAGGACCTGCTGACTCCTAGGCTAGGGTGTGTTAAGACCTGCTGACTCCTAGGCTAGAGTGCGTTAGGACCTGCTGACTCCTAGGCTAGAGTGTGTTAGGGCGTGCTAACTCCTAGGCTAGAGTGCGTTAGGACCTGCTGACTCCTAGGCTAGGGTGTGTTATGACCTGCTGACTCCTAGGCTAGGGTGTGTTAGGACCTGCTGACTCCTAGGCTAGGGTGTGTTAGGACCTGCTGACTCCTAGGCTAGGGTGTGTTATGACCTGCTGACCCCTAGGCTAGGGTGTGTTAGGACCTGCTGACTCCTAGGCTAGGGTGCGTTAGGACCTGCTGACTCCTAGGCTAGGGTGCGTTAGGACCTGCTGACTCCTAGGCTAGGGTGTGTTAGGACCTGCTGACTCCTAGGCTAGAGTGTGTTAGGACCTGCTGACTCCTAGGCTAGAGTGCGTTAGGACCTGCTGACTCCTAGGCTAGAGTGCGTTAGGACCTGCTGACTCCTAGGCTAGAGTGTGTTAGGACCTGCTGACTCCTAGGCTAGAGTGCGTTAGGACCTGCTGACTCCTAGGCTAGAGTGCGTTAGGACCTGCTGACTCCTAGGCTAGGGTGTGTTAGGACCTGC
Source organism: Arenicola marina (assembly GCA_964019135.1). Classification (NCBI taxonomy): domain Eukaryota; kingdom Metazoa; phylum Annelida; class Polychaeta; family Arenicolidae; genus Arenicola; species Arenicola marina. The sequence continues at coordinate 2,018,957 of OZ025250.1, forward strand.
TGACTCCTAGGCTAGAGTGCGTTAGGACCTGCTGACTCCTAGGCTAGGGTGCGTTAGGACCTGCTGACTCCTAGGCTAGGGTGTGTTAGGACCTGCTGACTCCTAGGCTAGAGTGTGTTAGGACCTGCTGACTCCTAGGCTAGAGTGCGTTAGGACCTGCTGACTCCTAGGCTAGAGTGCGTTAGGACCTGCTGACTCCTAGGCTAGGGTGTGTTAGGACCTGCTGACTCCTAGGCTAGAGTGCGTTAGGACCTGCTGACTCCTAGGCTAGGGTGCGTTAGGACCTGCTGACTCCTAGGCTAGGGTGCGTTAGGACCTGCTGACTCCTAGGCTAGAGTGCGTTAGGACCTGCTGACTCCTAGGCTAGAGTGTGTTAGGACCTGCTGACTCCTAGGCTAGAGTGCGTTAGGACCTGCTGACTCCTAGGCTAGAGTGCGTTAGGACCTGCTGACTCCTAGGCTAGGGTGCGTTAGGACCTGCTGACTCCTAGGCTAGGGTGCGTTAGGACCTGCTGACTCCTAGGCTAGGGTGTGTTAGGACCTGCTGACTCCTAGGCTAGAGTGTGTTAGGACCTGCTGACTCCTAGGCTAGAGTGCGTTAGGACCTGCTGACTCCTAGGCTAGAGTGCGTTAGGACCTGCTGACTTCTAGGCTAGGGTGTGTTAGGACCTGCTGACTCCTAGGCTAGAGTGTGTTAGGACCTGCTGACTCCTAGGCTAGAGTGCGTTAGGACCTGCTGACTCCTAGGCTAGAGTGCGTTAGGACCTGCTGACTCCTAGGCTAGGGTGCGTTAGGACCTGCTGACTCCTAGGCTAGGGTGCGTTAGGACCTGCTGACTCCTAGGCTAGGGTGTGTTAGGACCTGCTGACTCCTAGGCTGGAGTGTGTTAGGACCTGCTGACTCCTAGGCTAGAGTGCGTTAGGACCTGCTGACTCCTAGGCTAGAGTGCGTTAGGACCTGCTGACTCCTAGGCTAGGGTGTGTTAGGACCTGCTGACTCCTAGGCTAGAGTGCGTTAGGACCTGCTGACTCCTAGGCTAGGGTGTGTTAGGACCTGCTGACTCCTAGGCTAGAGTGTGTTAGGACCTGCTGACTCCTAGGCTAGAGTGTGTTAGGACCTGCTGACTCCTAGGCTAGAGTGCGTTAGGACCTGCTGACTCCTAGGCTAGAGTGCGTTAGGACCTGCTGACTCCTAGGCTAGGGTGTGTTAGGACCTGCTGACTCCTAGGCTAGAGTGCGTTAGGACCTGCTGACTCCTAGGCTAGGGTGTGTTAGGACCTACTGACTCCTAGGCTAGAGTGTGTTAGGACCTGCTGACTCCTAGGCTAGAGTGCGTTAGGACCTGCTGACTCCTAGGCTAGAGTGCGTTAGGACCTGCTGACTCCTAGGCTAGGGTGTGTTAGGACCTACTGACTCCAAGGCTAGGGTGCTTTAGGACCTGCTGATGCAGGGGTGGTTGAAGGTACTCACCCTGTTGTGTGTGTCTGTGTGGCGAATAACATTGCGAAGCAATGTCTTTGAAGCATTTGATGACATCTTTCCTTCTAGGGAAAAAATTTCAATCTGAAAGGAAAATGTAAGATTGTTAATGTAAATTGTCTTTGTTATGGCTCAGTCCCTGTAGATGTCTTTGTTATGGCTCAGTCCCTGTAGATGTCTTTGTTATGGCTCAGTCCCTGTAGATGTCTTTGTTATGGCTCAGTCCCTGTAGGTGTCTTTGTTATGGCTCAGTCCCTGTAGATGTCTTTGTTATGGCTCAGTCCCTGTAGATGTCTTTGTTATGGCTCAGTCCCTGTAGATGTCTTTGTTATGGCTCAGTCCCTGTAGATGTCTTTGTTATGGCTCAGTCCCTGTAGATGTCTTTGTTATGGCTCAGTCCCTGTAGATGTCTTTGTTATGGCTCAGTCCCTGTAGATGTCTTTGTTATGGCTCAGTCCCTGTAGATGTCTTTGTTATGGCTCAGTCCCTGTAGATGTCTTTGTTATGGCTCAGTCCCTGTAGATGTCTTTGTTATGGCTCAGTCCCTGTAGATGTCTTTGTTATGGCTCAGTCCCTGTAGATGTCTTTGTTATGGCTCAGTCCCTGTAGATGTCTTTGTTATGGCTCAGTCCCTGTAGATGTCTTTGTTAAGGCTCAGTCCCTGTAGATGTCTTTGTTATGGCTCAGTCCCTGTAGATGTCTTTGTTATGGCTCAGTCCCTGTAGATGTCTTTGTTATGGCTCAGTCCCTGTAGGTGTCTTTGTTATGGCTCAGTCCCTGTAGATGTCTTTGTTATGGCTCAGTCCCTGTAGATGTCTTTGTTATGGCACAGTCCCTGTAGATGTCTTTGTTATGGCTCAGTCCCTGTAGGTGTCTTTGTTATGGCTCAGTCCCTGTAGATGTCTTTGTTATGGCTCAGTCCCTGTAGATGTCTTTGTTATGGCTCAGTCCCTGTAGATGTCTTTGTTATGGCTCAGTCCCTGTAGATGTCTTTGTTATGGCTCAGTCCCTGTAGGTGTCTTTGTTATGGCTCAGTCCCTGTAGATGTCAATAGATTGTCTTTGTTATGGCTCAGTCCCTGTAGATGTCAATAGATTGTCTTTGTTATGGCTCAGCCCCTGTAGATGTCTTTGTTATGGCTCAGTCCCTGTAGATGTCTTTGTTATGGCTCAGTCCCTGTAGATGTCTTTGTTATGGCTCAGTCCCTGTAGATGTCTTTGTTATGGCTCAGTCCCTGTAGATGTCTTTGTTATGGCTCAGTCCCTGTAGATGTCTTTGTTATGGCTCAGTCCCTGTAGATGTCTTTGTTATGGCTCAGTCCCTGTAGATGTCTTTGTTATGGCTCAGTCCCTGTAGATGTCTTTGTTATGGCTCAGTCCCTGTAGATGTCTTTGTTATGGCACAGTCCCTGTAGATGTCTTTGTTATGGCTCAGTCCCTGTAGATGTCTTTGTTATGGCTCAGTCCCTGTAGATGTCTTTGTTATGGCTCAGTCCCTGTAGATGTCTTTGTTATGGCTCAGTCCCTGTAGGTGTCTTTGTTATGGCTCAGTCCCTGTAGGTGTCTTTGTTATGGCTCAGTCCCTGTAGATGTCTTTGTTATGGCTCAGTCCCTGTAGATGTCTTTGTTATGGCACAGTCCCTGTAGATGTCTTTGTTATGGCTCAGTCCCTGTAGATGTCTTTGTTATGGCTCAGTCCCTGTAGATGTCTTTGTTATGGCTCAGTCCCTGTAGATGTCTTTGTTATGGCTCAGTCCCTGTAGGTGTCTTTGTTATGGCTCAGTCCCTGTAGGTGTCTTTGTTATGGCTCAGTCCCTGTAGATGTCTTTGTTATGGCTCAGTCCCTGTAGATGTCTTTGTTATGGCTCAGTCCCTGTAGATGTCTTTGTTATGGCTCAGTCCCTGTAGATGTCTTTGTTATGGCTCAGTCCCTGTAGATGTCTTTGTTATGGCTCAGTCCCTGTAGATGTCTTTGTTATGGCACAGTCCCTGTAGATGTCTTTGTTATGGCTCAGTCCCTGTAGATGTCTTTGTTATGGCTCAGTCCCTGTAGATGTCTTTGTTATGGCTCAGTCCCTGTAGATGTCTTTGTTATGGCTCAGTCCCTGTAGATGTCTTTGTTATGGCTCAGTCCCTGTAGATGTCTTTGTTATGGCTCAGTCCCTGTAGATGTCTTTGTTATGGCTCAGTCCCTGTAGATGTCTTTGTTATGGCTCAGTCCCTGTAGATGTCTTTGTTATGGCACAGTCCCTGTAGATGTCTTTGTTATGGCACAGTCCCTGTAGATGTCTTTGTTATGGCTCAGTCCCTGTAGATGTCTTTGTTATGGCTCAGTCCCTGTAGATGTCTTTGTTATGGCTCAGTCCCTGTAGATGTCTTTGTTATGGCTCAGTCCCTGTAGATGTCTTTGTTATGGCTCAGTCCCTGTAGATGTCTTTGTTATGGCTCAGTCCCTGTAGATGTCTTTGTTATGGCTCAGTCCCTGTAGATGTCTTTGTTATGGCTCAGTCCCTGTAGATGTCTTTGTTATGGCTCAGTCCCTGTAGATGTCTTTGTTATGGCTCAGTCCCTGTAGATGTCTTTGTTATGGCTCAGTCCCTGTAGATGTCTTTGTTATGGCTCAGTCCCTGTAGATGTCTTTGTTATGGCTCAGTCCCTGTAGATGTCTTTGTTATGGCTCAGTCCCTGTAGATGTCTTTGTTATGGCTCAGTCCCTGTAGATGTCTTTGTTATGGCTCAGTCCCTGTAGATGTCTTTGTTATGGCTCAGTCCCTGTAGATGTCTTTGTTATGGCTCAGTCCCTGTAGGTGTCTTTGTTATGGCTCAGTCCCTGTAGATGTCTTTGTTATGGCTCAGTCCCTGTAGATGTCTTTGTTATGGCTCAGTCCCTGTAGATGTCTTTGTTATGGCTCAGTCCCTGTAGATGTCTTTGTTATGGCTCAGTCCCTGTAGATGTCTTTGTTATGGCTCAGTCCCTGTAGATGTCTTTGTTATGGCTCAGTCCCTGTAGATGTCTTTGTTATGGCACAGTCCCTGTAGATGTCTTTGTTATGGCTCAGTCCCTGTAGATGTCTTTGTTATGGCTCAGTCCCTGTAGATGTCTTTGTTATGGCTCAGTCCCTGTAGATGTCTTTGTTATGGCTCAGTCCCTGTAGATGTCTTTGTTATGGCTCAGTCCCTGTAGATGTCTTTGTTATGGCTCAGTCCCTGTAGATGTCTTTGTTATGGCACAGTCCCTGTAGATGTCTTTGTTATGGCTCAGTCCCTGTAGATGTCTTTGTTATGGCTCAGTCCCTGTAGATGTCTTTGTTATGGCTCAGTCCCTGTAGATGTCTTTGTTATGGCTCAGTCCCTGTAGATGTCTTTGTTATGGCTCAGTCCCTGTAGATGTCTTTGTTATGGCTCAGTCCCTGTAGATGTCTTTGTTATGGCTCAGTCCCTGTAGATGTCTTTGTTATGGCTCAGTCCCTGTAGATGTCTTTGTTATGGCTCAGTCCCTGTAGATGTCTTTGTTATGGCTCAGTCCCTGTAGATGTCTTTGTTATGGCTCAGTCCCTGTAGATGTCTTTGTTATGGCTCAGTCCCTGTAGATGTCTTTGTTATGGCTCAGTCCCTGTAGATGTCTTTGTTATGGCTCAGTCCCTGTAGATGTCTTTGTTATGGCTCAGTCCCTGTAGATGTCTTTGTTATGGCTCAGTCCCTGTAGATGTCTTTGTTATGGCACAGTCCCTGTAGATGTCTTTGTTATGGCTCAGTCCCTGTAGATGTCTTTGTTATGGCTCAGTCCCTGTAGATGTCTTTGTTATGGCTCAGTCCCTGTAGATGTCTTTGTTATGGCTCAGTCCCTGTAGGTGTCTTTGTTATGGCTCAGTCCCTGTAGGTGTCTTTGTTATGGCTCAGTCCCTGTAGATGTCTTTGTTATGGCTCAGTCCCTGTAGATGTCTTTGTTATGGCTCAGTCCCTGTAGATGTCTTTGTTATGGCTCAGTCCCTGTAGATGTCTTTGTTATGGCTCAGTCCCTGTAGATGTCTTTGTTATGGCTCAGTCCCTGTAGATGTCTTTGTTATGGCTCAGTCCCTGTAGGTGTCTTTGTTATGGCTCAGTCCCTGTAGGTGTCTTTGTTATGGCTCAGTTCCTGTAGATGTCTTTGTTATGGCTCAGTCCCTGTAGGTGTCTTTGTTATGGCTCAGTCCCTGTAGATGTCTTTGTTATGGCTCAGTCCCTGTAGGTGTCTTTGTTATGGCTCAGTCCCTGTAGGTGTCTTTGTTATGGCTCAGTCCCTGTAGATGTCTTTGTTATGGCTCAGTCCCTGTAGGTGTCTTTGTTATGGCTCAGTCCCTGTAGATGTCTTTGTTATGGCTCAGTCCCTGTAGATGTCTTTGTTATGGCTCAGTCCCTGTAGGTGTCTTTGTTATGGCTCAGTCCCTGTAGGTGTCTTTGTTATGGCTCAGTCCCTGTAGGTGTCTTTGTTATGGCTCAGTCCCTGTAGATGTCTTTGTTATGGCTCAGTCCCTGTAGGTGTCTTTGTTATGGCTCAGTCCCTGTAGATGTCTTTGTTATGGCTCAGTCCCTGTAGGTGTCTTTGTTATGGCTCAGTCCCTGTAGGTGTCTTTGTTATGGCTCAGTCCCTGTAGGTGTCTTTGTTATGGCTCAGTCCCTGTAGATGTCTTTGTTATGGCTCAGTCCCTGTAGGTGTCTTTGTTATGGCTCAGTCCCTGTAGATGTCTTTGTTATGGCTCAGTCCCTGTAGATGTCTTTGTTATGGCTCAGTCCCTGTAGATGTCTTTGTTATGGCTCAGTCCCTGTAGATGTCTTTGTTATGGCTCAGTCCCTGTAGATGTCTTTGTTATGGCTCAGTCCCTGTAGATGTCTTTGTTATGGCTCAGTCCCTGTAGATGTCTTTGTTATGGCTCAGTCCCTGTAGATGTCTTTGTTATGGCTCAGTCCCTGTAGATGTCTTTGTTATGGCTCAGTCCCTGTAGATGTCTTTGTTATGGCTCAGTCCCTGTAGATGTCTTTGTTATGGCTCAGTCCCTGTAGATGTCTTTGTTATGGCTCAGTCCCTGTAGATGTCTTTGTTATGGCTCAGTCCCTGTAGATGTCTTTGTTATGGCTCAGTCCCTGTAGATGTCTTTGTTATGGCCCAGTCCCTGTAGATGTCTTTGTTATGGCTCAGTCCCTGTAGATGTCTTTGTTATGGCTCAGTCCCTGTAGATGTCTTTGTTATGGCTCAGTCCCTGTAGATGTCTTTGTTATGGCTCAGTCCCTGTAGATGTCTTTGTTATGGCTCAGTCCCTGTAGGTGTCTTTGTTATGGCTCAGTCCCTGTAGATGTCTTTGTTATGGCTCAGTCCCTGTAGATGTCTTTGTTATGGCTCAGTCCCTGTAGATGTCTTTGTTATGGCTCAGTCCCTGTAGATGTCTTTGTTATGGCTCAGTCCCTGTAGGTGTCTTTGTTATGGCTCAGTCCCTGTAGATGTCTTTGTTATGGCTCAGTCCCTGTAGATGTCTTTGTTATGGCTCAGTCCCTGTAGATGTCTTTGTTATGGCTCAGTCCCTGTAGATGTCTTTGTTATGGCTCAGTCCCTGTAGATGTCTTTGTTATGGCTCAGTCCCTGTAGATGTCTTTGTTATGGCTCAGTCCCTGTAGATGTCTTTGTTATGGCTCAGTCCCTGTAGATGTCTTTGTTATGGCTCAGTCCCTGTAGATGTCTTTGTTATGGCTCAGTCCCTGTAGATGTCTTTGTTATGGCTCAGTCCCTGTAGATGTCTTTGTTATGGCTCAGTCCCTGTAGGTGTCTTTGTTATGGCTCAGTCCCTGTAGATGTCTTTGTTATGGCTCAGTCCCTGTAGGTGTCTTTGTTATGGCTCAGTCCCTGTAGATGTCTTTGTTATGGCTCAGTCCCTGTAGATGTCTTTGTTATGGCTCAGTCCCTGTAGATGTCTTTGTTATGGCTCAGTCCCTGTAGATGTCTTTGTTATGGCTCAGTCCCTGTAGATGTCTTTGTTATGGCTCAGTCCCTGTAGATGTCTTTGTTATGGCTCAGTCCCTGTAGATGTCTTTGTTATGGCTCAGTCCCTGTAGATGTCTTTGTTATGGCTCAGTCCCTGTAGATGTCTTTGTTATGGCTCAGTCCCTGTAGGTGTCTTTGTTATGGCTCAGTCCCTGTAGATGTCTTTGTTATGGCTCAGTCCCTGTAGATGTCTTTGTTATGGCTCAGTCCCTGTAGATGTCTTTGTTATGGCTCAGTCCCTGTAGATGTCTTTGTTATGGCTCAGTCCCTGTAGATGTCTTTGTTATGGCTCAGTCCCTGTAGATGTCTTTGTTATGGCTCAGTCCCTGTAGATGTCTTTGTTATGGCTCAGTCCCTGTAGATGTCTTTGTTATGGCTCAGTCCCTGTAGATGTCTTTGTTATGGCTCAGTCCCTGTAGATGTCTTTGTTATGGCTCAGTCCCTGTAGATGTCTTTGTTATGGCTCAGTTCCTGTAGATGTCTTTGTTATGGCTCAGTCCCTGTAGATGTCTTTGTTATGGCTCAGTCCCTGTAGATGTCTTTGTTATGGCTCAGTCCCTGTAGATGTCTTTGTTATGGCTCAGTCCCTGTAGATGTCTTTGTTATGGCTCAGTCCCTGTAGATGTCTTTGTTATGGCTCAGTCCCTGTAGATGTCTTTGTTATGGCTCAGTCCCTGTAGATGTCTTTGTTATGGCACACCACAGTTCCTGTAGATGTCAATAGTCTTCAGCTTACACATCAATCAATAGAAATTCCATAATAACTATGGAAAGCGCCTAATTGCTAACCAGTCAGGCCTTGTTTTTTTTAGGAAAAAGGTCAGTATACTTATCTCTTTATGATAGTCAACAGAGATGAGGATTGTCATTTTCTAAATGTGAGTCTTAAGTGAACTTCCATATTTACATCATATTTTCTCTCATCAGAAAAAATAATTACAGCTCTGATTGAGCCAACACCTTAACGCATTACAATAAATATAATCTTCCATGAGCAAAAACAATTTCAAGAGATCTACATCTTTCAGCGGCCATACTGAGAGGGAATTATAAAAGATCTTTCAGTGGCCACACTGAGAGCGGATTAGAAAAGGGGGATGCAAAGTACATTGCAGGCTATTATAATTATTGCACTCCCACCTTCCATACTTTTATCGGCCAACACACAGTAAACATTTTTACGGGGGCTGAAATAACATTAGAATAATTAGCACTGATCCAGCTAAACCTTTGGCCTTGCTTCTTCAACGATCTCAAAGGTTATTCAGTGTTAATACAGCTTGTTATTGGGTTTTTGAACAGCAACCAAGTGTGATGAGTTGAGACATGACTGAGCTATAAAGCCATGGCTATAGTTGAATCATAGCCATTACTGAGCTATGAACCCATGGCTATAGTTGAATCATAGCCATTACTGAGCTATGAACCCATGGCTATAGTTGAATCATAGCCATTACTGAGATATGAAGCCATGGCTATAGTTGAATCATAGCCATTACTGAGATATGAACCCATGGCTATAGTTGAATCATAGCCATTACTGAGCTATGCCCCTTGGCTATAGTTGAATCATAGCCATTACTGAGCTGTAAACCCATGGCTATAGTTGAATCATAGCCATTACTGAGCTATGAACCCATGGCTATAGTTGAATCATAGCCATTACTGAGATATGAAGCCATGGCTATAGTTGAATCATAGCCATTACTGAGCTATGAACCCATGGCTATAGTTGAATCATAGCCATTACTGAGATATGAAGCCATGGCTATAGTTGAATCATAGCCATTACTGAGCTATGAACCCATGGCTATAGTTGAATCATAGCCATTACTGAGCTATGAACCCATGGCTATAGTTGAATCATAGCCATTACTGAGCTATGAACCCATGGCTATAGTTGAATCATAGCCATTACTGAGCTATGAACCCATGGCTATAGTTGAATCATAGCCATGACTGAGCTATGAACCCAACTTATTGAAACTAATTATAAAAGCTATATTTAAACACTTCATTTGTCATGTAAAGTAACATCGAATGCAGCATGGCTGTAGTTGAATCATAGCCATGCTGCATTCGATGTTACTTTACATGACAAATGAAGTGTTTAAATATAGCTTTTATAATTAGTTTCAATAAGTTTTCGTATGCAAATTACTGATGTTTGAACTCTTCCAAAGTTGTTAAAATCTCCAAAAAGAACTATAATTGCTTACTGCACTTCAGCGACCCAGTGATTGAATCAGTGATTGGATCAATGATTGGATCAGTGATTGGATCAGTGATTGGATCAGTGATTGGATCAATGATTGGATCAGTGATTGGATCAGTGATTGGATCAGTGATTGGATCAGTGATTGGATCAGTGATTGGATCAGTGAAAGTACATATTTTCATATAAATTTCTGGTGACAGACTGAAGTATTATTGCCATGCAATTCGAAGGCATCGTTTCGGTGGCAAGAATATAGACTAAACCTGTACATGTGTAAGTAAAAATTTGAGAAGTTGGTTAATTATTGACAACTTAATCAATATGAAGCTAAAAACAGGTGACGTTGTAAAACGAACTAGCGCATTCCCCCGAACTGATGAAGTTGGCATTAGCTAATAGCATATGAAGGATTGCAGTTATGGTGTATGCCCTGGGCTCGCGCTATGATAACCCTAACCCTAACCCTAGGTTGCAGTTATGGTGTATGCCCACTTTGACTACGTTCCTTTTTGACCACTGGAAGATTTGACAGTGTAAGTGTAAAGGTAAAGGGGGTATAGGATTCATATGTGGCTGGGGAATAGGACTCTGTCTCGCTACTCCAGGCAGGCAGCCAGCACATTAGACCCTGGTATGCACAACCCTGCATTCCTGCCGCTGGAGCTGGAGCTGATGTTGCTCAGCTGATGTAGCTGACACCGTCTCCCATTGCTCGCCCCAGCTGCTATGTTTCAGCTGATTAATGATAACAAGCAGCTTTTTCAATCCCTCTTCACCTGGGCATGACTCTACCCCCTTAAACATTAACCACCAAACTTCCTATACCATATACCACTAAACTTTACCCCCCAACCCCACTGACGATAAAAACCTCCCGCGGTCAAAACTGGCATAGACTCTAGATGTCTACGACCTAGACTCCCAGACCAGAGGTGTACATTCGAACCAGCCGCAGATAAAGCCGGCCGCCGTTCGAAAACAGATGGTCGGAGGGTGTGGGTGAAGGGGGTGGGGTCATTGCCTCAGCGGCATCTGGCTGCTGGATTAGTGTAAGGGGGGTGAGTGGGGCGGGGTGTCTGCCAATGGACATTAACAACTAGTCGGTCTCGGAGGTGCCGGATTAGTGTTCTATGACTGAGTGCCCCGGGACTAGCCTTGACACATGGCTCTCTTGACCTCGCACCTAAAGGAGACGAGAGAGAGCCATGAAGCCAGTTTCGGTTGTGAGCGTTGATTTAAAAATCAGCGCCCTTCGGCCGTCGATTGCAGAAAGTACAGAAATAAACGGTCCTTATCAATTTGTCAAGTTGTTCTTCATACCTTTATAGTTCCAAGGGCAATGAGATTGAAAACAAACAAAATCCACCACGTTTCGTACTGGTGAAAGTTTTCAACAACAATTTTTAACAACTCTCCCCGCCGCCATGTCGCTGTTAGTCACAGTTCTCGTCGATCTCCCGGCAGACGGAGCTCATTCCTCGCATCACAATTTTTCCTAGGACTATGGCGTAAGCATAACACCCTCTGCCGGGAGATCGACGTGCGACAGGGTAGCCATACATGACCATTACAAGCAAAGAGCTGTGTAAGGTCATACCAGCAAGCGCACATGTGCCGTGCGAAACAGCCTCCAATATCCCCACACGCTCATTTTCAGACTGACAAGACAAATAGAAATATCCATTATCTTCTCTAACCTGTTTATAAACGAGGGGTATAACTTATTTATAACTTACTCACGTTAAAACGGTAACAATCCAATTTGTTTGCAACAAAATAATTCCTAAATCACCAAGTCTGCCATGACAGTTCTAAGTCTGGTCACGTGAGGTACAAAAATTATGGAGGTATATGCGCGACGGCTAATGCCGGCTTTTGTTTACATCGAACATGTCTTCCAATGTGTCAAGGAATAATACATGCTCAATTTGTGAATTTTCAAAACGAGGACACGGATACAACGGGTAACATTGTTATAATGTTAAAATTTGTATAATATTTAGTGAAACTCTTCCCAAAGAATATACAAACAAATGAAATAATGTATACGAAATTTCTGTCTTTTTTTCTGAAACCTTTAGCGGTATGGGTCAATGATAATCGATAGTTTTATAATATTATTTACAAAGCCAAATTGTTTTCCTCTCTAGGCCCCCAAAACATTATATTCAGCAATGGTATTCATATAATAATTATATTATTATACAAATGTATTATTAATCTTACAACCGTGTGATTATATATATGTTTTTATATTAAGACACTATGTAAAATATAAAATAATATCATCCCCATAATTTAATTATGATAAATGTAGAATAATTATCTTTAAGCCTAAAATGCTGTAATTAATTGTAAAAGATTAGAGATTATTTAATTATAATATATTTGTATATATTATCATGTATTTGCCACCCCCAACATCGTACAATTCATCATATAGTTTATGGGCATTATCTATTCGTTTTCTAGATGCAAGTTATTGGCCCAAACATCCCCATATATACGGCGTCTAAGGTGTTTTTCCGATGTGTTACATCAAGTAACACCAGCTTCATTTGTCACCTTTGTCTGCTTTGTGTTGTGAGTGTACGGAAGCATCAAATCACGGATGACATTCGATATCAAATCTCGCGCCGACAAAGAGGCCATGACGAAAAAGTTCAACGACCAATTTCAGACTGCACGGTAGCACCTCTACGTCATCTCGCAGGCATAACGTGAACCTCGCGAGAACTGTCATGGCAGACAAAGTGATGTGAAATAAAAAGCTTGGAAAGGAATCAGAATTGTACAGTCTGTACGTGAGTTTAGCTTTTATAAGACCTACCCCACATTAGAAATAAGAATGAAAAAGATATTAAGTATTTCGAGTTAGCGGAAGGGATACTTGTTGAACGTGTGGGGATGTTGGAGGCCGTTTCGCACGGCACATGTGCGCTTGCTGGTATGACCTTACAGCTCTTTGCTTGTAATGGTCATGTATGGCTAGCGACAGGGCTACCCCTAGCCTGAATGTTCAGACGTTACAGTCTTGACACTTGTTCTTGTGACGGTTACAGTCACAAGAACAAGTGTCAAGACTGTAACGTCTGAACATTCAGGCTAGGCTACCCCGGGACCACCACTATTGACCACTACCTATCAACATATAATTATAAATATACTAACATCACCATAGGCTTTTGGGTTAGGTTGTTGGGTTTTGCGTATTTTTGCGACCCCGCCCCCCCCCCTACTGTCTGTTTTCGGACGGCGGCCGGCTTCGTCTGGTATTCAGGCTATCAGGGACTGAGCGATAATATCAGAATAGCATGGGTAAATGTCGGCGGTTTTCAAAATGTTCGCAAAATTCCACAATTATATCAGTCATAAGACGGCTCATATAATACTGCAATAAAGAACATAAATATCCTCACATAAACAAAAAAATCAGTAACACACAATACATTAGTACACACAAAACTCACACAGGGTCTAGTCTACTCAAAACTATTTTCTAAATAAGTTACACCAGGGAAACCTTAGCCAGAATGATTTCACCAACCAACACTTAGCCAGGGCTGCGTACCGGCGCACGATCGACCGCCGAAAACATTTTTGCTCACTCGGAACTCGCTATGGAACGACATTGGTCACATATCGAACAAATTTCATGTGTTGCGGGGATATCCACTAAATAGTTATCCTTACGTTGGAAATAGCAGCACAATCTAAATAGTGCAAAATATTGATAAATAAAAGATACTTATAAAGCATCGATATTTACGGGTTATCCCCACTTATTTTAGAATAATGGCCGACCAGAGTGTAATATTATCAAGCGGGGCTGTCCCAGGCAAGCCCGCTTTCTAGGGGCACAACGGGGCCCACGCAAAAGTTCTTTAGACGCCAGTCGGGAATCGACTGTAGCTTTTTATCATAATGTGTGCGCGTACAATCATATAGTGCTTACGTATTCTATATACCTTGATCTATCTTCTGACATCAAGAAAGTGTTCAACACTATGTTGTTTCGGTTATATTTTGGCGAAAAAATGTTGGAGCACACGACTTTTGCCGACAGAACAAGAAACTTGAAAACAAGACGTTACTGTCGTTAGGCAGTTGGTAATGGACGACAAGATCACTGCTGTTCAGTGAACCTATTTTCCCATCTTGACGAAAACAGTCACGTCACTCGTATTTTGAAATAGCAGATTTCTTCTTTGATATGAATAGAAGCGTGGGGAGACGAGATTCGCGCTCATTCAGGCAAGATGACTACATAAATCCACATTTTGACCGACGACCGAACTATTTCATTTCGCGTTCGATCAGCTGGCGAGAATTAGATTAAGGCCAATCGCCACAGAGATGGTTGCACCATGGGAAAAGCTGTCGCTCAATATGTGCTTATTTTTCCGTTTTTTTTTTGCTCATGACATTTGACAATTTAGAGATATCTCTCGGACCAGCCCTCCGTGGACCCCTCCTAGGACTCAGCCCTGTATACGGGGTCACCAGCCCTCCGTGGACCCCTCCTAGGACTCAGCCCTGTATACGGGGTCACCAGCCCTCCGTGGACCCCTCCTAGGACTCAGCCCTGTATACGGGGTCACGAGCCCTCCGTGGACCCCTCCTAGGACTCAGCCCTGTATACGGGGTCACCAGCCCTCCGTGGACCCCTCCTAGGACTCAGCCCTGTATACGGGGTCAAGAGCCCTCCGTGGACCCCTCCTAGGACTCAGCCCTGTATACGGGGTCACCAGCCCTCCGTGGACCCCTCCTAGGACTCAGCCCTGTATACGGGGTCACCAGCCCTCCGTGGACCCCTCCTAGGACTCAGCCCTGTATACGGGGTCACGAGCCCTCCGTGGACCCCTCCTAGGACTCAGCCCTGTATACGGGGTCACCAGCCCTCCGTGGACCCCTCCTAGGACTCAGCCCTGTATACGGGGTCAAGAGCCCTCCGTGGACCCCTCCTAGGACTCAGCCCTGTATACGGGGTCACCAGCCCTCCGTGGACCCCTCCTAGGACTCAGCCCTGTATACGGGGTCACCAGCCCTCCGTGGACCCCTCCTAGGACTCAGCCCTGTATACGGGGTCACGAGCCCTCCGTGGACCCCTCCTAGGACTCAGCCCTGTATACGGGGTCACGAGCCCTCCGTGGACCCCTCCTAGGACTCAGCCCTGTATACGGGGTCACCAGCCCTCCGTGGACCCCTCCTAGGACTCAGCCCTGTATACGGGGTCACCAGCCCTCCGTGGACCCCTCCTAGGACTCAGCCCTGTATACGGGGTCACGAGCCCTCCGTGGACCCCTCCTAGGACTCAGCCCTGTATACGGGGTCACCAGCCCTCCGTGGACCCCTCCTAGGACTCAGCCCTGTATACGGGGTCACGAGCCCTCCGTGGACCCCTCCTAGGACTCAGCCCTGTATACGGGGTCACCAGCCCTCCGTGGACCCCTCCTAGGACTCAGCCCTGTATACGGGGTCACCAGCCCTCCGTGGACCCCTCCTAGGACTCAGCCCTGTATACGGGGTCACGAGCCCTCCGTGGACCCCTCCTAGGACTCAGCCCTGTATACGGGGTCACCAGCCCTCCGTGGACCCCTCCTAGGACTCAGCCCTGTATACGGGGTCACCAGCCCTCCGTGGACCCCTCCTAGGACTCAGCCCTGTATACGGGGTCACCAGCCCTCCGTGGACCCCTCCTAGGACTCAGCCCTGTATACGGGGTCACCAGCCCTCCGTGGACCCCTCCTAGGACTCAGCCCTGTATACGGGGTCACCAGCCCTCCGTGGACCCCTCCTAGGACTCAGCCCTGTATACGGGGTCACCAGCCCTCCGTGGACCCCTCCTAGGACTCAGCCCTGTATACGGGGTCACGAGCCCTCCGTGGACCCCTCCTAGGACTCAGCCCTGTA
This sequence comes from Arenicola marina, assembly GCA_964019135.1. NCBI lineage: Eukaryota > Metazoa > Annelida > Polychaeta > Arenicolidae > Arenicola > Arenicola marina. Next base: position 2,034,577 of record OZ025250.1, read on the forward strand.
TACGGGGTCACGAGCCCTCCGTGGACCCCTCCTAGGACTCAGCCCTGTATACGGGGTCACCAGCCCTCCGTGGACCCCTCCTAGGACTCAGCCCTGTATACGGGGTCACCAGCCCTCCGTGGACCCCTCCTAGGACTCAGCCCTGTATACGGGGTCACCAGCCCTCCGTGGACCCCTCCTAGGACTCAGCCCTGTATACGGGGTCACCAGCCCTCCGTGGACCCCTCCTAGGACTCAGCCCTGTATACGGGGTCACCAGCCCTCCGTGGACCCCTCCTAGGACTCAGCCCTGTATACGGGGTCACCAGCCCTCCGTGGACCCCTCCTAGGACTCAGCCCTGTATACGGGGTCACCAGCCCTCCGTGGACCCCTCCTAGGACTCAGCCCTGTATACGGGGTCACCAGCCCTCCGTGGACCCCTCCTAGGACTCAGCCCTGTATACGGGGTCACGAGCAAGGGTCACGAATTGACGCGGACAGTTTTTGGTACGCGCCATGGCTCGGTTGGTTGGTTGGTTGGTTGGTTGGTTGGTTGGTTGGTTGGTTGGTTGGTTGGTCGGTTGGTTGGTTGGTTGGTTGGTTGGTTGGTTGGTTGGTTGGTTGGTTGGTTGGTTGGTTATTCAGGACGCTTTAACCACTTTTGGTCATATCGCGTCAATGGGAGAAGGAAGGGAGAGTGGAGCCATGTCTACCCCCCCCCCCCACCTCCTATTCTTTACGAAGCAAGGCATGGAATATTTATCCTGCGACCACACAGACATGGCCACAGCAGGGTTCGAACCATCGATCCACGTCTCAGGTGATCAGAGCACTCTATGCGAGCGCTCTGGTCACATGAGCTATCGCGCCGGCCCCGCGCCATGGCTCGGGACTCGAACCACCGACCTTTCGCTTTCCAGGACGTTCGGAAATAAAGTTCAAACGCGATGCGCCAAAGAGATAATCCCGTTGGCGCAGGTAGTTTTTGGTCTATTGATGTCGCACCGGACAGGGACCAAGATACTACAGGCGTACGTAAGTATATTGTTTATTGACAAACGATCTGGCACATGAGACTGAACTAATTAGGCTCTGATTATTGTGAATTCTGAGGTTATTTTGTATGAAAGAAACATGACGCCATGACGTCGCTATCTGCAAACAGTTGCGATATACTCTCCGCTCCTACGGCATCGTCAATAGAGTTTGGTACATTTTTGTACAAGGAAGTAATTTTCTTGGTTTCTTTCCAAAAATCTCTATCATTATTTCTTATAAGGGCATCTGCAATCTTTTGTCTGCGTATACCATCCTGGCTACGTTTAACTGTTCGAACCGCTTTATGGTACTGTGCCCGCGCTCTTCGCATCACATCAGCTATCACTGCGTTGCGTGGGGAACCACACTCCTTCCAGATATTATGCCAGAACAAGGAGCTTTCTCTATATGGCTTCACCATATCGTTCCAACCTGACACGACCTTTCTTTTCGGTGCTGATTTCGTGTATGGTACACACAGTTTACTTGCTTTGATACATGCATCAACTATTGCATCATAATATGTTTGTATCGTTTCTTGGTGACCTGTCCTATTTGGACATACAGACTGCTTACACTTGATGATATACATGATAATACATTACTTCTGGGTCTGATTGATCGCCCTCCTCTGTCGGAAGCTACGATCGCAAACTCCCTCAGGCCATACACTGCTGTCAAACGATTTGGCGAAGTCTGTCACTGAGACGGTTAGCCTGAATGACTTGTTTCTGGCACTGTCATGTGATACGCATTTCAGCGCTATAATAGCGATATCTATGCTGGAAATGTAAGCAGTTAAATCTTCTATCCGGACACATTTGTCCACTCTGTAGATAAAAAGATCTCGTTGCTGGAGGTGTGATGCGCCTTTCACTGTCTCAAATGATGTGGCTGATCCAGTCACAACACGGCGGTTCAGTTCTCTTTCCTGCTTCCGACGTGCATATCGAGGTATCTCGAAGCCTTCATCATTGGTGTGGTCATCGACACCGTCGTCGTCACTCGCATCTGGCTGCCGTTGTGATCCACGCCAAAATCGTGACGTCACTTCTCTGGCGATCAGCTTGCGACCGCTGCCGATCAGCTTGCGACGGCTGGCGATCAGCTTTGTTACGATATCGCATGAGTGACATGAATGAGTGCGTTATGACAGAATGATAATGATAACTGGGTCAGATGATTTAGGTAGGGTCAAGGGGTCAAGAGTGAAAGGTTACGTCAGAGTAGTGTGACGAGAAAGAATGACAGGAGATGAGCCGGCCGGCGTTGGATGCATGTACATGTGATAACTTGTGAATAAAGATATACATGAATAAAAGCAAGTATCAAAACATGGTGGCAGCGACGGAAACGTAAAGAAAAAGAGCAAGATACAGAGAAGAAATAAAAGTAAGAAGAATAAAAGATAAAGCCAAAGAAGAAATTACAATAATTGAAAATTGCTAAATCTTTGCATCCACCTGAGAAACTTACCTTGACCGGTGACGCAGAACAAGCATGGAAACTTTTTAAACAGAAATTCAACTTGTTTCTGTTGGCAAGTGGAAGTGGAAATAAAACAGATGAAGAAAAGGTGGCAATATTACTGACCTGTGGAGGTGATGATATCATAGAACTCTATAATTCATTTGAATTTACCACTACAGAAGAAACAGATGAGTCTAAAATCTTGAAGAATGTTTTAGAAAAATTTGACAATTACTTTTCACCCCAAAAGAATGAACTTGCAGCAAGATATAAATTTCATCAAAGCAAGCAGAGGCATGGAGAACCACTCGATTCCTTCATAACTCACCTTAAGATATTGGCGAAGGATTGCAATTATGAAGGTCAGCGTGACAAACTAATTAGAGACCAGATTGTGTTTGGATGCTGCGATAACCATTTGAAAGAAAAACTTCTAAAAGAAGAGGAATTAACACTCGAAAAAACTGTAAAAATGTGTGTTGCACATCAGATTGCGAACAAACAAATGGATATTTTCAAAGAAGACTTTGGAGAACCAGCTATCCATGGAGTGAGACCAAAAGTGAAAACGACAAGAACTGAACTGCGAGAGTGCAAATTTTGTGGAACCAAACATATTTGGAGTAAGGATAGATGCCCTGCATATGGCAAAACATGTACCAAATGTGGACTAAAAAACCATTTCGCAGTGAAATGCTTGTCGAAAGGTAAAATGAAACAGAAGAGGATATACACATTAGATAAGGATGAAGAAACAGACTCAGAAGTGGAAATGATAATGAAGATTAGTGTAGAAAACAAGAACAAGGACATCATAGCTGATATGGAAATTAATGGCCAGATAACTAAATTTCAAATTGACAGCGGTGCTAGTGTTAATGTGATCTCTGAAGACATGGTGAAAGGACTGGATATCAGCCCTTGCAACACAACGTTGAAAATGTGGAATTCATCAGAGCTGAATGCGATCGGAAAATGTCGCACAGTGATCCGTAACAGTAAGAACAGAAAGAAATACTCTATCGAATTCATAGTTGTGGATAAACCCTTCACACCTTTGTTGGGAAAACGTGCCAGCGAGCAGATGGGTCTAATCACTGTTAATTATGAAAATATCAGTGGTGTATCCAAAATTATATCTGCGAATGAAGAAGTCTTCAATGATGAGTTGGGAAGATTGCCAGGCACAGTTCACCTGACAGTAGATGAATCAATACAGCCTGTTGCTGTGACAACTTCAAGAGTGCCAGTGAGTCTGAAGAAAAGATTGGAGAAGAAAATTAAAGAAATGGAAGAAAGAGATGTGATTACAAAGGTTGATAAACCAACACAATGGGTCAGCCGCACAGCTATAGGAACCAAATCAAATGGAGATATGCGCATCTGCATAGATCCAAATGTGTTAAATCAGGCTTTGAAGCGAGAACACCACCCCTTATTGGTCCTCGATGACATTTTACCTGAGCTGAACAATGCGAAGATTTTCTCACGGCTGGATCTGAGGAATGGATACTGGCACTGCATATTAGATGAGGAATCAAGCTACATCACAACATTTCAAACACCATTTGGGAGGTATCGCTGGAAGAGACTGCCTTTCGGTCTCAACGTCAGCAGTGAAATCTTCCAGAAAAGACTGCAAATGGCACTGGAAAATCTGACTGGTGTATTCTGTATTGCGGATGATGTGTTGGTGTTTGGAAGTGGTGATGATATTGATACAGCCGCAGAGGATCATGACAGGAACCTGCAGAAACTACTAGAACGGTGTAAAGAGCAGGGAATTCGCCTCAACGACAAAAAGACAGAGTTGCGAAAGAGCGAGATCTCGTTTCACGGTCATAAGATTACTAAAGACGGCTTGAAGGCAGACACCAAGAAGATAGATGCTATCCTGGGAATGAGTTCGCCAAGGAATGTGAATGAAATCCAAACTCTCTGTGGAATGATCAATTATTTATCAAGATTCTTACCTTCCTTGTCTGATGTATTGAAACCAATCCGACAATTAACATTGAAGGACAGCCCATGGAGTTGGGGCGAACAGCAGGAAAAGGCATTCAAGGACATGAAGAAGCTAATAACATCAACCCCTATACTAGCTTTCTACGATCATGAGAAGCCTCTCACAATTCAATGTGATGCGAGCAGCACTGAGTTGGGTTGTTGCTTGCTTCAAGATGGAAAACCTATCAGCTATGCCAGCAGAGCTCTCACAAGTACAGAGGAGAAATATGCACAAATAGAGAAGGAAATGTTGGCAGTGATGTTTCCATCAATACACTTTTGGACGCCATACTATTATCCATTCAGACCACAAACCCCTGCAGTCTATTGTGAAGAAACCCTTGAACAAGGCACCAAGGAGACTTCAGAGCATGATGCTACGAACTCAACAATATGATTACACTCTGCATTACTGCCCAGGCAAGGAAATGCACATTGCAGATGCTCTGTCGCGTGCTCATCTTTCTACATCTCAAGATGATAACACCTTGGAAGAAGTCAACATGGTCAAATTCCTACCTATTAGACAAGAAAGACTGGATCATATCAAAAGCAAAACTGAACAAGATGATGTCTCAACAACCCTGAAACAGCTTATCATCAGAGGTTGGCCTGAGGAAAAGACTAACATATCTCACCTGGCTATGCCTTATTACCATATAAGGGATGAGCTCTCAGTCCAGGACAGATTACTCTTTAAGGGAGAACGCGTCATCATTCCTCAGGGACTGCGTAAAGACATCATGGAGGCCATACATGCTTCACACCTGGGCATAGAGAATTCTCTACGAAGAGCCAGAGAGTGTGTGTACTGGCCTGGTATGAACAATGATTTGCGACAATACATCTCTGCATGTGATATATGCAGCACATTTAATACCTCGCAAACAAAGGAAACTCTTATGAGCCACGAGGTTACGGACAGGCCATGGGAGAAAGTAGGAACGGATCTTATGGAGCTAGACGGGAAGAATTACCTCGTCACTGTGGACTATTTTTCCAACTTTTGGGAAGTGGATTACCTCGAAGGCACTAAAAGCGCAACAGTCATCAGGAAGCTAAAACAACACTTTGCTAGATATGGATCGCCAAATACCCTGATAAGTGACAATGGCCCACAATTCACCAGCGATATATTCCATCAGTTTGTGTTGAAATGGGACATCGAACATCAAACGTCAAGTCCGGGCCATCCTCGGTCTAATGGCAAGGCCGAATCAGCGGTAAAGACTGCCAAGAGAATGATGCGAAAAGCAAAAGCAGGGAAACAAGATCCTTACCTCGCTCTATTAGACATCAGTGGTGGGTTTCACAAAGGTTTTTAATACCGGTATTAACGCTAATACCGGTATTAAATAGGTATTAACTTAAGACCAACTTTATGACGTGTTTCACAAAGACGGTATTAAGAGCATGTCGGTATTAAACTCGGTATTAACTTTAATACCGAGTCGTAGCAGGTTTAGCGCTGATAATACCGACCGAGGAGCCACAACTTGGCACAAGTCCTTTGATTTGATGGCAATAAATGCAGTCGACGGCACATTCATATGGGCAGGCAATCCGGTTTTGTCTGTGTCATCGTTTCAAGGTTTATTGTGACATAGACTTTTCGTGTTCTATGCTTTATGATTTAAAATAAAACTGACGAAAGGGGCGGTAAATCTAAGCAGTTGGAAATCATTCCATACCGATGCCACATTTACAAACAGATCGAGTCACGATCTAGCAAGTTACGCTTTCATGAGCATAATTGACCGTGGCCTGCGTCATATGTTCGCGTGGCGAGTTCATGTCGTCATAGAGCTAGAAACTTTGTATTACATTGTTGCGCTTATATTGTCTCACAGCAGGATATAGGTCCAGCTCAGCTGTACTCGTAGTTCACCTCAGCCTTCAGACCGATGCTCATGCCACATAGATGTAGATGTTTATTGATCTCGAAACAGATGGGCAAAACATTGATAACATTTATTTGATAGATCTAGCTGAAAGAAGAGTTTTACGATGGATATAACCACCTCGAGGTCACTTTTGCCATGATTATACTTCCATACCAGCATGTAGATCTATTTGAAAAGTTAAATATTTGTCAACCGTGTGTAATCCTTCACCCAGCGCCTTGAAATAAAGCGTTGGTTGGATATAGCGTTAGACCACACATATTAATTTAAATGAGGTAAGTTTGCCCGAATCCGACCCATTCGTGGGTAAAAACAGTTCGATTTAGAAATCGAAACGTATAAACTAAGCTTATAGATCTACCATGTTTACGTTTAGCATTTTGTCGCGATATGTTGTGACGTCACTCATCGGTATTAAAGTCGGTATTAAATCGCTTAATACCGGTCATAGCTAATACCGTCTTTATTTGCGTTTGGGAAACGGTATTACGAGTCGGTATTACCTAAGACAAAATTTGCCGGTATTAAAGTTAATACTGGTATTACCTGATACCATCTTTGTGAAACCCCCCACAGGAATGCACCATCAGGACCAAGCGAAAGCAGCCCGGTACAAAGTATGCTTGGGAGAAGAACTCGAACATTACTTCCAATGACATCTAAACTCCTTACACCCACAAATATCAATGTGAAAAAAGAAAAGAATCGACAATGGCAGAGACAACAACAACGTGCTATATATTACAACCAAAGCGCTTGCGACCTACAACCACTACAGGAAGGAGATGCTGTGCGAATGAAGCCATTCATTCTGGGTCGGAAGACCTGGGATAAAGCAACCATTTTGAAACGACTCGACGAACGGTCATATGAAGTAGGCACTGACAGTGGTGCTTACCGAAGAAATCGGGTTTACTTGCGTAGGCAAGGTGCTCCTCAGTCTTCACACCAGACGTCGGAGTTCCAACCTGATCCTTCCCCAACCCATGAAATAGATCTTGCTGAGAAACCTACTGTGCCTGAGCCTACACAACCACCGGGGTCGGAATGTGATGCAGGCACTGCCAAACAGAGCGTCAGTGACAGTGGCAGTGCTGCCCCTGCTGGTCGTCCACGTCGGGCCAGACAACTTCCTTCGAAGTTTAAAGACTTTGTCATGTTTAAATGAAGTAACATTGCTCAGTGTAACTTGGTCATGTATATATCACGGTGATTACTTACCCGATTATCATGAGTGAATGATAAGACATTATTATCTGATTATGATCTGATGGACTCGCACAAACTCAGCTGCTCAGATCTACTCAGCTTCGCGCGAGTTCATAGTTAAGTTGCCCACAATGAACTGCTCATTTCGTTCTATGTAATATTTATGTTTTTGAAAAAGGAAGGATGTTACGATATCGCATGAGTGACATGAATGAGTGCGTTATGACAGAATGATAATGATAACTGGGTCAGATGATTTAGGTAGGGTCAAGGGGTCAAGAGTGAAAGGTTACGTCAGAGTAGTGTGACGAGAAAGAATGACAGGAGATGAGCCGGCCGGCGTTGGATGCATGTACATGTGATAACTTGTGAATAAAGATATACATGAATAAAAGCAAGTATCAAAACAAGCTTGTGACCGCTGCCGATCAGTTTGCGACGGCTGCTGATCAGCTTGCGACGGCTGGCGATCGAGCGGAGATGTATTTTTTCGCGATTGAGATGTCTGTCGTCCGGACTGGGACGATTGTCGTCCGCATGGTAAATGGTACTTCTCCGCGATCGTTGTTGAGCGATTTATACTTGCGTCGGCCCGTTTTAAAAACGACGACATCGGAGCCCGTGGTGGAGTATTCGGCCGCTTCGGTTGCTCCGGGTAATTTTGGGGCAGATGCACTACCAAAGAGGTTTCAGCTGGATAGATAGCAGCTGTCGATGTTGGAATGGATCCGTTTAGCACTATCTTCATCTTTTCCGTAAGATCGTCAACTTTGTCCTCCAGTGAGAGGCTGCCAGCCACGTTGTGGTCTATGCTGGTATTTAACCGTTTTTATCTGGTCTCTGGGACGTTGATGAAAGTGGCCTACCATATAGGATAGAACGCAATCGTTGATCTGTATATTTTGGAGATCTCTAGACATGTCAGGTGAAGTACTCTGAGTGCCCCCAACTGGCGCTTCATCGCTTGTCGTCGCAGGATAGGCGGGCATCCGCCCGGCCGTCACAGCATCCCAATCAGGCATAGTTTGGGTTCTCAGGCAGTAATTATTGTACTGCCTGAGAACCCAATGCATTCCCATATTAACAACTTCGGTTAATCGCAACTTCGCAACTGAAAATGGGCGGGAACTTCGGATAATTGCAACATTCGAGTGCAAACCCAGGTGTTGTTAGCGGGCATGTAGAGACAACGCGCTATCAGCTGACACTTAAGCCCTTTATGGCTTTGTTGTTATCGCTGGATTAACAATCTGCACGAACACGCACGAGCCACATGCTTTGTTATTCTTTTAGTCTCTTTGCGGTCGGGTGATTAGGGACGTAATAACATATGAGATGCTGCTATCGCCTATAAAGTCTTCAGGCACCAAGTACGGTTTCACCATACGATCATGACCAGACGATAGGAAGGCCACAACGAATTCTAACAGTTTTACAACTTAGAAGCTGACATCCATAAGTCAGTGACACCCAGAACCAAACATACGACGATTACAGACTTTTTGATCGATTAAGCAAAGTCTTCAAAAATACAAATATAGCCAGTTCTGGCCCCTCAAAATCGCCAACTTAGACTAATTGCAATTTTTTTGCTGACAAACGGAAGTTGATATTAAGCGGAGTGCAACTTTTTTGCTGACAAACGGAAGTTGATATTAAGCGGAGTGCAACTTTTTTGCTGACAAACGGAAGTTGATATTAAGCGGAGTGCAGCTTTTTTGCTGACAAACGGAAGTTGATATTAAGCGGAGTGCAACTTTTTTGCTGACAAACGGAAGTTGATATTAAGCGGAGTGCAACTTTTTTGCTGACAAACGGAAGTTGATATTAAGCGGAGTGCAACTTTTTGGCTGACAAACGGAAGTTGATATTAAGCGGAGTGCAACTTTTTTGCTGACAAACGGAAGTTGATATTAAGCGGAGTGCACTAGCTGTACTTGTACTGCCAACTAGACATGTAATCTATTGACCCGTCGCTACTTAGTCACGAAACGGGGCTTATTTAGGAGGTGGTGAGAACAGCCTGGTTTCCAAATTCCTGTGCTGGCACTCAGCTTTACATTGTCGGAGCATCTTAAACTCAACCTCCGTGGTCCAAAGGGACTTAAATACATGAATTTGGTCATCAAGATAGAATGCCAATTAACTGGCCATCAAAATAGAATGCCAATCAACTGGTCATCAAAATAGAATGCCAGTCAACTTGTCATCAAAATAGAATGCAAATTAACTGGTCATCAAAATAGAATGCAACTTAACTGTACATGGAGCAACATTAGAACTATTCGCTGCATATATATAACGCACTAAAACATCAAGAAATAGTCAGACAAAAAGAGTCGATGTTTCGTGAAGTAAATATAGGTTTAGATATGAAGAGTGGAGTGATGTCATTTCATTTGGTGAACACAACCTTTATGAAGGATAGCATCGCCGGGGAAAAATGAAGAGCATGATCGAAAATTAAATTCGAACCTTCTTCCACGTCACTTGGCGCTAAAATTATAGTTTTTGATTTGCAGAGTTTGTTCAGATTTCGAGGCTTTAAAGTATTGTTGTGATTAATTTCTGGGTCGCACAGTGAAGGACTATTGTTTCTGTTTCACAATCCATGCATCTGACATGTGTCTCTTCGTCTCTGTCAAGTCCACCCCAACCCGGAGTTTTCCCCTCCCCTATACGAGAGCGTCCGCCCGCCTACCACTAATCATTCCTGGGGCCCCTCGGTGGGTCGACCCCGGTCCATGGCCCCGCTGCCCACCACCGCTCCACCTACTGTTGCTATTCCCCCATGATAACTCACGTCTAGCCCCACCAAATCCCTCTACAGTATGTTGGCCAAACTGGTGCGCCACAGCGCCGCTTTTTCGTGCACTACGTCATGAACATTTGGATATCGCTGCGCCGTCTTTCACCTTTCAACCAAATGACAATATTTATTGTGTACATGGTTAACATTCAGTCAGACCAGGTCCCCACGACGTTAACATTCAGTCAGACCAGGTCTCCACGACGTTCACATTCAGTCAGACCAGATCTCCACGACGTTCACATTCAGTCAGACCAGGTCTCCACGACTTTTACATTCAGTCAGACCAGGTCTCCACGACGTTCACATTCAGTCAGACCAGGTCTCCACGACGTTCACATTCAGTCAGACCAGGTCTCCACGACGTTCACATTCAGTCAGACCAGGTCTCCACGACGTTCACATTCAGTCAGACCAGGTCTCCACGACGTTCAAATTCAGTCAGACCAGGTCTCCAAGACGTTAACATTCAGTCAGACCAGGTCGCCACGACGTTCACATTCAGTCAGACCAGGTCTCCACGACGTTCACATTCAGTCAGACCTGGGGTGCGTTGCACATGGGTGTCGATCGCGTGCGCACGCCATCGGCAACGACAAATAAGGATTTGAACTTGGCGGATTGGTCAAGGACGCGTACAATTTTGAACCGGAAGTGGGGTATGGTTCGCGGCGATCAAGAGCAGTCCCGCATGATAATATTAAATTCTGGACGACGATTCTTCTCGAATATGTGGGGATAACCCGTAAATATCGATGCTTTATAGTTATCTTTTATTAATCAATATTTACACTATTTAGATTGTGCTGCTATTTCCAAAGTAAGGACATTTATTTAGTAGATATCCCCGCAACAAATGGAAATAGTTCGATGTGACCAATGTCGTTGCATAGCGAGCTCCGAGTGACCAAAAATGTTCGCGGCGGTCGAGCGTGCTCCGCAACTCAACCCAGGTCTCCACGACGTTCACATTAAGACCAGGTCTCCACGACGTTCACATTCAGTCAGACCAGGTCTCCACGACGTTCACATTCAGTCAAACCAGGTCTCCACGACGTTTCCTCAAAACGATTTTGAACATCATGATAGAAGTGAAAGCCTTAACTACACTTGTGAAACTATATCCATTGATTTGAACAATTTTTTATTTCATTCGCACATAAAAAACATGTCATTTCTTATAAAGTTTCTTTTGCACAGCCCTATACTTTATAAACCATCCATTTGCTTCGATATTTACTTTTAATCGGTAAATTATGTTAATTTTTCTGATTAATTTACGCAGAAACTGGCAATTAAGCAGCACATTTGTTCCAGCACCAAAACACACAAGTCATTTGATGTAGAGAAAACGCACAACATTCAGTGAATCACGAACTGATACTCGCCGTGTCCCATCTGACTATTCCTGGTTGTCAGAGGCGGACCCCAATCTGTACTCTTCCACAGTAGTCCACGGCCCGTCACCGGGCCCCGGGCACCGGGCACACCACTGGCTTCCCTATGGTCCACGGCCCGTCACCGGGCACCGGGCACACCACTGGCTTCCCTATGGTCCACGGCCCGTCACCGGGCCCCGGGCACCGGGCACACCACTGGCTTCCCTATGGTCCACGGCCCGTCACCGGGCACCGGGCACACCATTGGCTTCCCTATGGTCCACGGCCCGTCACCGGGCACCGGGCACACCATTGGCTTCCCTATGGTCCACGGCCCGTCACCGGGCACCGGGCACACCATTGGCTTCCCTATGGTCCACGGCCCGTCACCGGGCCCCGGGCACCGGGCACACCACTGGCTTCCCTATGGTCCACGGCCCGTCACCGGGCACCGGGCACACCATTGGCTTCCCTATGGTCCACGGCCCGTCACCGGGCCCCGGGCACCGGGCACACCACTGGCTTCCCTATGGTCCACGGCCCGTCACCGGGCACGGGGCACCGGGCACACCATTGGCTTCCCTATGGTCCACGGCCCGTCACCGGGCCCCGGGCACCGGGCACACCACTGGCTTCCCTATGGTCCACGGCCCGTCACCGGGCACGGGGCACCGGGCACACCATTGGCTTCCCTATGGTCCACGGCCCGTCACCGGGCCCCGGGCACCGGGCACACCACTGGCTTCCCTATGGTCCACGGCCCGTCACCGGGCACGGGGCACCGGGCACACCATTGGCTTCCCTATGGTCCACGGCCCGTCACCGGGCCCCGGGCACACCATTGGCTTCCCTATGGTCCACGGCCCGTCACCGGGCCCCGGGCACACCATTGGCTTCCCTATGGTCCACGGCCCGTCACCGGGCCCCGGGCACCGGGCACACCACTGGCTTCCCTATGGTCCACGGCCCGTCACCGGGCCCCGGGCACCGGGCACACCACTGGCTTCCCTATGGTCCACGGCCCGTCACCGGGCCCCGGGCACCGGGCACACCACTGGCTTCCCTATGGTCCACGGCCCGTCACCGGGCCCCGGGCACACCACTGGCTTCCCTATGGTCCACGGCCCGTCACCGGGCCCCGGGCACCGGGCACACCACTGGCTTCCCTATGGTCCACGGCCCGTCACCGGGCACGGGGCACCGGGCACACCACTGGCTTCCCTATGGTCCACGGCCCGTCACCGGGCACGGGGCACCGGGCACACCATTGGCTTCCTTATGGTCCACGGCCCGTCACCGGGCCCCGGGCACCGGGCACACCACTGGCTTCCCTATGGTCCACGGCCCGTCACCGGGCCCCGGGCACCGGGCACACCACTGGCTTCCCTATGGTCCACGGCCCGTCACCGGGCACGGGGCACCGGGCACACCATTGGCTTCCTTATGGTCCACGGCCCGTCACCGGGCCCGGGGCACCGGGCACACCACTGGCTTCCCTATGGTCCACGGCCCGTCACCGGGCACGGGGCACCGGGCACACCATTGGCTTCCTTATGGTCCACGGCCCGTCACCGGGCACGGGGCACCGGGCACACCATTGGCTTCCCTATGGTCCACGGCCCGTCACCGGGCACCGGGCACACCATTGGCTTCCCTATGGTCCACGGCCCGCCACCGGGCACCGGGCACCGGGCACACCATTGGCTTCCCTATGGTCCACGGCCCGTCACCGGGCCCCGGGCACCGGGCACACCACTGGCTTCCCTATGGTCCACGGCCCGTCACCGGGCCCCGGGCACCGGGCACACCACTGGCTTCTCTATGGTCCACGGCCCGTCACCGGGCCCCGGGCACCGGGCACACCACTGGCTTCCCTATGGTCCACGGCCCGTCACCGGGCACGGGGCACCGGGCACACCACTGGCTTCCCTATGGTCCACGGCCCGTCACCGGGCACGGGGCACCGGGCACACCATTGGCTTCCTTATGGTCCACGGCCCGTCACCGGGCCCCGGGCACCGGGCACACCACTGGCTTCCCTATGGTCCACGGCCCGTCACCGGGCCCCGGGCACCGGGCACACCACTGGCTTCCCTATGGTCCACGGCCCGTCACCGGGCACGGGGCACCGGGCACACCATTGGCTTCCTTATGGTCCACGGCCCGTCACCGGGCCCGGGGCACCGGGCACACCACTGGCTTCCCTATGGTCCACGGCCCGTCACCGGGCACGGGGCACCGGGCACACCATTGGCTTCCTTATGGTCCACGGCCCGTCACCGGGCCCGGGGCACCGGGCACACCACTGGCTTCCCTATGGTCCACGGCCCGTCACCGGGCACGGGGCACCGGGCACACCATTGGCTTCCTTATGGTCCACGGCCCGTCACCGGGCACGGGGCACCGGGCACACCACTGGCTTCCCTATGGTCCACGGCCCGTCACCGGGCACGGGGTACCGGGCACACCATTGGCTTCCTTATGGTCCACGGCCCGTCACCGGGCCCCGGGCACCGGGCACACCACTGGCTTCCCTATGGTCCACGGCCCGTCACCGGGCCCCGGGCACCGGGCACACCACTGGCTTCCCTATGGTCCACGGCCCGTCACCGGGCACGGGGCACCGGGCACACCATTGGCTTCCTTATGGTCCACGGCCCGTCACCGGGCCCGGGGCACCGGGCACACCACTGGCTTCCCTATGGTCCACGGCCCGTCACCGGGCCCCGGGCACCGGGCACACCACTGGCTTCCCTATGGTCCACGGCCCGTCACCGGGCCCCGGGCACCGGGCACACCACTGGCTTCCCTATGGTCCACGGCCCGTCACCGGGCACGGGGCACCGGGCACACCACTGGCTTCCCTATGGTCCACGGCCCGTCACCGGGCACGGGGCACCGGGCACACCATTGGCTTCCTTATGGTCCACGGCCCGTCACCGGGCACGGGGCACCGGGCACACCATTGGCTTCCTTATGGTCCACGGCCCGTCACCGGGCCCGGGGCACCGGGCACACCACTGGCTTCCCTATGGTCCACGGCCCGTCACCGGGCACGGGGCACCGGGCACACCATTGGCTTCCTTATGGTCCACGGCCCGTCACCGGGCACGGGGCACCGGGCACACCACTGGCTTCCCTATGGTCCACGGCCCGTCACCGGGCACGGGGTACCGGGCACACCATTGGCTTCCTTATGGTCCACGGCCCGTCACCGGGCCCCGGGCACCGGGCACACCACTGGCTTCCCTATGGTCCACGGCCCGTCACCGGGCCCCGGGCACCGGGCACACCACTGGCTTCCCTATGGTCCACGGCCCGTCACCGGGCACGGGGCACCGGGCACACCATTGGCTTCCTTATGGTCCACGGCCCGTCACCGGGCCCGGGGCACCGGGCACACCACTGGCTTCCCTATGGTCCACGGCCCGTCACCGGGCCCCGGGCACCGGGCACACCACTGGCTTCCCTATGGTCCACGGCCCGTCACCGGGCCCCGGGCACCGGGCACACCACTGGCTTCCCTATGGTCCACGGCCCGTCACCGGGCACGGGGCACCGGGCACACCACTGGCTTCCCTATGGTCCACGGCCCGTCACCGGGCACGGGGCACCGGGCACACCATTGGCTTCCTTATGGTCCACGGCCCGTCACCGGGCCCCGGGCACCGGGCACACCACTGGCTTCCCTATGGTCCACGGCCCGTCACCGGGCCCCGGGCACCGGGCACACCACTGGCTTCCCTATGGTCCACGGCCCGTCACCGGGCACGGGGCACCGGGCACACCATTGGCTTCCTTATGGTCCACGGCCCGTCACCGGGCCCGGGGCACCGGGCACACCACTGGCTTCCCTATGGTCCACGGCCCGTCACCGGGCACGGGGCACCGGGCACACCATTGGCTTCCTTATGGTCCACGGCCCGTCACCGGGCACGGGGCACCGGGCACACCATTGGCTTCCCTATGGTCCACGGCCCGTCACCGGGCACCGGGCACACCATTGGCTTCCCTATGGTCCACGGCCCGCCACCGGGCACCGGGCACCGGGCACACCATTGGCTTCCCTATGGTCGACGGCCCGTCACCGGGCCCCGGGCACCGGGCACACCACTGGCTTCCCTATGGTCCACGGCCCGTCACCGGGCCCCGGGCACCGGGCACACCACTGGCTTCTCTATGGTCCACGGCCCGTCACCGGGCCCCGGGCACCGGGCACACCACTGGCTTCCCTATGGTCCACGGCCCGTCACCGGGCACGGGGCACCGGGCACACCACTGGCTTCCCTATGGTCCACGGCCCGTCACCGGGCACGGGGCACCGGGCACACCATTGGCTTCCTTATGGTCCACGGCCCGTCACCGGGCCCCGGGCACCGGGCACACCACTGGCTTCCCTATGGTCCACGGCCCGTCACCGGGCCCCGGGCACCGGGCACACCACTGGCTTCCCTATGGTCCACGGCCCGTCACCGGGCACGGGGCACCGGGCACACCATTGGCTTCCTTATGGTCCACGGCCCGTCACCGGGCCCCGGGCACCGGGCACACCACTGGCTTCCCTATGGTCCACGGCCCGTCACCGGGCCCCGGGCACCGGGCACACCACTGGCTTCCCTATGGTCCACGGCCCGTCACCGGGCACGGGGCACCGGGCACACCATTGGCTTCCTTATGGTCCACGGCCCGTCACCGGGCCCGGGGCACCGGGCACACCACTGGCTTCCCTATGGTCCACGGCCCGTCACCGGGCACGGGGCACCGGGCACACCATTGGCTTCCTTATGGTCCACGGCCCGTCACCGGGCCCGGGGCACCGGGCACACCACTGGCTTCCCTATGGTCCACGGCCCGTCACCGGGCACGGGGCACCGGGCACACCATTGGCTTCCTTATGGTCCACGGCCCGTCACCGGGCACGGGGCACCGGGCACACCACTGGCTTCCCTATGGTCCACGGCCCGTCACCGGGCACGGGGTACCGGGCACACCATTGGCTTCCTTATGGTCCACGGCCCGTCACCGGGCCCCGGGCACCGGGCACACCACTGGCTTCCCTATGGTCCACGGCCCGTCACCGGGCCCCGGGCACCGGGCACACCACTGGCTTCCCTATGGTCCACGGCCCGTCACCGGGCACGGGGCACCGGGCACACCATTGGCTTCCTTATGGTCCACGGCCCGTCACCGGGCCCGGGGCACCGGGCACACCACTGGCTTCCCTATGGTCCACGGCCCGTCACCGGGCACGGGGCACCGGGCACACCATTGGCTTCCTTATGGTCCACGGCCCGTCACCGGGCACCGGGCACACCACTGGCTTCCCTATGGTCCACGGCCCGTCACCGGGCCCCGGGCACCGGGCACACCACTGGCTTCCCTATGGTCCACGGCCCGTCACCGGGAACCGGGCACCGGGCACACCATTGGCTTCCCTATGGTCCACGGCCCGTCACCGGGCACCGGGCACACCACTGGCTTCCCTATGGTCCACGGCCCGTCACCGGGCCCCGGGCACCGGGCACACCACTGGCTTCCCTATGGTCCACGGCCCGTCACCGGGAACCGGGCACCGGGCACACCATTGGCTTCCCTATGGTCCACGGCCCGTCACCGGGCACCGGGCACACCACTGGCTTCCCTATGGTCCACGGCCCGTCACCGGGCACGGGGCACCGGGCACACCATTGGCTTCCCTATGGTCCACGGCCCGTCACCGGGCACACCACTGGCTTCCCTATGGTCCACGGCCCGTCACCGGGCACCGGGCACACCATTGGCTTCCCTATGGTCCACGGCCCGTCACCGGGCACCGGGCACACCACTGGCTTCCCTATGGTCCACGGCCCGTCACCGGGCACCGGGCACACCACTGGCTTCCCTATGGTCCACGGCCCGTCACCGGGCACCGGGCACACCACTGGCTTCCCTATGGTCCACGGCCCGTCACCGGGCACCGGGCACACCATTGGCTTCCCTATGGTCCACGGCCCGTCACCGGGCACCGGGCACACCATTGGCTTCCCTATGGTCCACGGCCCGTCACCGGGCACCGGGCACACCACTGGCTTCCCTATGGTCCACGGCCCGTCACCGGGCACTGGGCACACCACTGGCTTCCCTATGGTCCACGGCCCGTCACCGGGCACCGGGCACACCATTGGCTTCCCTATGGTCCACGGCCCGTCACCGGGCACCGGGCACACCACTGGCTTCCCTATGGTCCACGGCCCGTCACCGGGCACCGGGCACACCATTGGCTTCCCTATGGTCCACGGCCCGTCACCGGGCACCGGGCACACCACTGGCTTCCCTATGGTCCACGGCCCGTCACCGGGCACTGGGCACACCACTGGCTTCCCTATGGTCCACGGCCCGTCACCGGGCACCGGGCACACCACTGGCTTCCCTATGGTCCACGGCCCGTCACCGGGCACCGGGCACACCACTGGCTTCCCTATGGTCCACGGCCCGTCACCGGGCACTGGGCACACCACTGGCTTCCCTATGGTCCACGGCCCGTCACCGGGCACCGGGCACACCACTGGCTTCCCTATGGTCCACGGCCCGTCACCGGGCACCGGGCACACCATTGGCTTCCCTATGGTCCACGGCCCGTCACCGGGCACCGGGCACACCACTGGCTTCCCTATGGTCCACGGCCCGTCACCGGGCACTGGGCACACCACTGGCTTCCCTATGGTCCACGGCCCGTCACCGGGCACCGGGCACACCACTGGCTTCCCTATGGTCCACGGCCCGTCACCGGGCACCGGGCACACCACTGGCTTCCCTATGGTCCACGGCCCGTCACCGGGCACCGGGCACACCATTGGCTTCCCTATGGTCCACGGCCCGTCACCGGGCACCGGGCACACCACTGGCTTCCCTATGGTCCACGGCCCGTCACCGGGCACCGGGCACACCATTGGCTTCCCTATGGTCCGCGGCCCGTCACCGGGCACCGGGCACACCACTGGCTTCCCTAGGGTACACCACTTGGCGGTGTTGTATGTCGGTCCAACAAGGCCTCAGCGCTCCTGACTTCATGCGTGACCGTAGAAATAGTCCCCAGTCCCTATCTACTGACCGCGCCAGACACACAGACCACGATTCCCTATCTACTGACCGCGCCAGACACACAGACCACGATTCTGTACTAAAATGACATTTGTAACCATGGATGGATATCTTACATGTGAGTAGCTATGGTTACCATGGTTACATTCATCCGGCTTTGTACAATGAAAATTATTTCGGGATAATTCTGAGATGACTCTGGTCCTTCAGTGGACCGTGACCTCTGTGTGACCTATAACATTGGGAGACGACGCCGTCAAACTTCACCCTGCACACGCGACGCCATATTAATATAAATTATAACATAATATGACCTTTCATACACACAGAACAGGCTTCATATCAGGTATATATCATCGCCCTCTTTGACCCTGTAGGAATACAATGGCCGCTGGTTGTAGGTCATGCAGTAGCGAGGAACCTCGCCAGCTTCATCGTGAAACAGACGTATCAGCTTGAGCGGCAAACCCGAGAACTCCGTCAAGCGCTGTTTGAGCTCCATCAGCGTCCACTTGAGGTCGACCTTCATCAGGATGCTCTTCCCGAACCTGTGGACACGGATAGTCGCGTCGTCCTCAGGGGTCAAGTTCACCTCCGCCAAGGGGTCAAGGTCGCCGTGAACTGCCCGCAGTTCCTCGTATCTGCAAGCGATTATTTGCTTCGTATTAAATTGATAGCAAACATAAACAAGTTAACAGAATATATATATATGATACGAATACACACACTTAATTCTTATGCTTACTTATATTTATCTGCCTTTGTTTGTTAACAAAAATTTCTTAATGATTTTTTTATGATATTCACATTTAAAAAAAAATCATGTATATTGAGGAAATAAAGCTAATACATTACTACAACCGGCACCCGAACCGCTCTACCACAAGCGCAATATGGAAACAATCAAACGATGAAGACTATATATATACAGTATATATGTACAGTAGATATATGTACAGTATATATATGTACAGTATATATATGTACAGTATATATATGTACAGTATATATATGTACAGTATATATATGTACAGTACATATGTACAGTATATATGTACAGTATATATATGTACAGTATATATGTACAGTATATATATGTACAGTATATATGTACAGTATATATATGTACAGTATATATGTACAGTATATATATGTACAGTATATATATGTACAGTATTTATGTGTACAGTATATATATGTACAGTATATATATGTACAGTATACATGTACAGTATATATATGTACAGTATATATATGTACAGCATACATGTACAGTATATATATGTACAGTATATATGTACAGTATATATATGTACAGTATATATGTACAGTATATATGTGTACAGTATATATATGTACAGTATATATGTACAGTATATATATGTACAGTATATATGTACAGTATATATATGTACAGTATATATGTACAGTATATATATGTACAGTATATATATGTACAGTATATACATGTACAGTATATATGTACAGTATATATGTACAGTATACATGTACAGTATATATATGTACAGTATATACATGTACATTATATATATGTTCAGTATACATGTACAGTATATATATGTACAGTATATATGTACAGTATATATATGTACAGTATATATGTACAGTATATATATGTACAGTATATATGTACAGTATATATATGTACAGTATATACATGTACAGTATATATGTAACAGTATATATATGTACAGTATACATATGTACAGTATACATGTACAGTATATACATGTACAGTATATATGTACAGTACATATATGTACAGTATACATATGTACAGTATATACATGTACAGTATATACATGTACAGTATATATGTACAGTATATATACGTACAGTATATATATGTACAGTATATACATGTACAGTATATATGTACAGTATATATATGTACAGTATACATATGTACAGTATACATGTACAGTATATACATGTACAGTATATATGTACAGTATATATATGTACAGTATATATATGTACAGTATATATATGTACAGTATATATATGTACAGTATATACATGTACAGTATATATATGTACAGTATATATGTACAGTATATATATGTACAGTATATATATGTACAGTATATATATGTACAGTATATATATGTACAGTATATATATGTACAGTATACATGTACAGTATATATATGTACAGTATATATGTACAGTATATATATGTACAGTATATATGTGTACAGTATACATGTACAGTATATACATGTACAGTATATATATGTACAGTATATATGTACAGTATATATATGTACAGTATATATATGTACAGTATATACATGTACAGTATATATATGTACAGTATATATGTACAGTATATATATGTACAGTATATATATGTACAGTATATATGTAGAGTATATACATGTACAGTATATATGTACAGTATATATATGTACAGTATATATATGTACAGCATATATATGTACAGTATATATGTACAGTATATATATGTACAGTATATATATGTACAGTATATATATGTACAGTATATATATATGTACAGTATATATGAACAGTATATATGTACAGTATATATATGTACAGTATATATGTACAGTATATATATGTACAGTATATATATGTACAGTATATATATGTACAGTATATATGTACAGTATATATGTACAGTATATATATGTACAGTATATATGTACAGTATATATATGTACAGTATATACATGTACAGTATATACATGTACATTATATATATGTACAGTATATATATGTACAGTATATATATGTACAGTATATACATGTACAGTATATATATGTACAGTATATATGTACAGTATATATATGTACAATATAAAAATGTACAGTATATATGTACAGTATATACATGTACAGTATATATGTACAGTATATATGTACAGTATATACATGTACAGTATATATATGTACAGTATATATATGTAAAGTATATATATGTACAGTGTATATATGTACAGTATATATATGTACAGTATATATGTACAGTATATATATGTACAGTATATATATGTACAGTATATATATGTACAGTATATATATGTACAGTATATATATGTAAAGTATATATATGTACAGTGTATATATGTACAGTATATATATGTACAGTATATATGTACAGTATATATATGTACAGTATATATATGTACAGTATATATGTACAGTATGTATATGTACAGTATATATGTACAGTATATATATGTACAGTATATATATGTACAGTATATACATGTACAGTATATACATGTACAGTATATATGTACAGTATGTATATGTACAGTATATACATGTACAGTATATATGTACAGTATATACATGTACAGTATATATGTACAGTATATATATGTACAGTATATATATGTACAGTATATATATGTACAGTATATACATGTACAGTATATATGTACAGTATATATATGTACAGTATATATATGTACAGTATATATATGTACAGTATATATATGTACAGTATATATGTACAGTATATATATGTACAGTATACAAATGTACAGTATACATGTACAGTATATACATGTACAGTATATATGTACAGTATATATATGTACAGTATACATGTACAGTATATATATGTACAGTATACACGTACAGTATATATATGTACAGTATATACATGTACAGTATATATGTACAGTATACATGTACAGTATATATATGTACAGTATATATGTACAGTATATATATGTACAGTATATATATGTACAGTATATATATGTACAGTATATATATGAACAGTATATATGTACAGTATATATATGTACAGTATACATATGTACAGTATACATGTACAGTACATATGTACAGTATATATGTACAGTATATATATGTACAGTATATATATGTACAGTATATATGTACAGTATATATATGTACAGTATATACATGTACAGTATATATATGTACAGTATATATGTACAGTATATATATGTACAGTATATATGTACAGCATATATGTGTACAGTATATATATGTACAGTATATATGTACAGTATATATACGTACAGTATATATGGACAGTATATATATGTACAGTATATATGTACAGTATATATATGTACAGTATATAAATGTACAGTATATACATGTACAGTATATATGTACAGTATATATGTACAGTATACATGTACAGTATATATATGTACAGTATACATGTACAGTATATATATGTACAGTACATATGTACAGTATATATATGTACAGCATATATGTACAGTATATATATGTACAGTATATACATGTACAGTATATATGTACAGTATATATATGTACAGTATACATATGTACAGTATACATGTACAGTATATACATGTACAGTATATATGTACAGTATATATATGTACAGTATATATATGTACAGTATATATGTGTACAGTATATATGTACAGTATATATATGTACAGTATACATATGTACAGTATACATGTACAGTATATACATGTACAGTATATATGTACAGTATATATATGTACAGTATACATGTACAGTATATATATGTACAGTATACACGTACAGTATATATATGTACAGTATATACATGTACAGTATATACATGTACAGTATATATATGTACAGTATATATATGTACAGTATATATATGTACAGTATATATGTACAGTATATATATGTACAGTATATACATGTACAGTATATATATGTACAGTATATATGTACAGTATATACATGTTCAGTATATATCTACAGTATATATATGTACAGTATATATGTAGAGTATATACATGTACAGTATATATGTACAGTATATATATGTACAGTATATATATGTACAGTATATATATGTACAGTATATATGTACAGTATATATATGTACAGTATATATATGTACAGTATATATATGTACAGTATATATATGTACAGTATATATGTACAGTATATATGTACAGTATATACATGTACAGTATATACATGTACAGTATATATGTACAGTATATATATGTACAGTATACATGTACAGTATATATATGTACAGTATATATATGTACAGTATATATATGTACAGTATATATATGTACAGTATATATGTACAGTATATATATGTACAGTATATATATGTACAGTATATATGTACAGTATATATATGTACAGTATATATGTACAGTATATATATGTACAGTATATATATGTACAGTATATATATGTACAGCATATATATGTACAGTATATATGTACAGTATATACATGTACAGTATATATGTACAGTATATATATGTACAGTATATATATGTACAGTATATATGTACAGTATATATGTACAATATATATATGTACAGTATATATATGCACAGTATATATGTACAGTATATACATGTACAGTATATATGTACAGTATATATATGTACAGTATATATGTACAGTATATATATGTACAGTATATATATGTACAGTATATATGTACAGTATATATATGTACAGTATATATATGTACAGTATATATGTACAGTATAT
This sequence comes from Arenicola marina, assembly GCA_964019135.1. Lineage (NCBI taxonomy): Eukaryota > Metazoa > Annelida > Polychaeta > Arenicolidae > Arenicola > Arenicola marina. The sequence continues at coordinate 2,058,961 of OZ025250.1, forward strand.
ACATGTACAGTATATATGTACAGTATATATATGTACAGTATATATATGTACAGTATATATATGTACAGTATATATATGTACAGTATATATATGTACAGTATATATGTACAGTATAAATATGTACAGTATATATATGTACAGTATATATATGTACAGTATATATGTACAGTATATATATGTACAGTATATATGTACAGTATGTATATGTACAGTATATATATGTACAGTATATATGTACAGTATATACATGTACAGTATATATGTACAGTATATATATGTACAGTATATATATGTACAGTATATATATGTACAGTATATATATGTACAGTATATATGTACAGTATATATATGTACAGTATATATATGTACAGTATATATATGTACAGTATATACATGTACAGTATATATATGTACAGTATATATATGTACAGTATATACATGTACAGTATATATGTACAGTATATATATGTACAGTATATATATGTACAGTATATATATGTACAGTATATATATGTACAGTATATATATGTACAGTATATATGTACAGTATATATATGTACAGTATATATATTTACAGTATATATGTACAGTATATATATGTACAGTATATATGTGTACAGTATATGTGTACATTATATATGTGAATGAGAGACCTGGGAGGCTTCTGGGCACTGTCCATGAAGTGTCTGAGGAAGACCCTCTCGGCAGTGACTCGCTCCGCCTCCCCCACAGCACTGCCGTTGAGGAGGCTCAGGCCCGGAAGGTATGCCACCAGTAACTGGCGCGCTAACTTCTCCTCGTACGGCTGGCAACAGAAATAGCAAACACCGAGTCACTGGTCACATGACCTTCAACATCATACAATTATAAGCATTAGCATCAAAGTCACCTTTCGTCTTGAAAGGCCTTCAGGGCCAAAGGACATCGTGTCAGCAGTACCGTAAGTACGAATGTGGGGATTCTACTAAAGTACGAACGTGGGGATTCTACTAAAGTACGAATGTGGGGATTCTACTAAAGTACGAATGTGGGGATTCTACTGAAGTACGAATGTGGGGATTCTACTAAAGTACGAATGTGGGGATTCTACTAAAGTACGAATGTGGGGATTCTACTAAAGTACGAATGTGGGGATTCTACTTAGCCGCATAAATAAACCGTTTTTTTCTGTATTATATCTCCTATATGTCACATGACCGCAATAGGGGTTCGGACCGTGTCAATTATAATACATCTCTGGCGGAAAACATGTTCCTTTCTTGTGTACCACGTCATCAAAATTGAGACACTGCTGTCGTTGTCCTTTGACCTTATGATAACGCATCTCACGCTGTCCCACAGTCAAACAGTGCGTCCAGGTAAAACGCCTTCGGACGAATCTAAAATACATTATGCTGAGGTGACTCGCATTAAGTTAATCTCGCCCTTCATCGTAGCATCTCACGATAGTTCGCCACCCACCTTCAGTAGCGGTAATCCTTGGGTCTTCACACGACAGTTCGCTACCCACCTTCAGTAGCGGTAATCCTTGGGTCTTCACACGACAATTCGCCACCCACCTTCAGTAGCGGTAATCCTTGGGTCTTCACACGACAGTTCGCCACCCACCTTCAGTAGCGGTAATCCTTGGGTCTTCACACGACAGTTCGCCACCCACTTTCAGTAGCGGTAATCCTTGGGTCTTCACACGACAGTTCGCCACCCACCTTCAGTAGCGGTAATCCTTGGGTCTTCACACGACAGTTCGCCACCCACCTTCAGTAGCGGTAATCCTTGGGTCTTCACACGACAGTTCGCCACCCATCTTCAGTAGAGGTAATCCTTGGGTCTTCACACGACAGTTCGCCACCCACCTTCAGTAGCGGTAATCCTTGGGTCTTCACACGACAGTTCGCCACCCACCTTCAGTAGCGGTAATCCTTGGGTCTTCACACGACAATTCGCCACCCATCTTCAGTAGCGGTAATCCTTGGGTCTTCACACGACAGTTCGCCACCCACCTTCAGTAGCGGTAATCCTTGGGTCTTCACACGACAGTTCGCCACCCACCTTCAGTAGCGGTAATCCTTGGGTCTTCACACGACAGTTCGCCACCCACCTTCAGTAGCGGTAATCCTTGGGTCTTCACACGACAGTTCGCCACCCACCTTCAGTAGCGGTAATCCTTGGGTCTTCACACGACAGTTCGCCACCCACCTTCAGTAGCGGTAATCCTTGGGACTTCACACGACAGTTCGCCACCCACCTTCAGTAGCGGTAATCCTTGGGTCTTCACACGACAGTTCGCCACCCACCTTCAGTAGCGGTAATCCTTGGGTCTTCACACGACAGTTCGCCACCCACCTTCAGTAGCGGTAATCCTTGGGTCTTCACACGACAGTTCGCCACCCACTTTCAGTAGCGGTAATCCTTGGGACTTCACACGACAGTTCGCCACCCACCTTCAGTAGCGGTAATCCTTGGGTCTTCACACGACAGTTCGCCACCCACCTTCAGTAGCGGTAATCCTTGGGTCTTCACACGACAGTTCGCCACCCACCTTCAGTAGCGGTAATCCTTGGGTCTTCACACGACAGTTCGCCACCCACCTTCAGTAGCGGTAATCCTTGGGTCTTCACACGACAATTCGCCACCCACCTTCAGTAGCGGTAATCCTTGGGTCTTCACACGACAGTTCGCCACCCACCTTCAGTAGCGGTAATCCTTGGGTCTTCACACGACAGTTCGCTACCCACCTTCAGTAGCGGTAATCCTTGGGTCTTGACGCGACAGTTCGCTACCCACCTTCAGTAGCGGTAATCCTTGGGTCTTCACACGACAGTTCGCCACCCACCTTCAGTAGCGGTAATCTTTGGGTCTTCACACGACAGTTCGCCACCCACCTTCAGTAGCGGTAATCCTTGGGACTTCACACGACAGTTCGCCACCCACCTTCAGTAGCGGTAATCCTTGGGTCTTCACACGACAGTTCGCCACCCACCTTCAGTAGCGGTAATCCTTGGGTCTTCACACGACAGTTCGCTACCCACCTTCAGTAGCGGTAATCCTTGGGTCTTCACACGACAGTTCGCCACCCACCTTCAGTAGCGGTAATCCTTGGGTCTTCACACGACAGTTCGCCACCCACCTTCAGTAGCGGTAATCCTTGGGTCTTCACACGACAGTTCGCCACCCACCTTCAGTAGCGGTAATCCTTGGGTCTTCACACGACAGTTCGCCACCCACCTTCAGTAGCGGTAATCCTTGGGTCTTCACACGACAGTTCGCCACCCACCTTCAGTAGCGGTAATCCTTGGGTCTTCACACGACAGTTCGCCACCCACCTTCAGTAGCGGTAATCCTTGGGTCTTCACACGACAGTTCGCCACCCACCTTCAGTAGCGGTAATCCTTGGGTCTTCACACGACAGTTCGCCACCCACCTTCAGTAGCGGTAATCCTTGGGTCTTCACACGACAGTTCGCCACCCACCTTCAGTAGCGGTAATCCTTGGGTCTTCACACGACAGTTCGCCACCCACTTTCAGTAGCGGTAATCCTTGAGTCTTCACACGACAGTTCGCCACCCACCTTCAGTAGCGGTAAACCTTGGGTCTTCACACGACAGTTCGCCACTCACTTTCAGTAGCGGTAATCCTTGGGTCTTCACACGACAGTTCGCCCCCCACCTTCAGTAGCGGTAATCCTTGGGTCTTCACACGACAGTTCGCTACCCACCTTCAGTAGCGGTAATTCTTGGGTCTTCACACGACAGTTCGCCACCCACCTTCAGTAGCGGTAATCCTTGGGTCTTCACACGACAGTTCGCCACCCACCTTCAGTAGCGGTAATCCTTGGGTCTTCACACGACAGTTCGCCACCCACCTTCAGTAGCGGTAATCCTTGGGTCTTCACACGACAGTTCGCCACCCACCTTCAGTAGCGGTAATCCTTGGGTCTTGACGCGACAGTTCGTTACCCACCTTCAGTAGCGGTAATCCTTGGGTCTTCACACGACAGTTCGCCACCCACCTTCAGTAGCGGTAATCCATGGGTCTTCACACGACAGTTCGCCACCCACCTTCAGTAGCGGTAATCCTTGGGTCTTCACACGACAGTTCGCCACCCACCTTCAGTAGCGGTAATCCTTGGGTCTTCACACGACAGTTCGCCACCCACCTTCAGTAGCGGTAATCCTTGGGTCTTCACACGACAGTTCGCCACCCACCTTCAGTAGCGGTAATCCTTGGGTCTTCACACGACAGTTCGCCACCCACCTTCAGTAGCGGTAATCCTTGGGTCTTCACACGACAGTTCGCCACCCACCTTCAGTAGCGGTAATCCTTGGGTCTTCACACGACAGTTCGCCACCCATCTTCAGTAGCGGTAATCCTTGGGTCTTCACACGACAGTTCGCCACCCACCTTCAGTAGCGGTAATCCTTGGGTCTTCACACGACAGTTCGCTACCCACCTTCAGTAGCGGTAATCCTTGGGTCTTCACACGACAGTTTGCCACCCACCTTCAGTAGCGGTAATCCTTGGGTCTTCACACGACAGTTCGCCACCCACCTTCAGTAGCGGTAATCCTTGGGTCTTCACACGACAGTTCGCTACCCACCTTCAGTAGCGGTAATCCTTGGGTCTTCACACGACAGTTCGCCACCCACCTTCAGTAGCGGTAATCCTTGGGTCTTCACACGACAGTTCGCCACCCACCTTCAGTAGCGGTAATCCTTGGGTCTTCACACGACAGTTCGCCACCCACCTTCAGTAGCGGTAATCCTTGGGTCTTCACACGACAGTTCGCCACCCACCTTCAGTAGCGGTAATCCTTGGGTCTTCACACGACAGTTCGCCACCCACCTTCAGTAGCGGTAATCCTTGGGTCTTCACACGACAGTTCGCCACCCACCTTCAGTAGCGGTAATCCTTGGGTCTTCACACGACAGTTCGCCACCCACCTTCAGTAGCGGTAATCCTTGGGTCTTCACACGACAGTTCGCCACCCACCTTCAGTAGCGGTAATCATTGGGTCTTCACACGACAGTTCGCCACCCACCTTCAGTAGCGGTAATCCTTGGGTCTTCACACGACAGTTCGCCACCCACCTTCAGTAGCGGTAATCCTTGGGTCTTCACACGACAATTCGCCACCCACCTTCAGTAGCGGTAATCCTTGGGTCTTCACACGACAGTTCCCCACCCACCTTCAGTAGCGGTAATCCTTGGGTCTTCACACGACAGTTCGCCACCCACCTTCAGTAGCGGTAATCCTTGGGTCTTCACACGACAGTTCGCCACCCACCTTCAGTAGCGGTAATCCTTGGGTCTTCACACGACAGTTCGCCACCCACCTTCAGTAGCGGTAATCCTTGGGTCTTCACACGACAGTTCGCCACCCACCTTCAGTAGCGGTAATCCTTGGGTTTTCACACGACAGTTCGCCACCCACCTTCAGTAGCGGTAATCCTTGGGTCTTCACACGACAGTTCGCCACCCACCTTCAGTAGCGGTAATCCTTGGGTCTTCACACGACAGTTCGCCACCCACCTTCAGTAGCGGTAATCCTTGGGTTTTCACACGACAGTTCGCCACCCACCTTCAGTAGCGGTAATCCTTGGGTCTTGACGCGACAGTTCGCCACCCACCTTCAGTAGCGGTAATCCTTGGGTCTTCACACGACAGTTCGCCACCCACCTTCAGTAGCGGTAATCCTTGGGTCTTCACACGACAGTTCGCCACCCACCTTCAGTAGCGGTAATCCTTGGGTCTTCACACGACAGTTCGCCACCCACCTTCAGTAGCGGTAATCCTTGGGTCTTCACACGACAGTGCGCCACCCACCTTCAGTAGCGGTAATCCTTGGGTCTTCACACGACAGTTCGCCACCCACCTTCAGTAGCGGTAATCCTTGGGTCTTCACACGACAGTTCGCCACCCACCTTCAGTAGCGGTAATCCTTGGGTCTTCACACGACAGTTCGCCACCCACCTTCAGTAGCGGTAATCCTTGGGTCTTCACACGACAGTTCGCCACCCACTTTCAGTAGCGGTAATCCTTGGGTCTTCACACGACAATTCGCCACCCACCTTCAGTAGCGGTAATCCTTGGGTCTTCACACGACAGTTCGCCACCCACCTTCAGTAGCGGTAATCCTTGGGTCTTCACACGACAGTTCGCCACCCACCTTCAGTAGCGGTAATCCTTGGGTCTTCACACGACAGTTCGCCACCCACCTTCAGTAGCGGTAATCCTTGGGTCTTCACACGACAGTTCGCCACCCACCTTCAGTAGCGGTAATCCTTGGGTCTTCACACGACAGTTCGCCACCCACCTTCAGTAGCGGTAATCCTTGGGTCTTCACACGACAGTTCGCCACCCACCTTCAGTAGCGGTAATCCTTGGGTCTTCACACGACAGTTCGCCACCCACCTTCAGTAGCGGTAATCCTTGGGTCTTCACACGACAGTTCGCCACCCACCTTCAGTAGGGGTAATCCTTGGGACTTCACACGACAGTTCGCCACCCACCTTCAGTAGCGGTAATCCTTGGGTCTTCACACGACAGTTCGCCACCCACCTTCAGTAGCGGTAATCCTTGGGTCTTGACGCGACAGTTCGCTACCCACCTTCAGTAGCGGTAATCCTTGGGTCTTCACACGACAGTTCGCCACCCACCTTCAGTAGCGGTAATCCTTGGTTCTTCACACGACAGTTCGCTACCCACCTTCAGTAGCGGTAATCCTTGGGTCTTCACACGACAGTTCGCCACCCACCTTCAGTAGCGGTAATCCTTGGGTCTTCACACGACAGTTCGCCACCCACCTTCAGTAGCGGTAATCCTTGGGTCTTCACACGACAGTTCGCCATCCACTTTCAGTAGCGGTAATCCTTGGGTCTTCACACGACAGTTCGCCACCCACCTTCAGTAGCGGTAATCCTTGGGTCTTCACACGACAGTTCGCCACCCACCTTCAGTAGCGGTAATCCTTGGGTCTTCACACGACAGTTCGCCACCCACCTTCAGTAGCGGTAATCCTTGGGTCTTCACACGACAATTCGCCACCCACCTTCAGTAGCGGTAATCCTTGGGTCTTGACGCTCTTCAAACCCATATAACGAATCTTCTCCAGCTCGCACCATTCCGTGACGTCATTATCGATGAGATTCAGTCTTTCCAACCCCGAGAAGTGGTCTTTCCACTCTGCGGGGTCGCCCAGTGCGGCGATGTGGTTACGCTCCAAAGTGAGGCTGCACAGCGAAGGGAACACCCGAACCAGCAGCGCCGCCTGGCGCCAGTCGGTGACACCGTTATCGCTGAAGATTATCTCGCGGATGCTGGGGAAGGTGGCGCCCTCTTCCGGTAGATCCACCGTCTTATGGTCGTTTAATGAGAGATATAATTCCCTCAGACTGCAAGCATCAAGATAATCCCTGTCAGCCTCACCATGGTGTGCTTCGCCTCGCACTCACTGGGTACTGTGGCCCATGGTGACACCAGGCCAGGGGTAAACCCATCCCGCACTCTGCCACTGGGTACTGTGGCCCATTGTGACACCAGGTCCGGGATAAACCCATCCCGCACTCTGCCACTGGGTACTGTGGCCCATTGTGACACCAGGCCAGGGGTAAACCCATCCCGCACCCTCCCACTGGGTACTGTGGCCCATTGTGACACCAGGCCCGGGGTAAACCCACCCCGCACTCTGCCACTGGGTCCTGTGGCCCATTGTGACACCAGGCCAGGGGTAAACCCATCCCGCACTCTGCCACTGGGTACTGTGGCCCATTGTGACACCAGGCCCGGGGTAAACCCATCCCGCACTCTGCCACTGGGTACTGTGGCCCATTGTGACACCAGGCCCGGGGTAAACCCATCCCGCACTCTGCCATTGGGTACTGTGGCCCATTGTGACACCAGGCCCGGGGTAAACCCATCCCCCACTCTGTGACTGGGTACTGTGGCCCATGGTGACACCAGGCCCGGGGTAAACCCATCCCGCACTCTGCCCCTGGGTACTGTGACCCATTGTGACACCAGGCCCGGGGTAAACCCATCCCGCACTCTGCCCCTGGGTACTGTGGCCCATGGTGACACCAGGCCCGGGGTAAACCCATCCCGCACTCTGCCACTGGGAACTGTGGCCCATTGTGACACCAGGTCCGGGGTAAACCCATCCCGCACTCTGCCACTGGGAACTGTGGCCCATTGTGACACCAGGTCCGGGGTAAACCCATCCCGCACTCTGCCCTTGGTAACTGTGGCCCATTGTGACACCAGGCCCGGGGTGAACCCATCCCGCACCCTCCCACTGGGTACTGTGGCCCATGGTGACACCAGGCCCGGGGTAAACCCATCCCGCACTCTGCCACTGGGTACTGTGGCCCATTGTGACGCCAGGACCGGGGTAAACCCATCCCACACTCTGCCCCTGGGTACTGTGGCCCATTGTGACACCAGGCCCGGGGTAAACCCATCCCGCACTCTGCCACTGGGTACTGTGGCCAATTGTGACGCCAGGACCGGGGTAAACCCATCCCACACTCTGCCCCTGGGTACTGTGGCCCATTGTGACATCAGGCCCGGGGTAAACCCATCCCGCACTCTGCCACTGGGTACTGTGGCCCATTGTGACACCAGGCCCGGGGTAAAACCCTCCCGCACTCTGCCCCTGGATACTGTGGCCCATGGTGACACCAGGCCCGGGGTAAACCCACCCCACACTCTCCCACTGGGTACTGTGGCCCATTGTGACACCAGACCCTGGGTAAACCCACCCCGCACTCTCCCACTGCGTACTGTGGCCCATTGTGACACCAGGTCCGAAATAAACCCATCTCGCACTCTGTGACTGGATACTGTGGCCCATTGTGACACCAGGCCCGGGGTAAACCCATCCCGCACTCTGCCATTGGGCACTGTGGCCCATTATGACACCAGGCCCGGGGTAAACCCATCCCGCACTCTGCCACTGGGTACTGTGGCCCATTGTGACACCAGGCCCGGGGTAAAACTCTCCCGCACTCTGCCCCTGGATACTGTGGCCCATGGTGACACCAGGCCCGGGGTAAACCCACCCCACACTCTCCCACTGGGTACTGTGGCCCATTGTGACACCAGACCCTGGGTAAACCCACCCCGCACTCTCCCACTGCGTACTGTGGCCCATTGTGACACCAGGTCCGAAATAAACCCATCTCGCACTCTGTGACTGGATACTGTGGCCCATTGTGACACCAGGCCCGGGGTAAACCCATCCCGCACTCTGCCACTGGGTACTGCGGCCCATGGTGACACCAGGCCCGGGGTAAACCCATCCCGCACTCTGCCCCTGGGTACTGTGGCCCATTGTGACACCAGGTCCGGGGTAAACCCATCCCGCACTCTGCCACTGGGTACTGCGGCCCATGGTGACACCAGGCCCGGGGTAAACCCATCCCGCACTCTGCCCCTGGGTACTGTGGCCCATGGTGACACCAGGCCCGGGGTAAACCCATCCCGCACTCTGTGACTGGGTCCTGTGGCCCATTGTGACACCAGGCCCGGGGTAAACCCATCCCGCACTCTGCCACTGGATACTGTGGCCCATGGTGACACCAGGCCCGGGGTAAACCCATCCCGCACTCTGCCACTGGGTACTGTGGCCCATTGTGACACCAGGTCCGGGGTAAACCCACCCCGCACTCTGCCACTGGGTACTGTGGCCCATTGTGACTCCAGGCCCGGGGTAAACCCATCCCCCACTCTGTGACTGGGTACTGTGGCCCATTGTGACACCAGGCCCGGGGTAAACCCATCCCGCACTCTGCCCCTGGGTACTGCGGCCCACTGTGACACCAGGCCCGGGGTAAACCCATCTCGCACTCTGCCCCTGGGTACTGTGGCCCATTGTGACACCAGGCCCGGGGTAAACCCACCCCACACTCTCCCACTGGGTACTGTGGCCCATTGTGACACCAGGCCCGGGGTAAACCCACCCCGCACTCTCCCACTGGGTACTGTGGCCCATTATGACACCAGGCCCGGGGTAAACCCACCCCGCACTCTCCCACTGCGTACTGTGGCCCATTGTGACACCAGGTCCGGGGTAAACCCATCCCGCACTCTGCCATTGGGCACTGTGGCCCATTATGACACCAGGCCCGGGGTAAACCCATCCCGCACTCTGCCCCTGGGTACTGTGGCCCATTGTGACACCAGGCCCGGGGTAAACCCATCCGGCACTCTGCCCCTAGTTACTGTGGCCCATTGTAACACCAGGCCCGGGATAAACCCATCCCGCACTCTGCCCCTGGGTACTGTGGCCCATTGTGACACCAGGTCTGGGATAAACCCATCCCGCACTCTGTGACTGGGTACTGTGGCCCATTGTGACACCAGGCCCGGGATAAACCCATCCCGCACTCTGTGACTGGGTACTGCGGCCCATTGTGACACCAGGTCCGAAATAAACCCATCTCGCACTCTGTGACTGGATACTGTGGCCCATTGTGACACCAGGTCCGGGGTAAACCCATCCCGCACTCTGCCATTGGGCACTGTGGCCCATTATGACACCAGGCCCGGGGTAAACCCATCCCGCACTCTGCCACTGGGTACTGTGGCCCATGGTGACACCAGGCCCGGGGTAAACCCATCCCGCACTCTGCCACTGGGTACTGTGGCCCATTGTGACACCAGGCCCGGGGTAAACCCATCCCGCACTCTGCCACTGGGTACTGTGGCCCATTGTGACACCAGGCCCGGGGTAAAACCCTCCCGCACTCTGCCCCTGGATACTGTGGCCCATGGTGACACCAGGCCCGGGGTAAACCCACCCCACACTCTCCCACTGGGTACTGTGGCCCATTGTGACACCAGGCCCTGGGTAAACCCATCCCGCACTCTCCCACTGGGTACTGTGGCCCATTATGACACCAGGCCCGGGGTAAACCCATCCCGCACTCTGCCATTGGGTACTGTGGCCCATTGTGACTCCAGGCCCGGGGTAAACCCATCCCCCACTCTGTGACTGGGTACTGTGGCCCATTGTGACACCAGGCCCGGGGTAAACCCATCCCGCACTCTGCCCCTGGGTACTGTGGCCCATTGTGACACCAGGCCCGGGGTAAACCCACCCCACACTCTCCCACTGGGTACTGTGGCCCATTGTGACACCAGGCCCGGGGTAAACCCACCCCGCAATCTCCCACTGGGTACTGTGGCCCATTATGACACCAGGCCCGGGGTAAACCCACCCGCACTCTCCCACTGGGTACTGTGGCCCATTGTGACACCAGGTCCGGGGTAAACCCATCCCGCACTCTGCCATTGGGCACTGTGGCCCATTATGACACCAGGCCCGGGGTAAACCCATCCCGCACTCTGCCATTGGGCACTGTGGCCCATTGTGACACCAGGCCCGGGGTAAACCCATCCCGCACTCTGCCATTGGGCACTGTGGCCCATTGTGACACCAGGCCCGGGGTAAACCCACCCCGCAATCTCCCACTGGGTACTGTGGCCCATTATGACACCAGGCCCGGGGTAAACCCACCCCGCACTCTCCCACTGGGTACTGTGGCCCATTGTGACACCAGGTCCGGGGTAAACCCATCCCGCACTCTGCCATTGGGCACTGTGGCCCATTATGACACCAGGCCCGGGGTAAACCCATCCCGCACTCTGCCATTGGGCACTGTGGCCCATTATGACACCAGGTCCGGGGTAAACCCATCCCGCACTCTGCCATTGGGTACTGTGGCCCATGGTGACACCAGGCCCGGGGTAAACCCATCCCGCACTCTGCCCCTGGTTACTGTGGCCCATTGTAACACCAGGCCCGGGATAAACCCATCCCGCACTCTGCCCCTGGGTACTGTGGCCCATTGTGACACCAGGTCTGGGATAAACCCATCCCGCACTCTGTGACTGGGTACTGTGGCCCATTGTGACACCAGGCCCGGGGTAAACCCATCCCGCACTCTGCCACTGGGAACTGTGGCCCATTGTGACACCAGGTCCGGGGTAAACCCATCCCGCACTCTGCCACTGGGAACTGTGGCCCATTGTGACACCAGGTCCGGGGTAAACCCATCCCGCACTCTGCCCCTGGTAACTGTGGCCCATTGTGACACCAGGCCCGGGGTGAACCCATCCCGCACCCTCCCACTGGGTACTGTGGCCCATGGTGACACCAGGCCCGGGGTAAACCCATCCCGCACTCTGCCACTGGGTACTGTGGCCCATTGTGACGCCAGGACCGGGGTAAACCCATCCCACACTCTGCCCCTGGGTACTGTGGCCCATTGTGACACCAGGCCCGGGGTAAACCCATCCGGCACTCTGCCCCTAGTTACTGTGGCCCATTGTAACACCAGGCCCGGGATAAACCCATCCCGCACTCTGCCCCTGGGTACTGTGGCCCATTGTGACACCAGGTCTGGGATAAACCCATCCCGCACTCTGTGACTGGGTACTGTGGCCCATTGTGACACCAGGCCCGGGGTAAACCCATCCCGCACTCTGTGACTGGGTACTGCGGCCCATTGTGACACCAGGTCCGAAATAAACCCATCTCGCACTCTGTGACTGGATACTGTGGCCCATTGTGACACCAGGTCCGGGGTAAACCCATCCCGCACTCTGCCATTGGGCACTGTGGCCCATTATGACACCAGGCCCGGGGTAAACCCATCCCGCACTCTGCCACTGGGTACTGTGGCCCATGGTGACACCAGGCCCGGGGTAAACCCATCCCGCACTCTGCCACTGGGTACTGTGGCCCATTGTGACACCAGGCCCGGGGTAAACCCATCCCGCACTCTGCCACTGGGTACTGTGGCCCATTGTGACACCAGGCCCGGGGTAAAACCCTCCCGCACTCTGCCCCTGGATACTGTGGCCCATGGTGACACCAGGCCCGGGGTAAACCCACCCCACACTCTCCCACTGGGTACTGTGGCCCATTGTGACACCAGGCCCTGGGTAAACCCATCCCGCACTCTCCCACTGGGTACTGTGGCCCATTATGACACCAGGTCCGGGGTAAACCCATCCCGCACTCTGCCACTGGGTACTGTGGCCCATTGTGACTCCAGGCCCGGGGTAAACCCATCCCCCACTCTGTGACTGGGTACTGTGGCCCATTGTGACACCAGGCCCGGGGTAAACCCATCCCGCACTCTGCCCCTCGGTACTGCGGCCCACTGTGACACCAGGCCCGGGGTAAACCCATCTCGCACTCTGCCCCTGGGTACTGTGGCCCATTGTGACACCAGGCCCGGGGTAAACCCACCCCACACTCTCCCACTGGGTACTGTGGCCCATTGTGACACCAGGCCCGGGGTAAACCCACCCCGCAATCTCCCACTGGGTACTGTGGCCCATTATGACACCAGGCCCGGGGTAAACCCACCCCGCACTCTCCCACTGGGTACTGTGGCCCATTGTGACACCAGGTCCGGGGTAAACCCATCCCGCACTCTGCCATTGGGCACTGTGGCCCATTATGACACCAGGCCCGGGGTAAACCCATCCCGCACTCTGCCCCTGGGTACTGTGGCCCATTGTGACACCAGGCCCGGGGTAAACCCATCCCGCACTCTGCCCCTGGTTACTGTGGCCCATTGTAACACCAGGCCCGGGATAAACCCATCCCGCACTCTGCCCCTGGGTACTGTGGCCCATTGTGACCCCAGGTCTGGGATAAACCCATCCCGCACTCTGTGACTGGGTACTGTGGCCCATTGTGACACCAGGCCCGGGGTAAACCCATCCCGCACTCTGCCCCTGGGTACTGTGGCCCATGGTGACACCAGGCCCGGGGTAAACCCATCCCGCACTCTGCCACTGGGAACTGTGGCCCATTGTGACACCAGGTCCGGGGTAAACCCATCCCGCACTCTGCCACTGGGAACTGTGGCCCATTGTGACACCAGGTCCGGGGTAAACCCATCCCGCACTCTGCCCCTGGTAACTGTGGCCCATTGTGACACCTGGCCCGGGGTGAACCCATCCCGCACCCTCCCACTGGGTACTGTGGCCCATGGTGACACCAGGCCCGGGGTAAACCCATCCCGCACTCTGCCACTGGGTACTGTGGCCCATTGTGATGCCAGGACCGGGGTAAACCCATCCCACACTCTGCCCCTGGGTACTGTGGCCCATTGTGACACCAGGCCCGGGGTAAACCCATCCCGCACTCTGCCACTGGGTACTGTGGCCCATTGTGACGCCAGGACCGGGGTAAACCCATCCCACACTCTGCCCCTGGGTACTGTGGCTCATTGTGACATCAGGCCCGGGGTAAACCCATCCCGCACTCTGCCACTGGGTACTGTGGCCCATTGTGACACCAGGCCCGGGGTAAAACCCTCCCGCACTCTGCCCCTGGATACTGTGGCCCATGGTGACACCAGGCCCGGGGTAAACCCAGCCCACACTCTCCCACTGGGTACTGTGGCCCATTGTGACACCAGACCCTGGGTAAACCCACCCCGCACTCTCCCACTGGGTACTGTGGCCCATTATGACACCAGGTAAGGGGTAAACCCATCCCGCACTCTGCCACTGGGTACTGTGGCCCATTGTGACTCCAGGCCCGGGGTAAACCCATCCCCCACTCTGTGACTGGGTACTGTGGCCCATTGTGACACCAGGCCCGGGGTAAACCCATCCCGCACTCTGCCCCTGGGTACTGCGGCCCACTGTGACACCAGGCCCGGGGTAAACCCATCTCGCACTCTGCCCCTGGGTACTGTGGCCCATTGTGACACAAGGCCCGGGGTAAACCCACCCCACACTCTCCCACTAGGTACTGTGGCCCATTGTGACACCAGGCCCGGGGTAAACCCACCCCGCACTCTCCCACTGGGTACTGTGGCCCATTATGACACCAGGCCCGGGGTAAACCCATCCCGCACTCTGCCATTGGGCACTGTGGCCCATTATGACACCAGGCCCGGGGTAAACCCATCCCGCACTCTGCCCCTGGGTACTGTGGCCCATTGTGACACCAGGCCCGGGGTAAACCCATCCCGCACTCTCCCACTGCGTACTGTGGCCCATTGTGACACCAGGTCCGGGGTAAACCCATCCCGCACTCTGCCATTGGGCACTGTGGCCCATTATGACACCAGGCCCGGGGTAAACCCATCCCGCACTCTGCCCCTGGGTACTGTGGCCCATTGTGACACCAGGCCCGGGGTAAACCCATCCGGCACTCTGCCCCTAGTTACTGTGGCCCATTGTAACACCAGGCCCGGGATAAACCCATCCCGCACTCTGCCCCTGGGTACTGTGGCCCATTGTGACACCAGGTCTGGGATAAACTCATCCCGCACTCTGTGACTGGGTACTGTGGCCCATTGTGACACCAGGCCCGGGGTAAACCCATCCCGCACTCTGTGACTGGGTACTGCGGCCCATTGTGACACCAGGTCCGAAATAAACCCATCTCGCACTCTGTGACTGGATACTGTGGCCCATTGTGACACCAGGTCCGGGGTAAACCCATCCCGCACTCTGCCATTGGGCACTGTGGCCCATGGTGACACCAGGCCCGGGGTAAACCCATCCCGCACTCTCCCACTGGGTACTGTGGCCCATTATGACACCAGGCCCGGGGTAAACCCATCCCGCACTCTGCCACTGGGTACTGTGGCCCATGGTGACACCAGGCCCGGGGTAAACCCATCCCGCACTCTGCCACTGGGTACTGTGGCCCATTGTGACACCAGGCCCGGGGTAAACCCATCCCGCACTCTGCCACTGGGTACTGTGGCCCATTGTGACACCAGGCCCGGGGTAAACCCCTCCCGCACTCTGCCCCTGGATACTGTGGCCCATGGTGACACCAGGCCCGGGGTAAACCCACCCCACACTCTCCCACTGGGTACTGTGGCCCATTGTGACACCAGGCCCTGGGTAAACCCATCCCGCACTCTCCCACTGGGTACTGTGGCCCATTATGACACCAGGTCCGGGGTAAACCCATCCCGCACTCTGCCACTGGGTACTGTGGCCCATTGTGACTCCAGGCCCGGGGTAAACCCATCCCCCACTCTGTGACTGGGTACTGTGGCCCATTGTGACACCAGGCCCGGGGTAAACCCATCCCGCACTCTGCCCCTCGGTACTGCGGCCCACTGTGACACCAGGCCCGGGGTAAACCCATCTCGCACTCTGCCCCTGGGTACTGTGGCCCATTGTGACACCAGGCCCGGGGTAAACCCACCCCACACTCTCCCACTGGGTACTGTGGCCCATTGTGACACCAGGCCCGGGGTAAACCCACCCCGCAATCTCCCACTGGGTACTGTGGCCCATTATGACACCAGGCCCGGGGTAAACCCACCCCGCACTCTCCCACTGGGTACTGTGGCCCATGGTGACACCAGGTCCGGGGTAAACCCATCCCGCACTCTGCCACTGGGTACTGCGGCCCATTATGACACCAGGCCCGGGGTAAACCCATCCCGCACTCTGCCCCTGGGTACTGTGGCCCATTGTGACACCAGGCCCGGGGTAAACCCATCCCGCACTCTGCCATTGGGCACTGTGGCCCATTGTGACACCAGGCCCGGGGTAAACCCATCCCGCACTCTGCCCCTGGGTACTGTGGCCCATTGTGACACCAGGCCCGGGGTAAACCCATCCCGCACTCTGCCCCTGGTTACTGTGGCCCATTGTAACACCAGGCCCGGGATAAACCCATCCCGCACTCTGCCCCTGGGTACTGTGGCCCATTGTGACACCAGGTCTGGGATAAACCCATCCCGCACTCTGTGACTGGGTACTGTGGCCCATTGTGACACCAGGCCCGGGGTAAACCCATCCCGCACTCTGTGACTGGGTACTGCGGCCCATTGTGACACCAGGTCCGAAATAAACCCATCTCGCACTCTGTGACTGGGTACTGTGGCCCATTGTGACACCAGGTCCGGGGTAAACCCACCCCACACTTTCCTACTGGGTACTGTGGCCCATTATGACACCAGGCCCGGGGTAAACCCACCCCGCACTCTCCCACTGGGTACTGTGGCCCATTGTGACACCAGGTCCGGGGTAAACCCATCCCGCACTCTGCCATTGGGCACTGTGGCCCATTATGACACCAGGCCCGGGGTAAACCCATCCCGCACTCTGCCCCTGGGTACTGTGGCCCATTGTGACACCAGGCCCGGGGTAAACCCATCCCGCACTCTGCCCCTGGTTACTGTGGCCCATTGTAACACCAGGCCCGGGATAAACCCATCCCGCACTCTGCCCCTGGGTACTGTGGCCCATTGTGACACCAGGTCTGGGATAAACCCATCCCGCACTCTGTGACTGGGTACTGTGGCCCATTGTGACACCACGTCCGGGGTAAACCCATCCCGCACTCTGTGACTGGGTACTGCGGCCCATTGTGACACCAGGTCCGAAATAAACCCATCTCGCACTCTGTGACTGGGTACTGTGGCCCATTGTGACACCAGGTCCGGGGTAAACCCATCCCGCACTCTGCCATTGGGCACTGTGGCCCATTATGACACCAGGTCCGGGGTAAACCCATCCCGCACTCTGCCCCTGGGTACTGTGGCCCATTGTGACACCAGGCCCGGGGTAAACCCATCCCGCACTCTGCCCCTGGTAACTGTGGCCCATTGTAACACCAGGCCCGGGATAAACCCATCCCGCACTCTGTGACTGGGTACTGTGGCCCATTGTGACACCAGGCCCGGGGTAAACCCATCCCGCACTCTGTGACTGGGTACTGCGGCCCATTGTGACACCAGGTCCGAAATAAACCCATCTCGCACTCTGTGACTGGGTACTGTGGCCCATTGTGACACCAGGCCCGGGGTAAACCCATCCCGCACTCTGTGACTGGGTACTGTGGCCCATTGTGACACCAGGCCTGGGATAAACCCATCCCGCACTCTGTGACTGGGTACTGTGGCCCATTGTGACACCAGGCCCGGGGTAAACCCATCCCGCACTCTGTGACTGGGTACTGTGGCCCATTGTGACACCAGGCCCGGGGTAAACCCATCCCGCACTCTGTGACTGGGTACTGTGGCCCATTGTGACACCAGGTCTGGGATAAACCCATCCCGCACTCTGCCACTGGGTACTGTGGCCCATTGTGACACCAGGCCCGGGATAAACCCATCCCGCACTCTGCCCCAGAGTACTGTGGCCCATTGTGACACCAGGTCTGGGATAAACCCATCCCGCACTCTGTGACTGGGTACTGTGGCCCATTGTGACAGCAGGCCCGGGGTAAACCCATCCCGCACTCTGTGGCTGGGTACTGTGGGCCATTGTGACACCAGGCCCGGGGTAAACCCATCCCGCACTCTGTGACTGGGTACTGTGGCCCATTGTGACACCAGGTCTGGGATAAACCCATCCCGCACTCTGCCACTGGGTACTGTGGCCCATTGTGACACCAGGCCCGGGATAAACCCATCCCGCACTCTGCCCCAGAGTACTGTGGCCCATTGTGACACCAGGTCTTGGATAAACCCATCCCGCACTCTGCCCCTGGGTACTGTGGCCCATTGTGACACCAGGTCCGGGATACACCGATACCCGCACTCTGTGACTGGGTCCTGTGGCCCATTGTGACACCAGGCCCGGGGTAAACCCATCCCGCACTCTGCCACTGGGTACTGTGGCCCATTGTGACACCAGGCCCGGGGTAAACCCATCCCGCACTCTGCCCCTGGGTACTGCGGCCCACTGTGACACCAGGCCCGGGGTAAACCCATCTCGCACTATGCCCCTGGGTACTGTGGCCCATTGTGACACCAGGCCCGGGGTAAACCCATCCCGCACTCTGCCACTGGGTACTGTGGCCCATTGTGACACCAGGCTCGGGGTAAACCCATCCCGCACTCTGTGACTGGGTACTGTGGCCCATTGTGACACCAGGCCCGGGGTAAACCCATCCCGCACTCTGTGACTGGGTACTGTGGCCCATTGTGACACCAGGCCCGGGGTAAACATATCCCGCACTCTGTGACTGGGTACTGTGGCCCATTGTGACACCAGGCCCGGGGTAAACCCATCCCGCACTCTGTGACTGGGTACTGTGGCCCATGGTGACACCAGGCCCGGGGTAAACCCATCCCGCACTCTGTGACTGGGTACTGTGGCCCATGGTGACACCGGGCCCGGGGTAAACCCATCCCGCACTCTGTTACTGGGTACTGTGGCCCATTGTGACACCAGGCCCGGGGTAAACCCATCCCGCACTCTGTGACTGGGTACTGTGGCCCATGGTGACACCGGGCCCGGGGTAAACCCATCCCGCACTCTGCCACTGCGGCCCATTGTGACCCCACGCCCGGGGTAAACCCATCCCGCACTCTGTTACTGGGTACTGTGGCCCATGGTGACACCGGGCCCGGGGTAAACCCATCCCGCACTCTGCCACTGCGGCCCATTGTGACCCCACGCCCGGGGTAAACCCATCCCGCACTCTGTTACTGGGTACTGCGGCCCATGGTGACACCAGACCCGGGGTAAACCCATCCCGCACTCTGTGACTGGGTACTGTGGCCCATTGTGACACCAGGCCCGGGGTAAACCCATCCCGCACTCTGTGACTGGGTACTGCGGCCCATTGTGACACCAGGCCCGGGGTAAACCCATCCCGCACTCTGTGACTGGGTACTGCGGCCCATGGTGACACCAGGCCCGGGGTAAACCCATCCCGCACTCTGTGACTGGGTACTGCGGCCCATGGTGACACCAGGCCCGGGGTAAACCCATCCCGCACTCTGTGACTGGGTACTGCGGCCCATTGTGACACCAGGCCCGGGGTAAACCCATCCCGCACTCTGTGAATGGGTACTGCGGCCCATTGTGACACCAGGCCCGGGGTAAACCCATCCCGCACTCTGTGACTGGGTACTGCGGCCCATGGTGACACCAGGCCCGGGGTAAACCCATCCCGCACTCTGTGACTGGGTACTGTGGCCCATTGTGACACCAGGCCCGGGGTAAACCCATCCCACACTCTGTGACTGGGTACTGCGGCCCATTGTGACACCAGGCCCGGGGTAAACCCATCCCGCACTCTGTGACTGGGTACTGTGGCCCATTGTGACACCAGGCCCGGGGTAAACCCATCCCGCACTCTGTGACTGGGTACTGCGGCCCATTGTGACACCAGGTCCGGGGTAAACCCATCCCGCACTCTGTGACTGGGTACTGCGGCCCATTGTGACACCAGGCCCGGGGTAAACCCATCCCGCACTCTGTGACTGGGTACTGTGGCCCATTGTGACACCAGGCCCGGGGTAAACCCATCCCGCACTCTGTGACTGGGTACTGCGGCCCATTGTGACACCAGGCCCGGGGTAAACCCATCCCGCACTCTGTGACTGGGTACTGCGGCCCATCGAGACACCAGGCCCGGGGTAAACCCATCCCGCACTCTGTGACTGGCTACTGCGGCCCATTGTGACACCAGGCCCGGGGTAAACCCATCCCGCACTCTGTGACTGGGTACTGTGGCCCATTGTGACACCAGGCCCGGGGTAAACCCATCCCGCACTCTGTGACTGGGTACTGCGGCCCATTGTGACACCAGGCCCGGGGTAAACCCATCCCGCACTCTGTGACTGGGTACTGTGGCCCATTGTGACACCAGGCCCGGGGTAAACCCATCCCGCACTCTGTGACTGGGTACTGCGGCCCATTGTGACACCAGGTCCGGGGTAAACCCATCCCGCACTCTGTGACTGGGTACTGCGGCCCATTGTGACACCAGGCCCGGGGTAAACCCATCCCGCACTCTGTGACTGGGTACTGTGGCCCATTGTGACACCAGGCCCGGGGTAAACCCATCCCGCACTCTGTGACTGGGTACTGCGGCCCATTGTGACACCAGGCCCGGGGTAAACCCATCCCGCACTCTGTGACTGGGTACTGCGGCCCATTGTGACACCAGGCCCGGGGTAAACCCATCCCGCACTCTGTGACTGGGTACTGCGGCCCATTGTGACACCAGGCCCGGGGTAAACCCATCCCGCACTCTGTGACTGGGTACTGTGGGCCATTGTGACACCAGGCCCGGGGTAAACCCATCCCGCACTCTGTGACTGGGTACTGCGGCCCATTGTGACACCAGGCCCGGGGTAAACCCATCCCGCACTCTGTGACTGGGTACTGCGGCCCATTATGACACCAGGCCCGGGGCAAACCCATCCCGCACTCTGTGACTGGGTACTGCGGCCCATTGTGACACCAGGCCCGGGGTAAACCCATCCCGCACTCTGTGACTGGGTACTGCGGCCCATTGTGACACCAGGCCCGGGGTAAACCCATCCCGCACTCTGTGACTGGGTACTGCGGCCCATTATGACACCAGGCCCGGGGTAAACCCATCCCGCACTCTGTGACTGGGTACTGCGGCCCATTGTGACACCAGGCCCGGGGTAAACCCATCCCGCACTCTGTGACTGGGTACTGTGGGCCATTGTGACACCAGGCCCGGGGTAAACCCATCCCGCACTCTGTGACTGGGTACTGCGGCCCATTGTGACACCAGGCCCGGGGTAAACCCATCCCGCACTCTGTGACTGGGTACTGCGGCCCATTGTGACACCAGGCCCGGGGTAAACCCATCCCGCACTCTGTGACTGGGTACTGCGGCCCATTGTGACACCAGGCCCGGGGTAAACCCATCCCGCACTCTGTGACTGGGTACTGCGGCCCATTATGACACCAGGCCCGGGGTAAACCCATCCCGCACTCTGTGACTGGGTACTGCGGCCCATTGTGACACCAGGCCCGGGGTAAACCCATCCCGCACTCTGTGACTGGGTACTGCGGCCCATTGTGACACCAGGCCCGGGGTAAACCCATCCCGCACTCTGTGACTGGGTACTGTGGCCCATTATGACACCAGGCCCGGGGTAAACCCATCCCGCACTCTGCCACTGGGAACTGTGGCCCATTGTGACACCAGGTCCGGGGTAAACCCATCCCGCACTCTGCCACTGGGAACTGTGGCCCATTGTGACACCAGGTCCGGGGTAAACCCATCCCGCACTCTGCCCCTGGTAACTGTGGCCCATTGTGACACCTGGCCCGGGGTGAACCCATCCCGCACCCTCCCACTGGGTACTGTGGCCCATGGTGACACCAGGCCCGGGGTAAACCCATCCCGCACTCTGCCACTGGGTACTGCGGCCCATTATGACACCAGGCCCGGGGTAAACCCATCCCGCACTCTGCCCCTGGGTACTGTGGCCCATTGTGACACCAGGCCCGGGGTAAACCCATCCCGCACTCTGCCATTGGGCACTGTGGCCCATTGTGACACCAGGCCCGGGGTAAACCCATCCCGCACTCTGCCCCTGGGTACTGTGGCCCATTGTGACACCAGGCCCGGGGTAAACCCATCCCGCACTCTGCCCCTGGTTACTGTGGCCCATTGTAACACCAGGCCCGGGATAAACCCATCCCGCACTCTGCCCCTGGGTACTGTGGCCCATTGTGACACCAGGTCTGGGATAAACCCATCCCGCACTCTGTGACTGGGTACTGTGGCCCATTGTGACACCAGGCCCGGGGTAAACCCATCCCGCACTCTGTGACTGGGTACTGCGGCCCATTGTGACACCAGGTCCGAAATAAACCCATCTCGCACTCTGTGACTGGGTACTGTGGCCCATTGTGACACCAGGTCCGGGGTAAACCCACCCCACACTTTCCTACTGGGTACTGTGGCCCATTATGACACCAGGCCCGGGGTAAACCCACCCCGCACTCTCCCACTGGGTACTGTGGCCCATTGTGACACCAGGTCCGGGGTAAACCCATCCCGCACTCTGCCATTGGGCACTGTGGCCCATTATGACACCAGGCCCGGGGTAAACCCATCCCGCACTCTGCCCCTGGGTACTGTGGCCCATTGTGACACCAGGCCCGGGGTAAACCCATCCCGCACTCTGCCCCTGGTTACTGTGGCCCATTGTAACACCAGGCCCGGGATAAACCCATCCCGCACTCTGCCCCTGGGTACTGTGGCCCATTGTGACACCAGGTCTGGGATAAACCCATCCCGCACTCTGTGACTGGGTACTGTGGCCCATTGTGACACCACGTCCGGGGTAAACCCATCCCGCACTCTGTGACTGGGTACTGCGGCCCATTGTGACACCAGGTCCGAAATAAACCCATCTCGCACTCTGTGACTGGGTACTGTGGCCCATTGTGACACCAGGTCCGGGGTAAACCCATCCCGCACTCTGCCATTGGGCACTGTGGCCCATTATGACACCAGGTCCGGGGTAAACCCATCCCGCACTCTGCCCCTGGGTACTGTGGCCCATTGTGACACCAGGCCCGGGGTAAACCCATCCCGCACTCTGCCCCTGGTAACTGTGGCCCATTGTAACACCAGGCCCGGGATAAACCCATCCCGCACTCTGTGACTGGGTACTGTGGCCCATTGTGACACCAGGCCCGGGGTAAACCCATCCCACACTCTGTGACTGGGTACTGCGGCCCATTGTGACACCAGGCCCGGGGTAAACCCATCCCGCACTCTGTGACTGGGTACTGTGGCCCATTGTGACACCAGGCCCGGGGTAAACCCATCCCGCACTCTGTGACTGGGTACTGCGGCCCATTGTGACACCAGGTCCGGGGTAAACCCATCCCGCACTCTGTGACTGGGTACTGCGGCCCATTGTGACACCAGGCCCGGGGTAAACCCATCCCGCACTCTGTGACTGGGTACTGTGGCCCATTGTGACACCAGGCCCGGGGTAAACCCATCCCGCACTCTGTGACTGGGTACTGCGGCCCATTGTGACACCAGGCCCGGGGTAAACCCATCCCGCACTCTGTGACTGGGTACTGCGGCCCATCGAGACACCAGGCCCGGGGTAAACCCATCCCGCACTCTGTGACTGGCTACTGCGGCCCATTGTGACACCAGGCCCGGGGTAAACCCATCCCGCACTCTGTGACTGGGTACTGTGGCCCATTGTGACACCAGGCCCGGGGTAAACCCATCCCGCACTCTGTGACTGGGTACTGCGGCCCATTGTGACACCAGGCCCGGGGTAAACCCATCCCGCACTCTGTGACTGGGTACTGTGGCCCATTGTGACACCAGGCCCGGGGTAAACCCATCCCGCACTCTGTGACTGGGTACTGCGGCCCATTGTGACACCAGGTCCGGGGTAAACCCATCCCGCACTCTGTGACTGGGTACTGCGGCCCATTGTGACACCAGGCCCGGGGTAAACCCATCCCGCACTCTGTGACTGGGTACTGTGGCCCATTGTGACACCAGGCCCGGGGTAAACCCATCCCGCACTCTGTGACTGGGTACTGCGGCCCATTGTGACACCAGGCCCGGGGTAAACCCATCCCGCACTCTGTGACTGGGTACTGCGGCCCATTGTGACACCAGGCCCGGGGTAAACCCATCCCGCACTCTGTGACTGGGTACTGCGGCCCATTGTGACACCAGGCCCGGGGTAAACCCATCCCGCACTCTGTGACTGGGTACTGTGGGCCATTGTGACACCAGGCCCGGGGTAAACCCATCCCGCACTCTGTGACTGGGTACTGCGGCCCATTGTGACACCAGGCCCGGGGTAAACCCATCCCGCACTCTGTGACTGGGTACTGCGGCCCATTATGACACCAGGCCCGGGGCAAACCCATGCCGCACTCTGTGACTGGGTACTGCGGCCCATTGTGACACCAGGCCCGGGGTAAACCCATCCCGCACTCTGTGACTGGGTACTGCGGCCCATTGTGACACCAGGCCCGGGGTAAACCCATCCCGCACTCTGTGACTGGGTACTGCGGCCCATTATGACACCAGGCCCGGGGTAAACCCATCCCGCACTCTGTGACTGGGTACTGCGGCCCATTGTGACACCAGGCCCGGGGTAAACCCATCCCGCACTCTGTGACTGGGTACTGTGGGCCATTGTGACACCAGGCCCGGGGTAAACCCATCCCGCACTCTGTGACTGGGTACTGCGGCCCATTGTGACACCAGGCCCGGGGTAAACCCATCCCGCACTCTGTGACTGGGTACTGCGGCCCATTGTGACCAGGCCCGGGGTAAACCCATCCCGCACTCTGTGACTGGGTACTGCGGCCCATTGTGACACCAGGCCCGGGGTAAACCCATCCCGCACTCTGTGACTGGGTACTGCGGCCCATTATGACACCAGGCCCGGGGTAAACCCATCCCGCACTCTGTGACTGGGTACTGCGGCCCATTGTGACACCAGGCCCGGGGTAAACCCATCCCGCACTCTGTGACTGGGTACTGCGGCCCATTGTGACACCAGGCCCGGGGTAAACCCATCCCGCACTCTGTGACTGGGTACTGTGGCCCATTATGACACCAGGCCCGGGGTAAACCCATCCCGCACTCTGCCACTGGGAACTGTGGCCCATTGTGACACCAGGTCCGGGGTAAACCCATCCCGCACTCTGCCACTGGGAACTGTGGCCCATTGTGACACCAGGTCCGGGGTAAACCCATCCCGCACTCTGCCCCTGGTAACTGTGGCCCATTGTGACACCTGGCCCGGGGTGAACCCATCCCGCACCCTCCCACTGGGTACTGTGGCCCATGGTGACACCAGGCCCGGGGTAAACCCATCCCGCACTCTGCCACTGGGTACTGCGGCCCATTATGACACCAGGCCCGGGGTAAACCCATCCCGCACTCTGCCCCTGGGTACTGTGGCCCATTGTGACACCAGGCCCGGGGTAAACCCATCCCGCACTCTGCCATTGGGCACTGTGGCCCATTGTGACACCAGGCCCGGGGTAAACCCATCCCGCACTCTGCCCCTGGGTACTGTGGCCCATTGTGACACCAGGCCCGGGGTAAACCCATCCCGCACTCTGCCCCTGGTTACTGTGGCCCATTGTAACACCAGGCCCGGGATAAACCCATCCCGCACTCTGCCCCTGGGTACTGTGGCCCATTGTGACACCAGGTCTGGGATAAACCCATCCCGCACTCTGTGACTGGGTACTGTGGCCCATTGTGACACCAGGCCCGGGGTAAACCCATCCCGCACTCTGTGACTGGGTACTGCGGCCCATTGTGACACCAGGTCCGAAATAAACCCATCTCGCACTCTGTGACTGGGTACTGTGGCCCATTGTGACACCAGGTCCGGGGTAAACCCACCCCACACTTTCCTACTGGGTACTGTGGCCCATTATGACACCAGGCCCGGGGTAAACCCACCCCGCACTCTCCCACTGGGTACTGTGGCCCATTGTGACACCAGGTCCGGGGTAAACCCATCCCGCACTCTGCCATTGGGCACTGTGGCCCATTATGACACCAGGCCCGGGGTAAACCCATCCCGCACTCTGCCCCTGGGTACTGTGGCCCATTGTGACACCAGGCCCGGGGTAAACCCATCCCGCACTCTGCCCCTGGTTACTGTGGCCCATTGTAACACCAGGCCCGGGATAAACCCATCCCGCACTCTGCCCCTGGGTACTGTGGCCCATTGTGACACCAGGTCTGGGATAAACCCATCCCGCACTCTGTGACTGGGTACTGTGGCCCATTGTGACACCACGTCCGGGGTAAACCCATCCCGCACTCTGTGACTGGGTACTGCGGCCCATTGTGACACCAGGTCCGAAATAAACCCATCTCGCACTCTGTGACTGGGTACTGTGGCCCATTGTGACACCAGGTCCGGGGTAAACCCATCCCGCACTCTGCCATTGGGCACTGTGGCCCATTATGACACCAGGTCCGGGGTAAACCCATCCCGCACTCTGCCCCTGGGTACTGTGGCCCATTGTGACACCAGGCCCGGGGTAAACCCATCCCGCACTCTGCCCCTGGTAACTGTGGCCCATTGTAACACCAGGCCCGGGATAAACCCATCCCGCACTCTGTGACTGGGTACTGTGGCCCATTGTGACACCAGGCCCGGGGTAAACCCATCCCGCACTCTGTGACTGGGTACTGCGGCCCATTGTGACACCAGGTCCGAAATAAACCCATCTCGCACTCTGTGACTGGGTACTGTGGCCCATTGTGACACCAGGCCCGGGGTAAACCCATCCCGCACTCTGTGACTGGGTACTGTGGCCCATTGTGACACCAGGCCTGGGATAAACCCATCCCGCACTCTGTGACTGGGTACTGTGGCCCATTGTGACACCAGGCCCGGGGTAAACCCATCCCGCACTCTGTGACTGGGTACTGTGGCCCATTGTGACACCAGGCCCGGGGTAAACCCATCCCGCACTCTGTGACTGGGTACTGTGGCCCATTGTGACACCAGGTCTGGGATAAACCCATCCCGCACTCTGCCACTGGGTACTGTGGCCCATTGTGACACCAGGCCCGGGATAAACCCATCCCGCACTCTGCCCCAGAGTACTGTGGCCCATTGTGACACCAGGTCTGGGATAAACCCATCCCGCACTCTGTGACTGGGTACTGTGGCCCATTGTGACACCAGGCCCGGGGTAAACCCATCCCGCACTCTGTGGCTGGGTACTGTGGGCCATTGTGACACCAGGCCCGGGGTAAACCCATCCCGCACTCTGTGACTGGGTACTGTGGCCCATTGTGACACCAGGTCTGGGATAAACCCATCCCGCACTCTGCCACTGGGTACTGTGGCCCATTGTGACACCAGGCCCGGGATAAACCCATCCCGCACTCTGCCCCAGAGTACTGTGGCCCATTGTGACACCAGGTCTTGGATAAACCCATCCCGCACTCTGCCCCTGGGTACTGTGGCCCATTGTGACACCAGGTCCGGGATAAACCGATACCCGCACTCTGTGACTGGGTCCTGTGGCCCATTGTGACACCAGGCCCGGGGTAAACCCATCCCGCACTCTGCCACTGGGTACTGTGGCCCATTGTGACACCAGGCCCGGGGTAAACCCATCCCGCACTCTGCCCCTGGGTACTGCGGCCCACTGTGACACCAGGCCCGGGGTAAACCCATCTCGCACTATGCCCCTGGGTACTGTGGCCCATTGTGACACCAGGCCCGGGGTAAACCCATCCCGCACTCTGCCACTGGGTACTGTGGCCCATTGTGACACCAGGCTCGGGGTAAACCCATCCCGCACTCTGTGACTGGGTACTGTGGCCCATTGTGACACCAGGCCCGGGGTAAACCCATCCCGCACTCTGTGACTGGGTACTGTGGCCCATTGTGACACCAGGCCCGGGGTAAACATATCCCGCACTCTGTGACTGGGTACTGTGGCCCATTGTGACACCAGGCCCGGGGTAAACCCATCCCGCACTCTGTGACTGGGTACTGTGGCCCATGGTGACACCAGGCCCGGGGTAAACCCATCCCGCACTCTGTGACTGGGTACTGTGGCCCATGGTGACACCGGGCCCGGGGTAAACCCATCCCGCACTCTGTTACTGGGTACTGTGGCCCATTGTGACACCAGGCCCGGGGTAAACCCATCCCGCACTCTGTGACTGGGTACTGTGGCCCATGGTGACACCGGGCCCGGGGTAAACCCATCCCGCACTCTGCCACTGCGGCCCATTGTGACCCCACGCCCGGGGTAAACCCATCCCGCACTCTGTTACTGGGTACTGTGGCCCATGGTGACACCGGGCCCGGGGTAAACCCATCCCGCACTCTGCCACTGCGGCCCATTGTGACCCCACGCCCGGGGTAAACCCATCCCGCACTCTGTTACTGGGTACTGCGGCCCATGGTGACACCAGGCCCGGGGTAAACCCATCCCGCACTCTGTGACTGGGTACTGTGGCCCATTGTGACACCAGGCCCGGGGTAAACCCATCCCGCACTCTGTGACTGGGTACTGCGGCCCATTGTGACACCAGGCCCGGGGTAAACCCATCCCGCACTCTGTGACTGGGTACTGCGGCCCATGGTGACACCAGGCCCGGGGTAAACCCATCCCGCACTCTGTGACTGGGTACTGCGGCCCATGGTGACACCAGGCCCGGGGTAAACCCATCCCGCACTCTGTGACTGGGTACTGCGGCCCATTGTGACACCAGGCCCGGGGTAAACCCATCCCGCACTCTGTGAATGGGTACTGCGGCCCATTGTGACACCAGGCCCGGGGTAAACCCATCCCGCACTCTGTGACTGGGTACTGCGGCCCATGGTGACACCAGGCCCGGGGTAAACCCATCCCGCACTCTGTGACTGGGTACTGTGGCCCATTGTGACACCAGGCCCGGGGTAAACCCATCCCACACTCTGTGACTGGGTACTGCGGCCCATTGTGACACCAGGCCCGGGGTAAACCCATCCCGCACTCTGTGACTGGGTACTGTGGCCCATTGTGACACCAGGCCCGGGGTAAACCCATCCCGCACTCTGTGACTGGGTACTGCGGCCCATTGTGACACCAGGTCCGGGGTAAACCCATCCCGCACTCTGTGACTGGGTACTGCGGCCCATTGTGACACCAGGCCCGGGGTAAACCCATCCCGCACTCTGTGACTGGGTACTGTGGCCCATTGTGACACCAGGCCCGGGGTAAACCCATCCCGCACTCTGTGACTGGGTACTGCGGCCCATTGTGACACCAGGCCCGGGGTAAACCCATCCCGCACTCTGTGACTGGGTACTGCGGCCCATCGAGACACCAGGCCCGGGGTAAACCCATCCCGCACTCTGTGACTGGCTACTGCGGCCCATTGTGACACCAGGCCCGGGGTAAACCCATCCCGCACTCTGTGACTGGGTACTGTGGCCCATTGTGACACCAGGCCCGGGGTAAACCCATCCCGCACTCTGTGACTGGGTACTGCGGCCCATTGTGACACCAGGCCCGGGGTAAACCCATCCCGCACTCTGTGACTGGGTACTGTGGCCCATTGTGACACCAGGCCCGGGGTAAACCCATCCCGCACTCTGTGACTGGGTACTG
This sequence comes from Arenicola marina, assembly GCA_964019135.1. Classification (NCBI taxonomy): domain Eukaryota; kingdom Metazoa; phylum Annelida; class Polychaeta; family Arenicolidae; genus Arenicola; species Arenicola marina. The sequence goes on from OZ025250.1 coordinate 2,088,831, forward strand.
CGGCCCATTGTGACACCAGGTCCGGGGTAAACCCATCCCGCACTCTGTGACTGGGTACTGCGGCCCATTGTGACACCAGTCCCGGGGTAAACCCATCCCGCACTCTGTGACTGGGTACTGTGGCCCATTGTGACACCAGGCCCGGGGTAAACCCATCCCGCACTCTGTGACTGGGTACTGCGGCCCATTGTGACACCAGGCCCGGGGTAAACCCATCCCGCACTCTGTGACTGGGTACTGCGGCCCATTGTGACACCAGGCCCGGGGTAAACCCATCCCGCACTCTGTGACTGGGTACTGCGGCCCATTGTGACACCAGGCCCGGGGTAAACCCATCCCGCACTCTGTGACTGGGTACTGTGGGCCATTGTGACACCAGGCCCGGGGTAAACCCATCCCGCACTCTGTGACTGGGTACTGCGGCCCATTGTGACACCAGGCCCGGGGTAAACCCATCCCGCACTCTGTGACTGGGTACTGCGGCCCATTATGACACCAGGCCCGGGGTAAACCCATCCCGCACTCTGTGACTGGGTACTGCGGCCCATTGTGACACCAGGCCCGGGGTAAACCCATCCCGCACTCTGTGACTGGGTACTGCGGCCCATTGTGACACCAGGCCCGGGGTAAACCCATCCCGCACTCTGTGACTGGGTACTGCGGCCCATTATGACACCAGGCCCGGGGTAAACCCATCCCGCACTCTGTGACTGGGTACTGCGGCCCATTGTGACACCAGGCCCGGGGTAAACCCATCCCGCACTCTGTGACTGGGTACTGTGGGCCATTGTGACACCAGGCCCGGGGTAAACCCATCCCGCACTCTGTGACTGGGTACTGCGGCCCATTGTGACACCAGGCCCGGGGTAAACCCATCCCGCACTCTGTGACTGGGTACTGCGGCCCATTGTGACACCAGGCCCGGGGTAAACCCATCCCGCACTCTGTGACTGGGTACTGCGGCCCATTGTGACACCAGGCCCGGGGTAAACCCATCCCGCACTCTGTGACTGGGTACTGCGGCCCATTATGACACCAGGCCCGGGGTAAACCCATCCCGCACTCTGTGACTGGGTACTGCGGCCCATTGTGACACCAGGCCCGGGGTAAACCCATCCCGCACTCTGTGACTGGGTACTGCGGCCCATTGTGACACCAGGCCCGGGGTAAACCCATCCCGCACTCTGTGACTGGGTACTGTGGCCCATTATGACACCAGGCCCGGGGTAAACCCATCCCGCACTCTGCCACTGGGAACTGTGGCCCATTGTGACACCAGGTCCGGGGTAAACCCATCCCGCACTCTGCCACTGGGAACTGTGGCCCATTGTGACACCAGGTCCGGGGTAAACCCATCCCGCACTCTGCCCCTGGTAACTGTGGCCCATTGTGACACCTGGCCCGGGGTGAACCCATCCCGCACCCTCCCACTGGGTACTGTGGCCCATGGTGACACCAGGCCCGGGGTAAACCCATCCCGCACTCTGCCACTGGGTACTGTGGCCCATTGTGATGCCAGGACCGGGGTAAACCCATCCCACACTCTGCCCCTGGGTACTGTGCCCCATTGTGACACCAGGCCCGGGGTAAACCCATCCCGCACTCTGCCACTGGGTACTGTGGCCCATTGTGACGCCAGGACCGGGGTAAACCCATCCCACACTCTGCCCCTGGGTACTGTGGCTCATTGTGACATCAGGCCCGGGGTAAACCCATCCCGCACTCTGCCACTGGGTACTGTGGCCCATTGTGACACCAGGCCCGGGGTAAAACCCTCCCGCACTCTGCCCCTGGATACTGTGGCCCATGGTGACACCAGGCCCGGGGTAAACCCACCCCACACTCTCCCACTGGGTACTGTGGCCCATTGTGACACCAGACCCTGGGTAAACCCACCCCGCACTCTCCCACTGGGTACTGTGGCCCATTATGACACCAGGTAAGGGGTAAACCCATCCCGCACTCTGCCACTGGGTACTGTGGCCCATTGTGACTCCAGGCCCGGGGTAAACCCATCCCCCACTCTGTGACTGGGTACTGTGGCCCATTGTGACACCAGGCCCGGGGTAAACCCATCCCGCACTCTGCCCCTGGGTACTGCGGCCCACTGTGACACCAGGCCCGGGGTAAACCCATCTCGCACTCTGCCCCTGGGTACTGTGGCCCATTGTGACACAAGGCCCGGGGTAAACCCACCCCACACTCTCCCACTGGGTACTGTGGCCCATTGTGACACCAGGCCCGGGGTAAACCCACCCCGCACTCTCCCACTGGGTACTGTGGCCCATTATGACACCAGGCCCGGGGTAAACCCATCCCGCACTCTGCCATTGGGCACTGTGGCCCATTATGACACCAGGCCCGGGGTAAACCCATCCCGCACTCTGCCCCTGGGTACTGTGGCCCATTGTGACACCAGGCCCGGGGTAAACCCATCCCGCACTCTCCCACTGCGTACTGTGGCCCATTGTGACACCAGGTCCGGGGTAAACCCATCCCGCACTCTGCCATTGGGCACTGTGGCCCATTATGACACCAGGCCCGGGGTAAACCCATCCCGCACTCTGCCCCTGGGTACTGTGGCCCATTGTGACACCAGGCCCGGGGTAAACCCATCCGGCACTCTGCCCCTAGTTACTGTGGCCCATTGTAACACCAGGCCCGGGATAAACCCATCCCGCACTCTGCCCCTGGGTACTGTGGCCCATTGTGACACCAGGTCTGGGATAAACTCATCCCGCACTCTGTGACTGGGTACTGTGGCCCATTGTGACACCAGGCCCGGGGTAAACCCATCCCGCACTCTGTGACTGGGTACTGCGGCCCATTGTGACACCAGGTCCGAAATAAACCCATCTCGCACTCTGTGACTGGATACTGTGGCCCATTGTGACACCAGGTCCGGGGTAAACCCATCCCGCACTCTGCCATTGGGCACTGTGGCCCATGGTGACACCAGGCCCGGGGTAAACCCATCCCGCACTCTCCCACTGGGTACTGTGGCCCATTATGACACCAGGCCCGGGGTAAACCCATCCCGCACTCTGCCACTGGGTACTGTGGCCCATGGTGACACCAGGCCCGGGGTAAACCCATCCCGCACTCTGCCACTGGGTACTGTGGCCCATTGTGACACCAGGCCCGGGGTAAACCCATCCCGCACTCTGCCACTGGGTACTGTGGCCCATTGTGACACCAGGCCCGGGGTAAAACCCTCCCGCACTCTGCCCCTGGATACTGTGGCCCATGGTGACACCAGGCCCGGGGTAAACCCACCCCACACTCTCCCACTGGGTACTGTGGCCCATTGTGACACCAGGCCCTGGGTAAACCCATCCCGCACTCTCCCACTGGGTACTGTGGCCCATTATGACACCAGGTCCGGGGTAAACCCATCCCGCACTCTGCCACTGGGTACTGTGGCCCATTGTGACTCCAGGCCCGGGGTAAACCCATCCCCCACTCTGTGACTGGGTACTGTGGCCCATTGTGACACCAGGCCCGGGGTAAACCCATCCCGCACTCTGCCCCTCGGTACTGCGGCCCACTGTGACACCAGGCCCGGGGTAAACCCATCTCGCACTCTGCCCTGGGTACTGTGGCCCATTGTGACACCAGGCCCGGGGTAAACCCACCCCACACTCTCCCACTGGGTACTGTGGCCCATTGTGACACCAGGCCCGGGGTAAACCCACCCCGCAATCTCCCACTGGGTACTGTGGCCCATTATGACACCAGGCCCGGGGTAAACCCACCCCGCACTCTCCCACTGGGTACTGTGGCCCATGGTGACACCAGGTCCGGGGTAAACCCATCCCGCACTCTGCCACTGGGTACTGCGGCCCATTATGACACCAGGCCCGGGGTAAACCCATCCCGCACTCTGCCCCTGGGTACTGTGGCCCATTGTGACACCAGGCCCGGGGTAAACCCATCCCGCACTCTGCCATTGAGCACTGTGGCCCATTGTGACACCAGGCCCGGGGTAAACCCATCCCGCACTCTGCCCCTGGGTACTGTGGCCCATTGTGACACCAGGCCCGGGGTAAACCCATCCCGCACTCTGCCCCTGGTTACTGTGGCCCATTGTAACACCAGGCCCGGGATAAACCCATCCCGCACTCTGCCCCTGGGTACTGTGGCCCATTGTGACACCAGGTCTGGGATAAACCCATCCCGCACTCTGTGACTGGGTACTGTGGCCCATTGTGACACCAGGCCCGGGGTAAACCCATCCCGCACTCTGTGACTGGGTACTGCGGCCCATTGTGACACCAGGTCCGAAATAAACCCATCTCGCACTCTGTGACTGGGTACTATGGCCCATTGTGACACCAGGTCCGGGGTAAACCCACCCCACACTCTCCTACTGGGTACTGTGGCCCATTATGACACCAGGCCCGGGGTAAACCCACCCCGCACTCTCCCACTGGGTACTGTGGCCCATTGTGACACCAGGTCCGGGGTAAACCCATCCCGCACTCTGCCATTGGGCACTGTGGCCCATTATGACACCAGGCCCGGGGTAAACCCATCCCGCACTCTGCCCCTGGGTACTGTGGCCCATTGTGACACCAGGCCCGGGGTAAACCCATCCCGCACTCTGCCCCTGGTTACTGTGGCCCATTGTAACACCAGGCCCGGGATAAACCCATCCCGCACTCTGCCCCTGGGTACTGTGGCCCATTGTGACACCAGGTCTGGGATAAACCCATCCCGCACTCTGTGACTGGGTACTGTGGCCCATTGTGACACCAGGTCCGGGGTAAACCCATCCCGCACTCTGTGACTGGGTACTGCGGCCCATTGTGACACCAGGTCCGAAATAAACCCATCTCGCACTCTGTGACTGGGTACTGTGGCCCATTGTGACACCAGGTCCGGGGTAAACCCATCCCGCACTCTGCCATTGGGCACTGTGGCCCATTATGACACCAGGTCCGGGGTAAACCCATCCCGCACTCTGCCCCTGGGTACTGTGGCCCATTGTGACACCAGGCCCGGGGTAAACCCATCCCGCACTCTGCCCCTGGTAACTGTGGCCCATTGTAACACCAGGCCCGGGATAAACCCATCCCGCACTCTGTGACTGGGTACTGTGGCCCATTGTGACACCAGGCCCGGGGTAAACCCATCCCGCACTCTGTGACTGGGTACTGCGGCCCATTGTGACACCAGGTCCGAAATAAACCCATCTCGCACTCTGTGACTGGGTACTGTGGCCCATTGTGACACCAGGCCCGGGGTAAACCCATCCCGCACTCTGTGACTGGGTACTGTGGCCCATTGTGACACCAGGCCTGGGATAAACCCATCCCGCACTCTGTGACTGGGTACTGTGGCCCATTGTGACACCAGGCCCGGGGTAAACCCATCCCGCACTCTGTGACTGGGTACTGTGGCCCATTGTGACACCAGGCCCGGGGTAAACCCATCCCGCACTCTGTGACTGGGTACTGTGGCCCATTGTGACACCAGGTCTGGGATAAACCCATCCCGCACTCTGCCACTGGGTACTGTGGCCCATTGTGACACCAGGCCCGGGATAAACCCATCCCGCACTCTGCCCCAGAGTACTGTGGCCCATTGTGACACCAGGTCTGGGATAAACCTATCCCGCACTCTGTGACTGGGTACTGTGGCCCATTGTGACACCAGGCCCGGGGTAAACCCATCCCGCACTCTGTGGCTGGGTACTGTGGCCCATTGTGACACCAGGCCCGGGGTAAACCCATCCCGCACTCTGTGACTGGGTACTGTGGCCCATTGTGACACCAGGTCTGGGATAAACCCATCCCGCACTCTGCCACTGGGTACTGTGGCCCATTGTGACACCAGGCCCGGGATAAACCCATCCCGCACTCTGCCCCAGAGTACTGTGGCCCATTGTGACACCAGGTCTTGGATAAACCCATCCCGCACTCTGCCCCTGGGTACTGTGGCCCATTGTGACACCAGGTCCGGGATAAACCGATACCCGCACTCTGTGACTGGGTCCTGTGGCCCATTGTGACACCAGGCCCGGGGTAAACCCATCCCGCACTCTGCCACTGGGTACTGTGGCCCATTGTGACACCAGGCCCGGGGTAAACCCATCCCGCACTCTGCCCCTGGGTACTGCGGCCCACTGTGACACCAGGCCCGGGGTAAACCCATCTCGCACTATGCCCCTGGGTACTGTGGCCCATTGTGACACCAGGCCCGGGGTAAACCCATCCCGCACTCTGCCACTGGGTACTGTGGCCCATTGTGACACCAGGCTCGGGGTAAACCCATCCCGCACTCTGTGACTGGGTACTGTGGCCCATTGTGACACCAGGCCCGGGGTAAACCCATCCCGCACTCTGTGACTGGGTACTGTGGCCCATTGTGACACCAGGCCCGGGGTAAACCCATCCCGCACTCTGTGACTGGGTACTGTGGCCCATTGTGACACCAGGCCCGGGGTAAACCCATCCCGCACTCTGTGACTGGGTACTGTGGCCCATGGTGACACCAGGCCCGGGGTAAACCCATCCCGCACTCTGTGACTGGGTACTGTGGCCCATGGTGACACCGGGCCCGGGGTAAACCCATCCCGCACTCTGTTACTGGGTACTGTGGCCCATTGTGACACCAGGCCCGGGGTAAACCCATCCCGCACTCTGTGACTGGGTACTGTGGCCCATGGTGACACCGGGCCCGGGGTAAACCCATCCCGCACTCTGCCACTGCGGCCCATTGTGACCCCACGCCCGGGGTAAACCCATCCCGCACTCTGTTACTGGGTACTGTGGCCCATGGTGACACCGGGCCCGGGGTAAACCCATCCCGCACTCTGCCACTGCGGCCCATTGTGACCCCACGCCCGGGGTAAACCCATCCCGCACTCTGTTACTGGGTACTGCGGCCCATGGTGACACCAGGCCCGGGGTAAACCCATCCCGCACTCTGTGACTGGGTACTGTGGCCCATTGTGACACCAGGCCCGGGGTAAACCCATCCCGCACTCTGTGACTGGGTACTGCGGCCCATTGTGACACCAGGCCCGGGGTAAACCCATCCCGCACTCTGTGACTGGGTACTGCGGCCCATGGTGACACCAGGCCCGGGGTAAACCCATCCCGCACTCTGTGACTGGGTACTGCGGCCCATGGTGACACCAGGCCCGGGGTAAACCCATCCCGCACTCTGTGACTGGGTACTGCGGCCCATTGTGACACCAGGCCCGGGGTAAACCCATCCCGCACTCTGTGACTGGGTACTGCGGCCCATTGTGACACCAGGCCCGGGGTAAACCCATCCCGCACTCTGTGACTGGGTACTGCGGCCCATGGTGACACCAGGCCCGGGGTAAACCCATCCCGCACTCTGTGACTGGGTACTGTGGCCCATTGTGACACCAGGCCCGGGGTAAACCCATCCCACACTCTGTGACTGGGTACTGCGGCCCATTGTGACACCAGGCCCGGGGTAAACCCATCCCGCACTCTGTGACTGGGTACTGTGGCCCATTGTGACACCAGGCCCGGGGTAAACCCATCCCGCACTCTGTGACTGGGTACTGCGGCCCATTGTGACACCAGGTCCGGGGTAAACCCATCCCGCACTCTGTGACTGGGTACTGCGGCCCATTGTGACACCAGGCCCGGGGTAAACCCATCCCGCACTCTGTGACTGGGTACTGTGGCCCATTGTGACACCAGGCCCGGGGTAAACCCATCCCGCACTCTGTGACTGGGTACTGCGGCCCATTGTGACACCAGGCCCGGGGTAAACCCATCTCGCACTCTGTGACTGGGTACTGCGGCCCATCGTGACACCAGGCCCGGGGTAAACCCATCCCGCACTCTGTGACTGGCTACTGCGGCCCATTGTGACACCAGGCCCGGGGTAAACCCATCCCGCACTCTGTGACTGGGTACTGTGGCCCATTGTGACACCAGGCCCGGGGTAAACCCATCCCGCACTCTGTGACTGGGTACTGCGGCCCATTGTGACACCAGGCCCGGGGTAAACCCATCCCGCACTCTGTGACTGGGTACTGTGGCCCATTGTGACACCAGGCCCGGGGTAAACCCATCCCGCACTCTGTGACTGGGTACTGCGGCCCATTGTGACACCAGGTCCGGGGTAAACCCATCCCGCACTCTGTGACTGGGTACTGCGGCCCATTGTGACACCAGGCCCGGGGTAAACCCATCCCGCACTCTGTGACTGGGTACTGTGGCCCATTGTGACACCAGGCCCGGGGTAAACCCATCCCGCACTCTGTGACTGGGTACTGCGGCCCATTGTGACACCAGGCCCGGGGTAAACCCATCCCGCACTCTGTGACTGGGTACTGCGGCCCATTGTGACACCAGGCCCGGGGTAAACCCATCCCGCACTCTGTGACTGGGTACTGCGGCCCATTGTGACACCAGGCCCGGGGTAAACCCATCCCGCACTCTGTGACTGGGTACTGTGGGCCATTGTGACACCAGGCCCGGGGTAAACCCATCCCGCACTCTGTGACTGGGTACTGCGGCCCATTGTGACACCAGGCCCGGGGTAAACCCATCCCGCACTCTGTGACTGGGTACTGCGGCCCATTATGACACCAGGCCCGGGGTAAACCCATCCCGCACTCTGTGACTGGGTACTGCGGCCCATTGTGACACCAGGCCCGGGGTAAACCCATCCCGCACTCTGTGACTGGGTACTGCGGCCCATTGTGACACCAGGCCCGGGGTAAACCCATCCCGCACTCTGTGACTGGGTACTGTGGCCCATTGTGACACCAGGCCCGGGGTAAACCCATCCCGCACTCTGTGACTGGGTACTGCGGCCCATTGTGACACCAGGCCCGGGGTAAACCCATCCCGCACTCTGTGACTGGGTACTGCGGCCCATTATGACACCAGGCCCGGGGTAAACCCATCCCGCACTCTGTGACTGGGTACTGCGGCCCATTGTGACACCAGGCCCGGGGTAAACCCATCCCGCACTCTGTGACTGGGTACTGTGGCCCATTGTGACACCAGGCCCGGGGTAAACCCATCCCGCACTCTGCCATTGGGTACTGTGGCCCATTGTGACACCAGGCCCGGGGTAAACCCATCCCGCACTCTGTGACTGGGTACTGCGGCCCATTGTGACACCAGGCCCGGGGTAAACCCATCCCGCACTCTGTGACTGGGTACTGCGGCCCATTGTGACACCAGGCCCGGGGTAAACCCATCCCGCACTCTGTGACTGGGTCCTGCGGCCCATGGTGACACCAGGCCCGGGGTAAACCCATCCCGCACTCTGTGACTGGGTCCTGCGGCCCATTGTGACACCAGGCCCGGGGTAAACCCATCCCGCACTCTGTGACTGGGTACTGTGGCCCATGGTGACACCAGGCCCGGGGTAAACCCATCCCGCACTCTGTGGCTGGGTACTGTGGCCCATTGTGACACCAGGCCCGGGGTAAACCCATCCCGCACTCTGTGACTGGGTACTGTGGCCCATTGTGACACCAGGTCTGGGATAAACCCATCCCGCACTCTGCCACTGGGTACTGTGGCCCATTGTGACACCAGGCCCGGGATAAACCCATCCCGCACTCTGCCCCAGAGTACTGTGGCCCATTGTGACACCAGGTCTTGGATAAACCCATCCCGCACTCTGCCCCTGGGTACTGTGGCCCATTGTGACACCAGGTCCGGGATAAACCGATACCCGCACTCTGTGACTGGGTCCTGTGGCCCATTGTGACACCAGGCCCGGGGTAAACCCATCCCGCACTCTGCCACTGGGTACTGTGGCCCATTGTGACACCAGGCCCGGGGTAAACCCATCCCGCACTCTGCCCCTGGGTACTGCGGCCCACTGTGACACCAGGCCCGGGGTAAACCCATCTCGCACTATGCCCCTGGGTACTGTGGCCCATTGTGACACCAGGCCCGGGGTAAACCCATCCCGCACTCTGCCACTGGGTACTGTGGCCCATTGTGACACCAGGCTCGGGGTAAACCCATCCCGCACTCTGTGACTGGGTACTGTGGCCCATTGTGACACCAGGCCCGGGGTAAACCCATCCCGCACTCTGTGACTGGGTACTGTGGCCCATTGTGACACCAGGCCCGGGGTAAACCCATCCCGCACTCTGTGACTGGGTACTGTGGCCCATTGTGACACCAGGCCCGGGGTAAACCCATCCCGCACTCTGTGACTGGGTACTGTGGCCCATGGTGACACCAGGCCCGGGGTAAACCCATCCCGCACTCTGTGACTGGGTACTGTGGCCCATGGTGACACCGGGCCCGGGGTAAACCCATCCCGCACTCTGTTACTGGGTACTGTGGCCCATTGTGACACCAGGCCCGGGGTAAACCCATCCCGCACTCTGTGACTGGGTACTGTGGCCCATGGTGACACCGGGCCCGGGGTAAACCCATCCCGCACTCTGCCACTGCGGCCCATTGTGACCCCACGCCCGGGGTAAACCCATCCCGCACTCTGTTACTGGGTACTGTGGCCCATGGTGACACCGGGCCCGGGGTAAACCCATCCCGCACTCTGCCACTGCGGCCCATTGTGACCCCACGCCCGGGGTAAACCCATCCCGCACTCTGTTACTGGGTACTGCGGCCCATGGTGACACCAGGCCCGGGGTAAACCCATCCCGCACTCTGTGACTGGGTACTGTGGCCCATTGTGACACCAGGCCCGGGGTAAACCCATCCCGCACTCTGTGACTGGGTACTGCGGCCCATTGTGACACCAGGCCCGGGGTAAACCCATCCCGCACTCTGTGACTGGGTACTGCGGCCCATGGTGACACCAGGCCCGGGGTAAACCCATCCCGCACTCTGTGACTGGGTACTGCGGCCCATGGTGACACCAGGCCCGGGGTAAACCCATCCCGCACTCTGTGACTGGGTACTGCGGCCCATTGTGACACCAGGCCCGGGGTAAACCCATCCCGCACTCTGTGACTGGGTACTGCGGCCCATTGTGACACCAGGCCCGGGGTAAACCCATCCCGCACTCTGTGACTGGGTACTGCGGCCCATGGTGAGACCAGGCCCGGGGTAAACCCATCCCGCACTCTGTGACTGGGTACTGTGGCCCATTGTGACACCAGGCCCGGGGTAAACCCATCCCACACTCTGTGACTGGGTACTGCGGCCCATTGTGACACCAGGCCCGGGGTAAACCCATCCCGCACTCTGTGACTGGGTACTGTGGCCCATTGTGACACCAGGCCCGGGGTAAACCCATCCCGCACTCTGTGACTGGGTACTGCGGCCCATTGTGACACCAGGTCCGGGGTAAACCCATCCCGCACTCTGTGACTGGGTACTGCGGCCCATTGTGACACCAGGCCCGGGGTAAACCCATCCCGCACTCTGTGACTGGGTACTGTGGCCCATTGTGACACCAGGCCCGGGGTAAACCCATCCCGCACTCTGTGACTGGGTACTGCGGCCCATTGTGACACCAGGCCCGGGGTAAACCCATCTCGCACTCTGTGACTGGGTACTGCGGCCCATCGTGACACCAGGCCCGGGGTAAACCCATCCCGCACTCTGTGACTGGCTACTGCGGCCCATTGTGACACCAGGCCCGGGGTAAACCCATCCCGCACTCTGTGACTGGGTACTGTGGCCCATTGTGACACCAGGCCCGGGGTAAACCCATCCCGCACTCTGTGACTGGGTACTGCGGCCCATTGTGACACCAGGCCCGGGGTAAACCCATCCCGCACTCTGTGACTGGGTACTGTGGCCCATTGTGACACCAGGCCCGGGGTAAACCCATCCCGCACTCTGTGACTGGGTACTGCGGCCCATTGTGACACCAGGTCCGGGGTAAACCCATCCCGCACTCTGTGACTGGGTACTGCGGCCCATTGTGACACCAGGCCCGGGGTAAACCCATCCCGCACTCTGTGACTGGGTACTGTGGCCCATTGTGACACCAGGCCCGGGGTAAACCCATCCCGCACTCTGTGACTGGGTACTGCGGCCCATTGTGACACCAGGCCCGGGGTAAACCCATCCCGCACTCTGTGACTGGGTACTGCGGCCCATTGTGACACCAGGCCCGGGGTAAACCCATCCCGCACTCTGTGACTGGGTACTGCGGCCCATTGTGACACCAGGCCCGGGGTAAACCCATCCCGCACTCTGTGACTGGGTACTGTGGGCCATTGTGACACCAGGCCCGGGGTAAACCCATCCCGCACTCTGTGACTGGGTACTGCGGCCCATTGTGACACCAGGCCCGGGGTAAACCCATCCCGCACTCTGTGACTGGGTACTGCGGCCCATTATGACACCAGGCCCGGGGTAAACCCATCCCGCACTCTGTGACTGGGTACTGCGGCCCATTGTGACACCAGGCCCGGGGTAAACCCATCCCGCACTCTGTGACTGGGTACTGCGGCCCATTGTGACACCAGGCCCGGGGTAAACCCATCCCGCACTCTGTGACTGGGTACTGTGGCCCATTGTGACACCAGGCCCGGGGTAAACCCATCCCGCACTCTGTGACTGGGTACTGCGGCCCATTGTGACACCAGGCCCGGGGTAAACCCATCCCGCACTCTGTGACTGGGTACTGCGGCCCATTATGACACCAGGCCCGGGGTAAACCCATCCCGCACTCTGTGACTGGGTACTGCGGCCCATTGTGACACCAGGCCCGGGGTAAACCCATCCCGCACTCTGTGACTGGGTACTGTGGCCCATTGTGACACCAGGCCCGGGGTAAACCCATCCCGCACTCTGCCATTGGGTACTGTGGCCCATTGTGACACCAGGCCCGGGGTAAACCCATCCCGCACTCTGTGACTGGGTACTGCGGCCCATTGTGACACCAGGCCCGGGGTAAACCCATCCCGCACTCTGTGACTGGGTACTGCGGCCCATTGTGACACCAGGCCCGGGGTAAACCCATCCCGCACTCTGTGACTGGGTCCTGCGGCCCATGGTGACACCAGGCCCGGGGTAAACCCATCCCGCACTCTGTGACTGGGTCCTGCGGCCCATTGTGACACCAGGCCCGGGGTAAACCCATCCCGCACTCTGTGACTGGGTACTGCGGCCCACTGTGACACCAGGCCCGGGGTAAACCCATCCCGCACTCTGTGACTGGGTACTGCGGCCCATTGTGACACCAGGCCCGGGGTAAACCCATCCCGCACTCTGTGACTGGGTCCTGCGGCCCATGGTGACACCAGGCCCGGGGTAAACCCATCCCGCACTCTGTGACTGGGTACTGCGGCCCATTATGACACCAGGCCCGGGGTAAACCCATCCCGCACTCTGTGACTGGGTACTGCGGCCCACTGTGACACCAGGCCCGGGGTAAACCCATCCCGCACTCTGTGACTGGGTACTGCGGCCCATTGTGACACCAGGCCCGGGGTAAACCCATCCCGCACTCTGTGACTGGGTACTGCGGCCCATTGTGACACCAGGCCCGGGGTAAACCCATCCCGCACTCTGTGACTGGGTACTGCGGCCCACTGTGACACCAGGCCCGGGGTAAACCCATCCCGCACTCTGTGACTGGGTACTGCGGCCCACTGTGACACCAGGCCCGGGGTAAACCCGTCCCGCACTCTGTGACTGGGTACTGTGGCCCATGGTGACACCAGGCCCGGGGTAAACCCATCCCGCACTCTGCCACTGGGTACTGCGGCCCATTGTGACACCAGGCCCGGGGTAAACCCATCCCGCACTCTGTGACTGGGTACTGCGGCCCACTGTGACACCAGGCCCGGGGTAAACCCATCCCGCACTCTGTGACTGGGTACTGCGGCCCATGGTGACACCAGGCCCGGGGTAAACCCATCCCGCACTCTGTGACTGGGTACTGCGGCCCATTGTGACACCAGGCCCGGGGTAAACCCATCCCGCACTCTGTGACTGGGTACTGCGGCCCACTGTGACACCAGGCCCGGGGTAAACCCATCCCGCACTCTGTGACTGGGTACTGCGGCCCATGGTGACACCAGGCCCGGGGTAAACCCATCCCGCACTCTGTGACTGGGTACTGTGGCCCATGGTGACACCGGGCCCGGGGTAAACCCATCCCGCACTCTGCCACTGCGGCCCATTGTGACCCCACGCCCGGGGTAAACCCATCCCGCACTCTGCCACTGGGTACTGTGGCCCATGGTGACACCAGGCCCGGGGTAAACCCATCCCGCACTCTGTGACTGGGTACTGTGGCCCATTGTGACACCAGGCCCGGGGTAAACCCATCCCGCACTCTGTGACTGGGTACTGTGGCCCATTGTGACACCAGGCCCGGGGTAAACCCATCCCGCACTCTGTGACTGGGTACTGTGGTCCATTGTGACACCAGGCCCGGGGTAAACCCATCCCGCACTCTGTGACTGGGTACTGCGGCCCATTGTGACACCAGGCCCGGGGTAAACCCATCTCGCACTCTGTGACTGGGTACTGCGGCCCATGGTGACACCAGGCCCGGGGTAAACCCATCCCGCACTCTGTGACTGGGTACTGCGGCCCATGGTGACACCAGGCCCGGGGTAAACCCATCCCGCACTCTGTGACTGGGTACTGCGGCCCATTGTGACACCAGGCCCGGGGTAAACCCATCCCGCACTCTGTGACTGGGTACTGCGGCCCATGGTGACACCAGGCCCGGGGTAAACCCATCCCGCACTCTGTGACTGGGTACTGTGGCCCATTGTGACACCAGGCCCGGGGTAAACCCATCCCACACTCTGTGACTGGGTACTGTGGCCCATTGTGACACCAGGCCCGGGGTAAACCCATCCCGCACTCTGTGACTGGGTACTGCGGCCCATTGTGACACCAGGTCCGGGGTAAACCCATCCCGCACTCTGTGACTGGGTACTGCGGCCCATTGTGACACCAGGCCCGGGGTAAACCCATCCCGCACTCTGTGACTGGGTACTGTGGCCCATTGTGACACCAGGCCCGGGGTAAACCCATCCCGCACTCTGTGACTGGGTACTGCGGCCCATTGTGACACCAGGCCCGGGGTAAACCCATCCCGCACTCTGTGACTGGGTACTGCGGCCCATTGTGACACCAGGCCCGGGGTAAACCCATCCCGCACTCTGTGACTGGGTACTGCGGCCCATTGTGACACCAGGCCCGGGGTAAACCAATCCCGCACTCTGTGACTGGGTACTGTGGCCCATTGTGACACCAGGCCCGGGGTAAACCCATCCCGCACTCTGTGACTGGGTACTGCGGCCCATTGTGACACCAGGCCCGGGGTAAACCCATCCCGCACTCTGTGACTGGGTACTGTGGCCCATTGTGACACCAGGCCCGGGGTAAACCCATCCCGCACTCTGTGACTGGGTACTGCGGCCCATTGTGACACCAGGTCCGGGGTAAACCCATCCCGCACTCTGTGACTGGGTACTGCGGCCCATTGTGACACCAGGCCCGGGGTAAACCCATCCCGCACTCTGTGACTGGGTACTGTGGCCCATTGTGACACCAGGCCCGGGGTAAACCCATCCCGCACTCTGTGACTGGGTACTGCGGCCCATTGTGACACCAGGCCCGGGGTAAACCCATCCCGCACTCTGTGACTGGGTACTGCGGCCCATTGTGACACCAGGCCCGGGGTAAACCCATCCCGCACTCTGTGACTGGGTACTGCGGCCCATTGTGACACCAGGCCCGGGGTAAACCCATCCCGCACTCTGTGACTGGGTACTGTGGGCCATTGTGACACCAGGCCCGGGGTAAACCCATCCCGCACTCTGTGACTGGGTACTGCGGCCCATGGTGACACCAGGCCCGGGGTAAACCCATCCCGCACTCTGTGACTGGGTACTGTGGCCCATTGTGACACCAGGCCCGGGGTAAACCCATCCCACACTCTGTGACTGGGTACTGTGGCCCATTGTGACACCAGGCCCGGGGTAAACCCATCCCGCACTCTGTGACTGGGTACTGCGGCCCATTGTGACACCAGGTCCGGGGTAAACCCATCCCGCACTCTGTGACTGGGTACTGCGGCCCATTGTGACACCAGGCCCGGGGTAAACCCATCCCGCACTCTGTGACTGGGTACTGTGGCCCATTGTGACACCAGGCCCGGGGTAAACCCATCCCGCACTCTGTGACTGGGTACTGCGGCCCATTGTGACACCAGGCCCGGGGTAAACCCATCCCGCACTCTGTGACTGGGTACTGCGGCCCATTGTGACACCAGGCCCGGGGTAAACCCATCCCGCACTCTGTGACTGGGTACTGCGGCCCATTGTGACACCAGGCCCGGGGTAAACCAATCCCGCACTCTGTGACTGGGTACTGTGGCCCATTGTGACACCAGGCCCGGGGTAAACCCATCCCGCACTCTGTGACTGGGTACTGCGGCCCATTGTGACACCAGGCCCGGGGTAAACCCATCCCGCACTCTGTGACTGGGTACTGTGGCCCATTGTGACACCAGGCCCGGGGTAAACCCATCCCGCACTCTGTGACTGGGTACTGCGGCCCATTGTGACACCAGGTCCGGGGTAAACCCATCCCGCACTCTGTGACTGGGTACTGCGGCCCATTGTGACACCAGGCCCGGGGTAAACCCATCCCGCACTCTGTGACTGGGTACTGTGGCCCATTGTGACACCAGGCCCGGGGTAAACCCATCCCGCACTCTGTGACTGGGTACTGCGGCCCATTGTGACACCAGGCCCGGGGTAAACCCATCCCGCACTCTGTGACTGGGTACTGCGGCCCATTGTGACACCAGGCCCAGGGTAAACCCATCCCGCACTCTGTGACTGGGTACTGCGGCCCATTGTGACACCAGGCCCGGGGTAAACCCATCCCGCACTCTGTGACTGGGTACTGTGGGCCATTGTGACACCAGGCCCGGGGTAAACCCATCCCGCACTCTGTGACTGGGTACTGCGGCCCATTGTGACACCAGGCCCGGGGTAAACCCATCCCGCACTCTGTGACTGGGTACTGCGGCCCATTATGACACCAGGCCCGGGGTAAACCCATCCCGCACTCTGTGACTGGGTACTGCGGCCCATTGTGACACCAGGCCCGGGGTAAACCCATCCCGCACTCTGTGACTGGGTACTGCGGCCCATTGTGACACCAGGCCCGGGGTAAACCCATCCCGCACTCTGTGACTGGGTACTGTGGCCCATTGTGACACCAGGCCCGGGGTAAACCCATCCCGCACTCTGTGACTGGGTACTGCGGCCCATTGTGACACCAGGCCCGGGGTAAACCCATCCCGCACTCTGTGACTGGGTACTGCGGCCCATTATGACACCAGGCCCGGGGTAAACCCATCCCGCACTCTGTGACTGGGTACTGCGGCCCATTGTGACACCAGGCCCGGGGTAAACCCATCCCGCACTCTGTGACTGGGTACTGTGGCCCATTGTGACACCAGGCCCGGGGTAAACCCATCCCGCACTCTGCCATTGGGTACTGTGGCCCATTGTGACACCAGGCCCGGGGTAAACCCATCCCGCACTCTGTGACTGGGTACTGCGGCCCATTGTGACACCAGGCCCGGGGTAAACCCATCCCGCACTCTGTGACTGGGTACTGCGGCCCATTGTGACACCAGGCCCGGGGTAAACCCATCCCGCACTCTGTGACTGGGTCCTGCGGCCCATGGTGACACCAGGCCCGGGGTAAACCCATCCCGCACTCTGTGACTGGGTCCTGCGGCCCATTGTGACACCAGGCCCGGGGTAAACCCATCCCGCACTCTGTGACTGGGTACTGCGGCCCACTGTGACACCAGGCCCGGGGTAAACCCATCCCGCACTCTGTGACTGGGTACTGCGGCCCATTGTGACACCAGGCCCGGGGTAAACCCATCCCGCACTCTGTGACTGGGTCCTGCGGCCCATGGTGACACCAGGCCCGGGGTAAACCCATCCCGCACTCTGTGACTGGGTACTGCGGCCCATTATGACACCAGGCCCGGGGTAAACCCATCCCGCACTCTGTGACTGGGTACTGCGGCCCACTGTGACACCAGGCCCGGGGTAAACCCATCCCGCACTCTGTGACTGGGTACTGCGGCCCATTGTGACACCAGGCCCGGGGTAAACCCATCCCGCACTCTGTGACTGGGTACTGCGGCCCATTGTGACACCAGGCCCGGGGTAAACCCATCCCGCACTCTGTGACTGGGTACTGCGGCCCACTGTGACACCAGGCCCGGGGTAAACCCATCCCGCACTCTGTGACTGGGTACTGCGGCCCACTGTGACACCAGGCCCGGGGTAAACCCATCCCGCACTCTGTGACTGGGTACTGTGGCCCATGGTGACACCAGGCCCGGGGTAAACCCATCCCGCACTCTGCCACTGGGTACTGCGGCCCATTGTGACACCAGGCCCGGGGT
This sequence comes from Arenicola marina, assembly GCA_964019135.1. NCBI lineage: Eukaryota > Metazoa > Annelida > Polychaeta > Arenicolidae > Arenicola > Arenicola marina. The sequence goes on from OZ025250.1 coordinate 2,107,185, forward strand.
AAACCCATCCCGCACTCTGTGACTGGGTACTGCGGCCCACTGTGACACCAGGCCCGGGGTAAACCCATCCCGCACTCTGTGACTGGGTACTGCGGCCCATGGTGACACCAGGCCCGGGGTAAACCCATCCCGCACTCTGTGACTGGGTACTGCGGCCCATTGTGACACCAGGCCCGGGGTAAACCCATCCCGCACTCTGTGACTGGGTACTGCGGCCCATTGTGACACCAGGCCCGGGGTAAACCCAACCCGCACTCTGTGACTGGGTACTGCGGCCCATGGTGACACCAGGCCCGGGGTAAACCCACCCCGCACTCTGTGACTGGGTCCTGCGGCCCACTGTGACACCAGGCCCGGGGTAAACCCATCCCGCACTCTGTGACTGGGTACTGCGGCCCATTGTGACACCAGGCCCGGGGTAAACCCATCCCGCACTCTGTGACTGGGTACTGTGGCCCATTGTGACACCAGGCCCGGGGTAAACCCATCCCGCACTCTGTGACTGGGTACTGCGGCCCACTGTGACACCAGGCCCGGGGTAAACCCATCCCGCACTCTGTGACTGGGTACTGCGGCCCATGGTGACACCAGGCCCGGGGTAAACCCATCCCGCACTCTGTGACTGGGTACTGTGGCCCATTGTGACACCAGGCCCGGGGTAAACCCATCCCGCACTCTGTGACTGGGTACTGCGGCCCACTGTGACACCAGTCCCGGGGTAAACCCATCCCGCACTCTGTGACTGGGTACTGTGGCCCACTGTGACACCAGGCCCGGGGTAAACCCATCCCGCACTCTGTGACTGGGTCCTGTGGCCCATTGTGACACCAGGCCCGGGGTAAACCCATCCCGCACTCTGCCCCTGGGTACTGTGGCCCATTGTGACACCAGGCCCGGGGTAAACCCATCCCGCACTCTGTGACTGGGTACTGTGGCCCACTGTGACACCAGGCCCGGGGTAAACCCATCCCGCACTCTGTGACTGGGTACTGTGGCCCACTGTGACACCAGGCCCGGGGTAAACCCATCCCGCACTCTGTGACTGGGTCCTGTGGCCCATTGTGACACCAGGCCCGGGGTAAACCCATCCCGCACTCTGTGACTGGGTACTGTGGCCCATTGTGACACCAGGCCCGGGGTAAACCCATCCCGCACTCTGTGACTGGGTACTGCGGCCCATTGTGACACCAGGCCCGGGGTAAACCCATCCCGCACTCTGCCCCTGGGTACTGTGGCCCATTGTGACACCAGGCCCGGGGTAAACCCATCCCGCACTCTGTGACTGGGTACTGTGGCCCACTGTGACACCAGGCCCGGGGTAAACCCATCCCGCACTCTGTGACTGGGTACTGTGGCCCACTGTGACACCAGGCCCGGGGTAAACCCATCCCGCACTCTGTGACTGGGTCCTGTGGCCCATTGTGACACCAGGCCCGGGGTAAACCCATCCCGCACTCTGTGACTGGGTACTGTGGCCCATTGTGACACCAGGCCCGGGGTAAACCCATCCCGCACTCTGTGACTGGGTACTGTGGCCCATGGTGACACCAGGCCCGGGGTGGCGTCATAATGCCAATCTGCCAATGCACATGACATTGCTTCTCGTGCGAGATGAGTTTATCTCAGCACAGATCTCGGACAGGAAATGGAAGACTTTCACTCCAACAAACACCATTTTGATCCATTACTAGCATGTTATGCCTTCCCATCGGCGCTAGTATAACAATAACAAGTATAACAGTGTCCAGTGTTCTCACAACGTAACAAGGACAATGGTGGGCGGCCTTGCGATACATGTAGCACAACTTACTTGGGTACGTATTTTAGGAGTCGCCACGTCTCTGACCACCGTATTTTAGTGCTGTTCAGGATCAGCGTCCTCAGCTGGGTGAAGCAGTCCGTTTCTGGAATGGGCGCCCCCTGGAGGGGGTTGAAGCTGAGATTGAGGAAGTCCAGCGAGGGCATGATGCCCATTAACCGGAATATCTGGAAGAAAATAAATAGACTTACAAACTACATTAACATTGAGACGATGCGATAAACCTGAATATATATATACATGAAGCTCCGTATGATCTGATACAATACAAGGGTATTACAGCCGTCCGACCGCAAGACGTCAGACGCTTGTAAAATGTGGATCTGTAAATGTTAACACAACGGCCGCGTGCATTGGTTCGCAGCACATGGCGAAGATGTGACGGGTCCATTACACAAGCCTCTTACTCTGTCTGAACTCTCTGAAGCAGTCACGAACATTTTGTGTAGCAATTATAATTACGGAATGAGTATGAACGTTATGCCTGATGAAATATCGAGTACTATATAATATATTCCGTAGCGCACACGATCGGTCCATCTGTGATATTTTATCCTGGTCACGGCACCAAATGTACTATTTCTGGTCCCAGGCCCGAATGGACTGCGAAAGTTCTACCCGCAGAGGCGGGTTTCGAACCGGGGACCTTTCGCATCCCGAGCGAACACCTTACGCGTTAGGCCAAAGGGAACTTCCCATTTGGCCCGAGGCGCTTAGTGTCTTTCATCCACCGGGCCTGGGCCGAGATATCACACATCTATACACTACGATACACATGCACAACCTCTTCTTGTACAAGATCGGCTTTTCGCGAAAAGACCTCATAATGTAAACATGTATGTGACCTTGCGTATATCACAAATATACTAACAAAACAGGCACGGGTACACAATACATGTTCCATTCGTACGACTACCTGGTCAGCAACTTAACATTAGGGTTAATTAGCATTTAGACACTGTATTGTCGCTATAAAGGGAGATCCCATCAAACTACGGTCATTTGATGGGAATTTAACAGCACTTTCAACAGGCAAAAAAACCTGTGCTCGAATAAATAGACAAGACGCGAAGGTCAAAGATCGCTAACCTCGTCCCAGGAGAGGCAGTTGCCAGAGAGATCTAGTCCTGTGATGTTGGCACATTCCTCCCGGACACTCTCAGTGTCACCAGCGGCGGACACCTGCATGTCAATCAGGGACAACTGGCGGGGAAGAACCAGCTTACCATCTTAAACATATAATAATATAATAATAAATACAATACTGATATATTATTAATTTTTATATTATTGTTCATTGGTTGCTGCTCTAGACTGAATGTCTATTATACATACTGAGTTTACATACTGATATGTGAACAGCTTAAATCTCTTGATAGTTTTGGATAAAAAATCTACATATCTAAACAGTAGTGTCTTACAGAAAACCTAGATAGCACATTTCACTTGAAGCTAGCTATATCCATATCATGTCAGATAACATACTATGACATGTAGCTTTTAGCTCTCTTACAACCTAAACTATGTTACTGCATTCTCTTGGCCAAGATATAATTACATAAAGCATGGACCACTGCATACAAATTGATGTTCCAATATAAATGAAAAAAAAAAAAAAAATGCAACTTACATAAATAACAAGGTTATTTAAATCAATGACAAATGTGTCAAATTTTGAAACAGTAAGAATGATGTATAGGTTAAAATATATGCAAGAAGTGTATATAACATTTCAGTAACTTTTGACCAATGGCATAGCTTCATTACCTTTCTTTCCTGGGGCACTCTTTGGCACAAAAATGACAAAGTCTAATTCTTCATCATTACGATCATACTTGTCATTCAATGCAGCAGTGAATGTGTATGGAGTAGCAGCATCAGCTTGCGCCATAGTTCTGTCCAAGCTATCAAACAATCATAAAGACTCCATACATATAAGCAGCACAGAAATAAATACAAAATTTGATTCTGCTGTCGCATATGTGCCATTATACCACATTTATCATTTATTATATAGTATTCTCACATTGTATTCTTCCATCAATTCATCTTTCACATTTTTATCTTCCCATATCCATATTTTCAACTTCTAAGTTTTGTATTTAACTGTTTCCGCTAACTTCTATTTAGCCAGACTTCAAGCAACATGGTCATTCCACATTTATTTGACTTTTAATTCCGTAATTTATTACTTTATCTGGGACAATCTGTATATGGCATACGCATATGCTGCAAATAGAATTTCCCATGAAGGATGATGAAATTCAAAGTGGAACTCTGGCATTTTTCGTTTTATAGATGTAACGTAGTCTGCTCCGATATGGGTCCAGTCGCGGAACTAGGCTGTTGGTGGTAGCCACAGCGGCTTGCTCGCAGGACTACTGACAAATTATACATGTAATTGTGTGATATAAACGACATTGCATCAAACTTACTGCTGAAAACGAAAACATAAAAATATTAGACTTAATTCATACAATTTAGAGATTAATTAGCGATATTAATTTATCACATTAGGAAGGTGAACAAAATACTATGTGGAATCAATGATAAAAGTGATATATAATATTGATAACTAAGCCGTATTAATTTGCACAGCACATTTAATGGAAGTTTATTGGCACTGATTAGCTTAGCCGCAGACTCCTGCAGAGGGGAGTCTGCGGTTATGATTAGCTGATCCTAGCTATGAATCCATAGCTATGGTTAAAGAATGAATTTCAGCCCACACACAGCCTCGGGTTCTAGGCTAATTAGCTGATCCCCCTTCCAAATAACGGATGTCAGGCATCGGGGCCGTATGGCGCAGGGGCCGGATATAAGGGGGTGGAGGAGGACAGGGGTGTGGTGGTGGTGGGGGGGGGGGTGAGGTGTGTGTATAGAGGCGGTTTGGTGGTGTATGTGTGGAGGCGGTATGGTGAGGTGTGTGTTGCTGCTGAATATGCCGTGGCCGAGTGCCATGGCGGCCGGACGCAACATGTGAATTGCAACTTGTAGCTATAGTCTTGTCCCGGGGCCAGTGTCAGGGTTTGTGTCACAGTAGGGAGTCAACTTGACTAGCCAAGAACCCTAGACTGTGTGTATTGAGACATATTCTTCAACCATAGCCATGGATTTGTGGCTACGTGTCAACATCTGTCGTCGTACCTGCCTATTGTGTCTCGGCAACAATGCCACAATATCCGGGCTACTTCCACTGATCCAAGAGTGCCTTGGTTGGAATAAGCCTATAAGTCTAAGGCACCTCCAAGCAGACAGCAGTCATCAATGCCAAGCGACAAGTGACCAGGTGACAAGACAAGTGACAAGACAAGTGACAAGTGACAAGACAAGTGACAATGACAAGACAAGTGACAAGACAAGTGACAAGTCAAAAGATGCCCAGCATCGAAATCACTTATGTCTTGTTGTCTAGTGTTGAGGTCTAGCTTCTAACTCTTACTGAAACACACCAAATATACACAGATTCTCTGATACATTTTCTATACTTATGATGACGGTAATTATATTGTCGGCACTGAGCTGATCGACATCGCCACCGACTTCAAAAACAGCAATGACTCATTTTGGAGGTCTCGCACCACTAATGCTGTTAGCGACAGTGTTATGTAAGATTACTTAAGGAATATGGCGTTATGATATGTCAAAACAGCAGTTGTTCAATGCGACCCCCTCCCCCACCTAGTTCCCCACCCCTCCCTTCCCGCGGTCGCAATATTGAATAAAAGCGTTGTCTTCGATAGACACTATTTCATATTTCGACCGCGGGAGGGGGGTGGGTGGGGTGGGTGCGTATCCGAAAACTTACGACATATCGCCCCGGTGGTAAGGGGCGCACCATTTCATATCAGTGGGGGGGGGGGGGGGGGGGGGGGCTAGAAAATAGATTACCATGCAATTTGTTTATTTTTCACAAATTTTTTTACATTTTATTTATTTTTTTCTATTTATTTCTTTAGACACCCACAAGGAAATGTCACAAGGCATTTTTTTTTCAATTATGAAAACAAGTTCCTTCTATCATCATAAGTTTTCTATCATCTGAAAAGCGAACATTTTTTCCCCCAAATAGTCACAACAAACTGTTTTTTTTCAAATATTTTCTAGCCCCCCCCCCCCCCTGATATGAAATGGTGCGCCTCTAAGTGCTTTGAACCTGCTTCATCCCAGCCGCATTGGACCCTCCGCCCTGGACCCTCCGCCCTGGACCCTCGCCCTGGACCCTCCGCCCTGGACCCTCCGCCCTGGACCCTCGGCCCTGAACCCTCCGCCCTGGACCCTCCGCCCTGGACCCTCCGCCCTGGACCCTCCGCCCTGGACCCTCCGCCCTGGACCCTCCGCCCTGGACCCTCGCCCTGGACCCTCGGCCCTGGACCCTCCGCCCTGGACCCTCCGCCCTGGACCCTCGGCTCTGGACCCTCCGCCCTGGACCCTCGGCCCTAAACCCTCAGCCCTAGACCCTCGGCCCTGGGCCCTCGGCCCTGAACCCTCCGCCCTGGACCCTCCGCCCTGGACCCTCCGCCCTAGACCCTCCGCCCTGGACCCTCCGCCCTGGACCCTCCGCCCTGGACCCTCGGCCCTGGACCCTCGGCCCTGGACCCTCCGCCCTGGACCCTCGGCCTTGGACCCTCCGCCCTGGACCCTCCGCCCTGGACCCTCGGCCCTGAACCCTCAGCCCTAGACCCTCGGCCCTGGACCCTCGGCCCTGAACCCTCCGCCCTGGACCCTCCGCCCTGGACCCTCCGCCCTGGACCCTCCGCCCTGGACCCCTCCGCCCTGGACCCTCGGCCCTGGACCCTCGGCCCTGGACCCTCGGCCCTGGACCCTCGGCCCTGGACACTCCGCCCTGGACCCTCCGCCCTGGACCCTCCGCCCTGGACCCTCCGTCCTGAACCCTCGGCCCTGGACCTCCGGCCCTGGACCCTCGGCCCTGGACCCTAGACCCTCGGCCCTGGACCCTGGACCCTGGGACTCCCGACCCCCCCCCACCCCTCCCAACCACACCCTTCTCTTAACGACAGCTCGGATCCGTTTGGCAGACATTGCAAGAGCCGCAACACCGGGTGTCACTCATCACGCCGATCCGGTAGGCTGTCACCAAGTTTACCGAGGCTGGTGTGTATATCCATCCCCCACTCCCACCCCCACCCCCTCCCCACTTTTCTTCCCTTGAAACTTTAAATGGATTGTCACCCTGTGTAGGCATGATCTATTTATCAATTTCTTTCTTTGTCTTTTTACACGTATTTGATGCTAGGATAATTAAGTTTCGGATTATTTGTTTCTATCGTTTACATTGTACTATGTACTATATATGGCGATAACCGTTAATATTATTCGAGTCCAATGTGGTGCAGGTGGTGTGGATGGTGCGGGTGGTGCCGGTGGTGTGGGTGGTGCGCGTGGTGCCGGTGGTGTGGGTGGTGTGGGTGGTGTGGGTGGTGTGGGTGGTGTGGGTGGTGTGGGTGGTGCGCGTGGTGCCGGTGGTGTGGGTGGTGCGCGTGGTGTGGGTGGTGCGGGTGGTGTGGGTGGTGCCGGTGGTGCGGGTGGTGTGGGTGGTGTGGGTGGTGTGGGTGGTGCCGGTGGTGTGGGTGGTGTGGGTGGTGCGGGTGGTGCGCGTGGTGCCGGTGGTGTGGGTGGTGCGGGTGGTGTGGGTGGTGTGGGTGGTGTGGGTGGTGTGGGTGGTGTGGGTGGTGCGCGTGGTGCGGGTGGTGTGGGTGGTGTGGGTGGTGCGGGTGGTGCGGGTGGTGCAGGTGGTGTGGATGGTGCGGGTGGTGTGGGTGGTGCGGGTGGTGTGGGTGGTGCGGGTGGTGCGGGTGGTGCGGGTGGTGTCGTTGGTGCGGGTGGTGCGGGTGGTGTTGTTGGTGCGGGTGGTGTGGGTGGTGTGGGTGGTGCGCGTGGTGCCGGTGGTGTGGGTGGTGTGGGTGGTGCCGGTGGTGCCGGTGGTGTGGGTGGTGCCGGTGGTGCCGGTGGTGTGGGTGGTGCGGGTGGTGTGGGTGGTGTGGGTGGTGCCGGTGGTGTGGGTGGTGTGGGTGGTGCGGGTGGTGCGGGTGGTGTTGTTGGTGCGGGTGGTGTGGGTGGTGCGGGTGGTGCGGGTGGTGCGGGTGGTGTGGATGGTGCGGGTGGTGTGGGTGGTGCGGGTGGTGTGGGTGGTGCGGGTGGTGCGGGTGGTGCCGGTGGTGCGGGTGGTGCGGGTGGTGTTGTTGGTGCGGGTGGTGTGGGTGGTGCGGGTGGTGCGGGTGGTGCGGGTGGTGCGGGTGGAGTTGTTGGTGCGGGTGGTGTGGGTGGTGCGCGTGGTGCCGGTGGTGTGGGTGGTGCGGGTGGTGTGGGTGGTGTGGGTGGTGCGCGTGGTGTGGGTGGTGTGGGTGGTGTGGGTGGTGTGGGTGGTGTGGGTGGTGCGGGTGGTGCGGGTGGTGCGGGTGGTGCGGGTGGTGTGGGTGGTGCGAGTGGTAAAAGGCACATGCGATTAACCAAACAACCCGCACCCTACGTTGTAGTTATATTTTATTGGGCCGTGAACGGGACACCGTCACCCGCACTGTGTGGTCGACGGATGGCCGCTGGGGCCAACCAGGATCCAGGAATATCTATGCGAGATCCCGACCTCTACAGTCCAGACTTGTCCGCTAGGCGTCGCTAGCACTGCTGCGCGGCCAGCTCGTTGGTGGTGCGCATGTTACAGAGGGTGCTGTGGCGGCAGGCGTCGTCACAGGGACTCTCAAACCCCGTGTTGGTGTCCTGGTAGGCGCGGTACTTGGCGAACAGATCCGGATCCTCGTCCATCCTGGAAGGAGACAGGGACTCCTGTATCACGGTGAAGGAGGGGGAGGGGGGGGGGGGGGGCAGGGGGGGCGGCGGGGAGAAGGATCCTTTGAATAACTGGGGGGGGGGGATGATCCTTTATATAACGGTAGGGGGGGCTGGGGGCGGGTGGTGCGGGTGGTGCGTGGTGGTGCGAGTGGTGTTGGTGGTGCGAGTGGTGTTGGTGGTGCGGGTGGTGCGGGTGGTGCGGGTGGTGCGGGTGGTGCGAGTGGTGTTGGTGGTGCGGCTGGTGCGGCTGGTGCGGGTGGTGCGGTTTGTATAACGGGAGGTGGGGGGGCAATGATACGTTGTATAACGGGTGAGGCAAGGATTCTTTCTATAACAGGGGGGCAAGTATCCTTTGTATAACGGGAGGGAGGGGCAAGGATTCTTTGTATAACAGGGGGGGCAATGATCCTTTGTGTAACGGGAGAGGGGTAAGGCTCATTTGCACAACGGAGGGGGGGGGGCAAGGATCCTTTGTATAACGGGGGCAATGATCCTTTGTATAACGGGAGGGAGGCAATGATCCTTTGTATAACGGGGGCGTTGATCCTTTGTATAACGGGAGGGAGGCAATGATCCTTTGTATGGCGGGAGGGGGGCAATGATCCTTTGTATAGCGGGAGGGGGCAATGATCTTTGTGTAACGGGAGGGGGGCAATGGTCCATGTATAACGGAAGGGGACAATGATCCTTTGCATAGCGGGAGGGGACAATGATCCTTTGTATAGCGGGGGGGGCAATGATCCTTTGTATAGCGGGAGGGGCCAATGATCCTTTGTATAGCGGGAGGGGGCAATGATCCTTTGTATAGCGGGAGGGGGGCAATGATCCTTTGTATAGCGGGAGGGGGGCAATGGTCCATGTATAACGAGAGGGGACAATGATCCTTTGTATAGCGGGAGGGGACAATGATCCTTTGTATAGCGGGAGGGGACAATGATCCTTTGTATAGCGGGAGGGGGCAATGATCCTTTGTATAGCGGGAGGGGGCAATGATCCTTTGTATAGCGGGAGGGGCAATGATCCTTTGTATAGCGGGAGGGGGGCCATGATCCTTTGTGTAACGGGAGGGGGGCAATGGTCCATGTATAACGGGAGGGGACAATGATCCATGTATAACGGAAGGGGACAATGATCCTTTGTATAGCGGGAAGGGGGGCAATGATCCTTTGTATAGCGGGAGGGGGCAATGATCCTTTGCATAGCGGGAGGGGCCAATGATCCTTTGTATAGCGGGAGGGGGCAATGATCCTTTGTATAGCGGGAGGGGGGCCATGATCCTTTGTATAGCGGGAGGGGGGCAATGATCCTTTGTATAGCGGGAGGGGGGCCATGATCCTTTGTATAGCGGGAGGGGCCAATGATCCTTTGCATAGCGGGAGGGGGGCCATGATCCTTTGTATAGCGGGAGGGGGGCAATGATCCTTTGCATAGCGGGAGGGGGGCCATGATCCTTTGTATAGCGGGAGGGGACAATGATCCTTTGTATAGCGGGAGGGGGCCAATGATCCTTTGTATGGCGGGAGGGGGGCAATGATCCTTTGTATAGCGGGAAGGGCCAATGATCATTTGTATAGCGGGAAGGGGGCAATGATCCTTTGTATAGCGGGAAGGGGGCCCATGATCCTTTGTATAGCGGGAAGGGGGCCAATGATCCTTTGTATAGCGGGAGGGGACAATGATCCTTTCCATAGCGGGAAGGGGGCAATGATCCTTTCTATAGCGGGAGGATGGCAATGATCCTTTGCATAACGGGAGGGGACAATGATCCTTTGTATGGCGGGAGGGGGCAATGATCCTTTGTATATCGGGAGGAGCCAATGATCCTTTGTATAGCGGGAGGGGCCAATGATCCGTTGTATAGCGGGAAGGGGGCCAATGATCCTTTGTATAGCGGGAGGGGCCAATGATCCTTTGCATAGCGGGAAGGGGGCCAATGATCCTTTGTATAGCGGGAAGGGGGCCAATGATCCTTTGTATAACGGGAGGGGGGCAATGATCCTTTGTATAGCGGGAGGGGGGCAATGATCCTTTGTATAGCGGGAGGGGGCAATGATCCTTTGTATAGCGGGAGGGGTCAATGATCCTTTGTATAGCGGGAAGGGGGCCAATGATCCTTTGTATAGCGAGAAGGGGGCCAATGATCCTTTGTATGGCGGGAGGGGGGCAATGATCTTTGTGTAACGGGAGGGGGGCAATGATCCTTTGTATAGCGGGAAGGGGCAATGATCCTTTGTATAGCGGGAAGGGGGCCAATGATCCTTTGTATAGCGGGAGGGGACGATGATCCTTTGTATAGCGGGAGGGGGGCAATGATCCTTTGTATAGCGGGAAGGGGCAATGATCCTTTGTATAGCGGGAAGGGGGCCAATGATCCTTTGTATAGCGGGAAGGGGGCCAATGATCCTTTGTATAGCGGGAGGGGGCAATGATCCTTTGTATAGCGGGAAGGGGGCAAATGATCCTTTGTATGGCGGGAGGGGGGCAATGATCCTTTGTATAGCGGGAGGGGCCAATGATCCTTTGTATAGCGGGAAGGGGGCAATGATCCTTTGTATAGCGGGAAGGGGGCCAATGATCCTTTGTATAGCGGGAAGGGGGCCAATGATCCTTTGTATAGCGGGAGGAGACAATGATCCTTTGTATAGCGGGAAGGGGGCAATGATCCTTTGTATAGCGGGAGGATGGCAATGATCCTTTGTATAACGGGAGGGGACAATTATCCTTTGTATGGCGGGAGGGGGCAATGATCCTTTGTATAGCGGGAGGAGTCAATGATCCTTTGCATAGCGGGAGGGGCCAATGATCCTTTGTATAGCGGGAAGGGGGCCAATGATCCTTTGTATAGCGGGAGGGGCCAATGATCCTTTGTATAGCGGGAAGGGGGCCAATGATCCTTTGCATAGCGGGAAGGGGGCCAATGATCCTTTGTATAACGGGAGGGGGGCAATGATCCTTTGTATAACGGGAGGGGGGCAATGATCCTTTGTATAGCGGGAGGGGGCAATGATCCTTTGTATAGCGGGAGGGGTCAATGATCCTTTGTATAGCGGGAAGGGGGCCAATGATCCTTTGTATAGCGGGAAGGGCGCCAATGATTCTTTGTATGGCGGGAGGGGGGCAATGATCCTTTGTATAGCGGGAGGGGGCAATGATCCTTTGTATAGCGGGAAGGGGGCCAATGATCCTTTGTATAGCGGGAGGGGACGATGATCCTTTGTATAGCGGGAGGGGGGCAATGATCCTTTGTATAGCGGGAAGGGGCAATGACCCTTTGTATAGCGGGAAGGGGGCCAATGATCCTTTGTATAGCGGGAAGGGGGCCAATGATCCTTTGTATAGCGGGAGGGGACAATGATCCTTTGTATAGCGGGAAGGGGGCAATGATCCTTTGTATAGCGGGAGGATGGCAATGATCCTTTGTATAACGGGAGGGGACAATTATCCTTTGTATGGCGGGAGGGGGCAATGATCCTTTGTATAGCGGGAGGAGTCAATGATCCTTTGCATAGCGGGAGGGGCCAATGATCCTTTGTATAGCGGGAAGGGGGCCAATGAACCTTTGTATAGCGGGAGGGGCCAATGATCCTTTGTATAGCGTGAAGGGGGCCAATGATCCTTTGCATAGCGGGAAGGGGGCCAATGATCCTTTGTATAACGGGAGGGGGGCAATGATCCTTTGTATAGCGGGAGGGGGGCAATGATCCTTTGTATAGCGGGAGGGGGCAATGATCCTTTGTATAGCGGGAGGGGTCAATGATCCTTTGTATAGCGGGAAGGGGGCCAATGATCCTTTGTATAGCGGGAAGGGGGCCAATGATCCTTTGTATGGCGGGAGGGGGGCAATGATCTTTGTGTAACGGGAGGGGGGCAATGATCCTTTGTATAGCGGGAGGGGACAATGATCCTTTGTATAGAGGGAAGGGGGCCGATGATCCTTTGTATAGCGGGAAGGGGGCCAATGATCCTTTGTATAGCGGTAAGGGGGCCAATGATCCTTTGTATAGCGGGAGGGGCCAATGATCCTTTGCATAGCGGGAAGGGGGCCAATGATCCTTTGTATAGCGGGAAGGGGGCCAATGATCCTTTGTATAACGGGAGGGGGGCAATGATCCTTTGTATAGCGGGAGGGGGGCAATGATCCTTTGTATAGCGGGAAGGGGGCCAATGATCCTTTGTATAGCGGGAAGGGGGCCAATGATCCTTTGTATAACGGGAGGGGGGCAATGATCCTTTGTATAGCGGGAGGGGGGCAATGGTCCTTTGTATAGCGGGAAGGGGGCCAATGATCCTTTGTATAGCGGGAAGGGGGCCAATGATCCTTTGTATGGCGGGAGGGGGGCAATGATCTTTGTATAGCGGGAAGGGGGCAAGGATCCTTTGTATAGCGGGAGTGGCCAATGATCCTTTGTATAGCGGGGGGGGGGCAATGATCCTTTGTATAGCGGGAGGGGGCAATGAGCCTTTGTATAGCGGGAGGGAGGCAATGATCCTTTGTATAGCGGGAGAGGGGCAATGATCCTTTGTATAACGGGAGGGGGGCAATGATCCTTTGTGTAGCGGGAGGGGGGCAATGATCCTTTGTATAGCGGGAAGGAGGCAATGATCCTTTGTATAGCGGGAGAGGGGCAATGATCCTTTGCATAGCGGGAGGGGGGCAATGATCCTTTGTATAGCGGGAGGGAGGCAATGATCCTTTGTATAGCGGGAGAGGGGCAATGATCCTTTGTATAGCGGGAGGGGGGCAATGATCCTTTGTATAGCGGGAGGGGGCAATGATCCTTTGTATAGCGGGAGGGAGGCAATGATCCTTTGTATAGCGGGAGAGGACAATGATCCTTTGTATAGCGGGAGGGAGGCAATGATCCTTTGTATAGCGGGAGAGGGGCAATGATCCTTTGTATAGCGGGAGGGGCCAATGATCCTTTGTATAGCGGGAGGGGGCAATGATCCTTTGTATGGCGGGAGGGGGGCAATGATCCTTTGTATAGCGGGAAGGGGCAATGATCCTTTGTATAGCGGGAAGGGGGCCAATGATCCTTTGTATAGCGGGAAGGGGGCCAATGATCCTTTGTATAGCGGGAGGGGGCAATGATCCTTTGTATAGCGGGAAGGGGGCCAATGATCCTTTGTATAGCGGGAGGGGACGATGATCCTTTGTATAGCGGGAGGGGGGCAATGATCCTTTGTATAGCGGGAAGGGGCAATGACCCTTTGTATAGCGGGAAGGGGGCCAATGATCCTTTGTATAGCGGGAAGGGGGCCAATGATCCTTTGTATAGCGGGAGGGGACAATGATCCTTTGTATAGCGGGAAGGGGGCAATGATCCTTTGTATAGCGGGAGGATGGCAATGGTCCTTTGTATAGCGGGAAGGGGGCCAATGATCCTTTGTATAGCGGGAAGGGGGCCAATGATCCTTTGTATGGCGGGAGGGGGGCAATGATCTTTGTATAGCGGGAAGGGGGCAAGGATCCTTTGTATAGCGGGAGTGGCCAATGATCCTTTGTATAGCGGGGGGGGGGCAATGATCCTTTGTATAGCGGGAGGGGGCAATGAGCCTTTGTATAGCGGGAGGGAGGCAATGATCCTTTGCATAGCGGGAGAGGGGCAATGATCCTTTGTATAACAGGAGGGGGGCAATGATCCTTTGTGTAGCGGGAGGGGGGCAATGATCCTTTGTATAGCGGGAAGGAGGCAATGATCCTTTGTATAGCGGGAGAGGGGCAATGATCCTTTGCATAGCGGGAGGGGGGCAATGATCCTTTGTATAGCGGGAGGGAGGCAATGATCCTTTGTATAGCGGGAGAGGGGCAATGATCCTTTGTATAGCGGGAGGGGGGCAATGATCCTTTGTATAGCGGGAGGGGGCAATGATCCTTTGTATAGCGGGAGGGAGGCAATGATCCTTTGTATAGCGGGAGAGGGCAATGATCCTTTGTATAGCGGGAAGGGGGCAATGATCCTTTGTATAGCGGGAAGGGGGCCAATGATCCTTTGTATAGCGGGAGGGGGCAATGATCCTTTGTATAGCGGGAAGGGGGCCAATGATCCTTTGAATAGCGGGAGGGGGGCAATGATCCTTTGTATAGCGGGAGGGGGGTAATGATCCTTTGTATAGCGGGAGGGGGGCAATGATCCTTTGTATAGCGGGAGGGGGGCAATGGTCCATGTATAACGAGAGGGGACAATGATCCTTTGTATAGCGGGAGGGGACAATGATCCTTTGTATAGCGGGAGGGGACAATGATCCTTTGTATAGCGGGAGGGGGCAATGATCCTTTGTATAGCGGGAGGGGGCAATGATCCTTTGTATAGCGGGAGGGGCAATGATCCTTTGTATAGCGGGAGGGGGGCCATGATCCTTTGTGTAACGGGAGGGGGGCAATGTTCCATGTATAACGGGAGGGGACAATGATCCATGTATAACGGAAGGGGACAATGATCCTTTGTATAGCGGGAAGGGGGCCAATGATCCTTTGTATAGCGGGAGGGGACGATGATCCTTTGTATAGCGGGAGGGGGGCAATGATCCTTTGTATAGCGGGAAGGGGCAATGATCCTTTGTATAGCGGGAGGGGCCAATGATCATTTGTATAGCGGGAAGGGGGCAATGATCCTTTGTATAGCGGGAAGGGGGCCCATGATCCTTTGTATAGCGGGAAGGGGGCCAATGATCCTTTGTATAGCGGGAGGGGACAATGATCCTTTCCATAGCGGGAAGGGGGCAATGATCCTTTCTATAGCGGGAGGATGGCAATGATCCTTTGCATAACGGGAGGGGACAATGATCCTTTGTATGGCGGGAGGGGGAAATGATCCTTTGTATATCGGGAGGAGCCAATGATCCTTTGTATAGCGGGAGGGGCCAATGATCCGTTGTATAGCGGGAAGGGGGCCAATGATCCTTTGTATAGCGGGAGGGGCCAATGATCCTTTGCATAGCGGGAAGGGGGCCAATGATCCTTTGTATAGCGGGAAGGGGGCCAATGATCCTTTGTATAACGGGAGGGGGGCAATGATCCTTTGTATAGCGGGAGGGGGGCAATGATCCTTTGTATAGCGGGAGGGGGCAATGATCCTTTGTATAGCGGGAGGGGTCAATGATCCTTTGTATAGCGGGAAGGGGGCCAATGATCCTTTGTATAGCGGGAAGGGGGCCAATGATCCTTTGTATGGCGGGAGGGGGGCAATGATCTTTGTGTAACGGGAGGGGGCAATGATCCTTTGTATAGCGGGAAGGGGCAATGATCCTTTGTATAGCGGGAAGGGGGCCAATGATCCTTTGTATAGCGGGAGGGGACGATGATCCTTTGTATAGCGGGAGGGGGGCAATGATCCTTTGTATAGCGGGAAGGGGCAATGATCCTTTGTATAGCGGGAAAGGGGCCAATGATCCTTTGTATAGCGGGAAGGGGGCCAATGATCCTTTGTATAGCGGGAGGGGGCAATGATCCTTTGTATAGCGGGAAGGGGGCAAATGATCCTTTGTATGGCGGGAGGGGGGCAATGATCCTTTGTATAGCGGGAGGGGCCAATGATCCTTTGTATAGCGGGAAGGGGGCAATGATCCTTTGTATAGCGGGAAGGGGGCCAATGATCCTTTGTATAGCGGGAAGGGGGCCAATGATCCTTTGTATAGCGGGAGGAGACAATGATCCTTTGTATAGCGGGAAGGGGGCAATGATCCTTTGTATAGCGGGAGGATGGCAATGATCCTTTGTATAACGGGAGGGGACAATTATCCTTTGTATGGCGGGAGGGGGCAATGATCCTTTGTATAGCGGGAGGAGTCAATGATCCTTTGCATAGCGGGAGGGGCCAATGATCCTTTGTATAGCGGGAAGGGGGCCAATGATCCTTTGTATAGCGGGAGGGGCCAATGATCCTTTGTATAGCGGGAAGGGGGCCAATGATCCTTTGCATAGCGGGAAGGGGGCCAATGATCCTTTGTATAACGGGAGGGGGGCAATGATCCTTTGTATAACGGGAGGGGGGCAATGATCCTTTGTATAGCGGGAGGGGGCAATGATCCTTTGTATAGCGGGAGGGGTCAATGATCCTTTGTATAGCGGGAAGGGGGCCAATGATCCTTTGTATAGCGGGAAGGGGGCCAATGATTCTTTGTATGGCGGGAGGGGGGCAATGATCCTTTGTATAGCGGGAGGGGACAATGATCCTTTGTATAGCGGGAAGGGGGCCAATGATCCTTTGTATAGCGGGAGGGGACGATGATCCTTTGTATAGCGGGAGGGGGGCAATGATCCTTTGTATAGCGGGAAGGGGCAATGACCCTTTGTATAGCGGGAAGGGGGCCAATGATCCTTTGTATAGCGGGAAGGGGGCCAATGATCCTTTGTATAGCGGGAGGGGACAATGATCCTTTGTATAGCGGGAAGGGGGCAATGATCCTTTGTATAGCGGGAGGATGGCAATGATCCTTTGTATAACGGGAGGGGACAATTATCCTTTGTATGGCGGGAGGGGGCAATGATCCTTTGTATAGCGGGAGGAGTCAATGATCCTTTGCATAGCGGGAGGGGCCAATGATCCTTTGTATAGCGGGAAGGGGGCCAATGAACCTTTGTATAGCGGGAGGGGCCAATGATCCTTTGTATAGCGTGAAGGGGGCCAATGATCCTTTGCATAGCGGGAAGGGGGCCAATGATCCTTTGTATAACGGGAGGGGGGCAATGATCCTTTGTATAGCGGGAGGGGGGCAATGATCCTTTGTATAGCGGGAGGGGGCAATGATCCTTTGTATAGCGGGAGGGGTCAATGATCCTTTGTATAGCGGGAAGGGGGCCAATGATCCTTTGTATAGCGGGAAGGGGGCCAATGATCCTTTGTATGGCGGGAGGGGGGCAATGATCTTTGTGTAACGGGAGGGGGGCAATGATCCTTTGTATAGCGGGAGGGGACAATGATCCTTTGTATAGAGGGAAGGGGGCCGATGATCCTTTGTATAGCGGGAAGGGGGCCAATGATCCTTTGTATAGCGGGAAGGGGGCCAATGATCCTTTGTATAGCGGGAGGGGCCAATGATCCTTTGCATAGCGGGAAGGGGGCCAATGATCCTTTGTATAGCGGGAAGGGGGCCAATGATCCTTTGTATAACGGGAGGGGGGCAATGATCTTTGTGTAACGGGAGGGGGGCAATGATCCTTTGTATAGCGGGAGGGGACAATGATCCTTTGTATAGAGGGAAGGGGGCCGATGATCCTTTGTATAGCGGGAAGGGGGCCAATGATCCTTTGTATAGCGGGAAGGGGGCCAATGATCCTTTGTATAGCGGGAGGGGCCAATGATCCTTTGCATAGCGGGAAGGGGGCCAATGATCCTTTGTATAGCGGGAAGGGGGCCAATGATCCTTTGTATAACGGGAGGGGGGCAATGATCCTTTGTATAGCGGGAGGGGGGCAATGATCCTTTGTATAGCGGGAAGGGGGCCAATGATCCTTTGTATAGCGGGAAGGGGGCCAATGATCCTTTGTATAGCGGGAAGGGGGCCAATGATCCTTTGTATAACGGGAGGGGGGCAATGATCCTTTGTATGGCGGGAGGGGGGCAATGATCTTTGTATAGCGGGAAGGGGGCAAGGATCCTTTATATAGCGGGAGTGGCCAATGATCCTTTGTATAGCGGGGGGGGGGCAATGATCCTTTGTATAGCGGGAGGGGGCAATGAGCCTTTGTATAGCGGGAGGGAGGCAATGATCCTTTGTGTAGCGGGAGGGGGGCAATGATCCTTTGTATAGCGGGAAGGAGGCAATGATCCTTTGTATAGCGGGAGAGGGGCAATGATCCTTTGCATAGCGGGAGGGGGGCAATGATCCTTTGTATAGCGGGAGGGAGGCAATGATCCTTTGTATAGCGGGAGGAGTCAATGATCCTTTGCATAGCGGGAGGGGCCAATGATCCTTTGTATAGCGGGAAGGGGGCCAATGAACCTTTGTATAGCGGGAGGGGCCAATGATCCTTTGTATAGCGTGAAGGGGGCCAATGATCCTTTGCATAGCGGGAAGGGGGCCAATGATCCTTTGTATAACGGGAGGGGGGCAATGATCCTTTGTATAGCGGGAGGGGGGCAATGATCCTTTGTATAGCGGGAGGGGGCAATGATCCTTTGTATAGCGGGAGGGGTCAATGATCCTTTGTATAGCGGGAAGGGGGCCAATGATCCTTTGTATAGCGGGAAGGGGGCCAATGATCCTTTGTATGGCGGGAGGGGGGCAATGATCTTTGTGTAACGGGAGGGGGGCAATGATCCTTTGTATAGCGGGAGGGGACAATGATCCTTTGTATAGAGGGAAGGGGGCCGATGATCCTTTGTATAGCGGGAAGGGGGCCAATGATCCTTTGTATAGCGGGAAGGGGGCCAATGATCCTTTGTATAGCGGGAGGGGCCAATGATCCTTTGCATAGCGGGAAGGGGGCCAATGATCCTTTGTATAGCGGGAAGGGGGCCAATGATCCTTTGTATAACGGGAGGGGGGCAATGATCTTTGTGTAACGGGAGGGGGGCAATGATCCTTTGTATAGCGGGAGGGGACAATGATCCTTTGTATAGAGGGAAGGGGGCCGATGATCCTTTGTATAGCGGGAAGGGGGCCAATGATCCTTTGTATAGCGGGAAGGGGGCCAATGATCCTTTGTATAGCGGGAGGGGCCAATGATCCTTTGCATAGCGGGAAGGGGGCCAATGATCCTTTGTATAGCGGGAAGGGGGCCAATGATCCTTTGTATAACGGGAGGGGGGCAATGATCCTTTGTATAGCGGGAGGGGGGCAATGATCCTTTGTATAGCGGGAAGGGGGCCAATGATCCTTTGTATAGCGGGAAGGGGGCCAATGATCCTTTGTATAGCGGGAAGGGGGCCAATGATCCTTTGTATAACGGGAGGGGGGCAATGATCCTTTGTATGGCGGGAGGGGGGCAATGATCTTTGTATAGCGGGAAGGGGGCAAGGATCCTTTATATAGCGGGAGTGGCCAATGATCCTTTGTATAGCGGGGGGGGGCAATGATCCTTTGTATAGCGGGAGGGGGCAATGAGCCTTTGTATAGCGGGAGGGAGGCAATGATCCTTTGTATAGCGGGAGAGGGGCAATGATCCTTTGTATAACGGGAGGGGGGCAATGATCCTTTGTGTAGCGGGAGGGGGGCAATGATCCTTTGTATAGCGGGAAGGAGGCAATGATCCTTTGTATAGCGGGAGAGGGGCAATGATCCTTTGCATAGCGGGAGGGGGGCAATGATCCTTTGTATAGCGGGAGGGAGGCAATGATCCTTTGTATAGCGGGAGAGGGGCAATGATCCTTTGTATAGCGGGAGGGGGGCAATGATCCTTTGTATAGCGGGAGGGGGCAATGATCCTTTGTATAGCGGGAGGGAGGCAATGATCCTTTGTATAGCGGGAGAGGACAATGATCCTTTGTATAGCGGGAGGGAGGCAATGATCCTTTGCATAGCGGGAGAGGGGCAATGATCCTTTGTATAGCGGGAGGGGCCAATGATCCTTTGTATAGCGGGAGGGGGCAATGATCCTTTGTATGGCGGGAGGGGGGCAATGATCCTTTGTATAGCGGGAAGGGGCAATGATCCTTTGTATAGCGGGAAGGGGGCCAATGATCCTTTGTATAGCGGGAGGGGACAATGATCCTTTGTATAGCGGGAAGGGGGCAATGATCCTTTGTATAGCGGGAGGATGGCAATGGTCCTTTGTATAGCGGGAAGGGGGCCAATGATCCTTTGTATAGCGGAAAGGGGGCCAATGATCCTTTGTATGGCGGGAGGGGGGCAATGATCTTTGTATAGCGGGAAGGGGGCAAGGATCCTTTGTATAGCGGGAGTGGCCAATGATCCTTTGTATAGCGGGGGGGGGGTAATGATCCTTTGTATAGCGGGAGGGGGCAATGAGCCTTTGTATAGCGGGAGGGAGGCAATGATCCTTTGTATAGCGGGAGAGGGGCAATGATCCTTTGTATAACGGGAGGGGGGCAATGATCCTTTGTGTAGCGGGAGGGGGGCAATGATCCTTTGTATAGCGGGAAGGAGGCAATGATCCTTTGTATAGCGGGAAGGGGGCCAATGATCCTTTGTATAGCGGGAGGGGGCAATGATCCTTTGTATAGCGGGAAGGGGGCCAATGATCCTTTGAATAGCGGGAGGGGGGCAATGATCCTTTGTATAGCGGGAGGGGGGCAATGATCCTTTGTATAGCGGGAGGGGGGCAATGATCCTTTGTATAGCGGGAGGGGGGCAATGGTCCATGTATAACGAGAGGGGACAATGATCCTTTGTATAGCGGGAGGGGACAATGATCCTTTGTATAGCGGGAGGGGACAATGATCCTTTGTATAGCGGGAGGGGGCAATGATCCTTTGTATAGCGGGAGGGGGCAATGATCCTTTGTATAGCGGGAGGGGCAATGATCCTTTGTATAGCGGGAGGGGGGCCATGATCCTTTGTGTAACGGGAGGGGGGCAATGGTCCATGTATAACGGGAGGGGACAATGATCCATGTATAACGGAAGGGGACAATGATCCTTTGTATAGCGGGAAGGGGGCCAATGATCCTTTGTATAGCGGGAGGGGACGATGATCCTTTGTATAGCGGGAGGGGGGCAATGATCCTTTGTATAGCGGGAAGGGGCAATGATCCTTTGTATAGCGGGAAGGGGGCCAATGATCCTTTGTATAGCGGGAAGGGGGCCAATGATCCTTTGTATAGCGGGAGGGGGCAATGATCCTTTGTATAGCGGGAAGGGGGCAAATGATCCTTTGTATGGCGGGAGGGGGGCAATGATCCTTTGTATAGCGGGAGGGGCCAATGATCCTTTGTATAGCGGGAAGGGGGCAATGATCCTTTGTATAGCGGGAAGGGGGCCAATGATCCTTTGTATAGCGGGAAGGGGGCCAATGATCCTTTGTATAGCGGGAGGAGACAATGATCCTTTGTATAGCGGGAAGGGGGCAATGATCCTTTGTATAGCGGGAGGATGGCAATGATCCTTTGTATAACGGGAGGGGACAATTATCCTTTGTATGGCGGGAGGGGGCAATGATCCTTTGTATAGCGGGAGGAGTCAATGATCCTTTGCATAGCGGGAGGGGCCAATGATCCTTTGTATAGCGGGAAGGGGGCCAATGATCCTTTGTATAGCGGGAGGGGCCAATGATCCTTTGTATAGCGGGAAGGGGGCCAATGATCTTTTGCATAGCGGGAAGGGGGCCAATGATCCTTTGTATAACGGGAGGGGGGCAATGATCCTTTGTATAACGGGAGGGGGGCAATGATCCTTTGTATAGCGGGAGGGGGCAATGATCCTTTGTATAGCGGGAGGGGTCAATGATCCTTTGTATAGCGGGAAGGGGGCCAATGATCCTTTGTATAGCGGGAAGGGGGCCAATGATTCTTTGTATGGCGGGAGGGGGGCAATGATCCTTTGTATAGCGGGAGGGGGCAATGATCCTTTGTATAGCGGGAAGGGGGCCAATGATCCTTTGTATAGCGGGAGGGGACGATGATCCTTTGTATAGCGGGAGGGGGGCAATGATCCTTTGTATAGCGGGAAGGGGCAATGACCCTTTGTATAGCGGGAAGGGGGCCAATGATCCTTTGTATAGCGGGAAGGGGGCCAATGATCCTTTGTATAGCGGGAGGGGACAATGATCCTTTGTATAGCGGGAAGGGGGCAATGATCCTTTGTATAGCGGGAGGATGGCAATGATCCTTTGTATAACGGGAGGGGACAATTATCCTTTGTATGGCGGGAGGGGGCAATGATCCTTTGTATAGCGGGAGGAGTCAATGATCCTTTGCATAGCGGGAGGGGCCAATGATCCTTTGTATAGCGGGAAGGGGGCCAATGAACCTTTGTATAGCGGGAGGGGCCAATGATCCTTTGTATAGCGTGAAGGGGGCCAATGATCCTTTGCATAGCGGGAAGGGGGCCAATGATCCTTTGTATAACGGGAGGGGGGCAATGATCCTTTGTATAGCGGGAGGGGGGCAATGATCCTTTGTATAGCGGGAGAGGGCAATGATCCTTTGTATAGCGGGAGGGGTCAATGATCCTTTGTATAGCGGGAAGGGGGCCAATGATCCTTTGTATAGCGGGAAGGGGGCCAATGATCCTTTGTATGGCGGGAGGGGGGCAATGATCTTTGTCTAACGGGAGGGGGGCAATGATCCTTTGTATAGCGGGAGGGGACAATGATCCTTTGTATAGAGGGAAGGGGGACGATGATCCTTTGTATAGCGGGAAGGGGGCCAATGATCCTTTGTATAGCGGGAAGGGGGCCAATGATCCTTTGTATAGCGGGAGGGGCCAATGATCCTTTGCATAGCGGGAAGGGGGCCAATGATCCTTTGTATAGCGGGAAGGGGGCCAATGATCCTTTGAATAACGGGAGGGGGGCAATGATCCTTTGTATAGCGGGAAGGGGGCAAGGATCCTTTGTATAGCGGGAGTGGCCAATGATCCTTTGTATAGCGGGGGGGGGGCAATGATCCTTTGTATAGCGGGAGGGGGCAATGAGCCTTTGTATAGCGGGAGGGAGGCAATGATCCTTTGTATAGCGGGAGAGGGGCAATGATCCTTTGTATAACGGGAGGGGGGCAATGATCCTTTGTGTAGCGGGAGGGGGGCAATGATCCTTTGTATAGCGGGAAGGAGGCAATGATCCTTTGTATAGCGGGAGAGGGGCAATGATCCTTTGCATAGCGGGAGGGGGGCAATGATCCTTTGTATAGCGGGAGGGAGGCAATGATCCTTTGTATAGCGGGAGAGGGGCAATGATCCTTTGTATAGCGGGAGGGGGGCAATGATCCTTTGTATAGCGGGAGGGGGCAATGATCCTTTGTATAGCGGGAGGGAGGCAATGATCCTTTGTATAGCGGGAGAGGACAATGATCCTTTGTATAGCGGGAGGGAGGCAATGATCCTTTGTATAGCGGGAGAGGGGCAATGATCCTTTGTATAGCGGGAGGGGCCAATGATCCTTTGTATAGCGGGAGGGGGCAATGATCCTTTGTATGGCGGGAGGGGGGCAATGATCCTTTGTATAGCGGGAAGGGGCAATGATCCTTTGTATAGCGGGAAGGGGGCCAATGATCCTTTGTATAGCGGGAAGGGGGCCAATGATCCTTTGTATAGCGGGAGGGGGCAATGACCCTTTGTATAGCGGGAAGGGGGCCAATGCTCCTTTGTATAGCGGGAGGGGACAATGATCCTTTGTATAGCGGGAGGGGGGCAATGATCCTTTGTATAGCGGGAGGGGGCAATGATCCTTTGTATAGCGGGAAGGGGGCAATGATCCTTTGTATAGCGGGAGGAGTCAATGATCCTTTGCATAGCGGGAGGGGGCAATGATCCTTTGTATAGCGGGAAGGGGGCCAATGATCCTTTGAATAGCGGGAGGGGGGCAATGATCCTTTGTATAGCGGGAGGGGGGCAATGATCCTTTGTATAGCGGGAGGGGGGCAATGATCCTTTGTATAGCGGGAGGGGGGCAATGGTCCATGTATAACGAGAGGGGACAATGATCCTTTGTATAGCGGGAGGGGACAATGATCCTTTGTATAGCGGGAGGGGACAATGATCCTTTGTATAGCGGGAGGGGGCAATGATCCTTTGTATAGCGGGAGGGGGCAATGATCCTTTGTATAGCGGGAGGGGCAATGATCCTTTGTATAGCGGGAGGGGGGCCATGATCCTTTGTGTAACGGGAGGGGGGCAATGGTCCATGTATAACGGGAGGGGACAATGATCCATGTATAACGGAAGGGGACAATGATCCTTTGTATAGCGGGAAGGGGGGCAATGATCCTTTGTATAGCGGGAGGGGGCAATGATCCTTTGCATAGCGGGAGGGGCCAATGATCCTTTGTATAGCGGGAGGGGGCAATGATCCTTTGTATAGCGGGAGGGGGGCCATGATCCTTTGTATAGCGGGAGGGGGGCAATGATCCTTTGTATAGCGGGAGGGGGGCCATGATCCTTTGTATAGCGGGAGGGGCCAATGATCCTTTGCATAGCGGGAGGGGGGCCATGATCCTTTGTATAGCGGGAGGGGGGCAATGATCCTTTGCATAGCGGGAGGGGGGCCATGATCCTTTGTATAGCGGGAGGGGACAATGATCCTTTGTATAGCGGGAGGGGGCCAATGATCCTTTGTATGGCGGGAGGGGGGCAATGATCCTTTGTATAGCGGGAGGGGCCAATGATCATTTGTATAGCGGGAAGGGGGCAATGATCCTTTGTATAGCGGGAAGGGGGCCCATGATCCTTTGTATAGCGGGAAGGGGGCCAATGATCCTTTGTATAGCGGGAGGGGACAATGATCCTTTCCATAGCGGGAAGGGGGCAATGATCCTTTGTATAGCGGGAGGATGGCAATGATCCTTTGCATAACGGGAGGGGACAATGATCCTTTGTATGGCGGGAGGGGGCAATGATCCTTTGTATATCGGGAGGAGCCAATGATCCTTTGTATAGCGGGAGGGGCCAATGATCCGTTGTATAGCGGGAAAGGGGCCAATGATCCTTTGTATAGCGGGAGGGGCCAATGATCCTTTGCATAGCGGGAAGGGGGCCAATGATCCTTTGTATAGCGGGAAGGGGGCCAATGATCCTTTGTATAACGGGAGGGGGGCAATGATCCTTTGTATAGCGGGAGGGGGGCAATGATCCTTTGTATAGCGGGAGGGGGCAATGATCCTTTGTATAGCGGGAGGGGTCAATGATCCTTTGTATAGCGGGAAGGGGGCCAATGATCCTTTGTATAGCGGGAAGGGGGCCAATGATCCTTTGTATGGCGGGAGGGGGGCAATGATCTTTGTGTAACGGGAGGGGGGCAATGATCCTTTGTATAGCGGGAAGGGGCAATGATCCTTTGTATAGCGGGAAGGGGGCCAATGATCCTTTGTATAGCGGGAGGGGACGATGATCCTTTGTATAGCGGGAGGGGGGCAATGATCCTTTGTATAGCGGGAAGGGGCAATGATCCTTTGTATAGCGGGAAGGGGGCCAATGATCCTTTGTATAGCGGGAAGGGGGCCAATGATCCTTTGTATAGCGGGAGGGGGCAATGATCCTTTGTATAGCGGGAAGGGGGCAAATGATCCTTTGTATGGCGGGAGGGGGGCAATGATCCTTTGTATAGCGGGAGGGGCCAATGATCCTTTGTATAGCGGGAAGGGGGCAATGATCCTTTGTATAGCGGGAAGGGGGCCAATGATCCTTTGTATAGCGGGAAGGGGGCCAATGATCCTTTGTATAGCGGGAGGATGGCAATGATCCTTTGTATAACGTTAGGGGACAATTATCCTTTGTATGGCGGGAGGGGGCAATGATCCTTTGTATAGCGGGAGGAGTCAATGATCCTTTGCATAGCGGGAGGGGCCAATGATCCTTTGTATAGCGGGAAGGGGGCCAATGATCCTTTGTATAGCGGGAGGGGCCAATGATCCTTTGCATAGCGGGAAGGGGGCCAATGATCCTTTGCATAGCGGGAAGGGGGCCAATGATCCTTTGTATAACGGGAGGGGGGCAATGATCCTTTGTATAACGGGAGGGGGGCAATGATCCTTTGTATAGCGGGAGGGGGCAATGATCCTTTGTATAGCGGGAGGGGTCAATGATCCTTTGTATAGCGGGAAGGGGGCCAATGATCCTTTGTATAGCGGGAAGGGGGCCAATGATTCTTTGTATGGCGGGAGGGGGGCAATGATCCTTTGTATAGCGGGAGGGGGCAATGATCCTTTGTATAGCGGGAAGGGGGCCAATGATCCTTTGTATAGCGGGAGGGGACGATGATCCTTTGTATAGCGGGAGGGGGGCAATGATCCTTTGTATAGCGGGAAGGGGCAATGATCCTTTGTATAGCGGGAAGGGGGCCAATGATCCTTTGTATAGCGGGAAGGGGGCCAATGATCCTTTGTATAGCGGGAGGGGACAATGATCCTTTGTATAGCGGGAAGGGGGCAATGATCCTTTGTATAGCGGGAGGATGGCAATGATCCTTTGTATAACGGGAGGGGACAATTATCCTTTGTATGGCGGGAGGGGGCAATGATCCTTTGTATAGCGGGAGGAGTCAATGATCCTTTGCATAGCGGGAGGGGCCAATGATCCTTTGTATAGCGGGAAGGGGGCCAATGAACCTTTGTATAGCGGGAGGGGCCAATGATCCTTTGTATAGCGGGAAGGGGGCCAATGATCCTTTGCATAGCGGGAAGGGGGCCAATGATCCTTTGTATAACGGGAGGGGGGCAATGATCCTTTGTATAGCGGGAGGGGGGCAATGATCCTTTGTATAGCGGGAGGGGGCAATGATCCTTTGTATAGCGGGAGGGGTCAATGATCCTTTGTATAGCGGGAAGGGGGCCAATGATCCTTTGTATAGCGGGAAGGGGGCCAATGATCCTTTGTATGGCGGGAGGGGGGCAATGATCTTTGTGTAACGGGAGGGGGGCAATGATCCTTTGTATAGCGGGAGGGGACAATGATCCTTTGTATAGAGGGAAGGGGGCCGATGATCCTTTGTATAGCGGGAAGGGGGCCAATGATCCTTTGTATAGCGGGAAGGGGGCAAATGATCCTTTGTATGGCGGGAGGGGGGCAATGATCTTTGTATAGCGGGAAGGGGGCAAGGATCCTTTGTATAGCGGGAGTGGCCAATGATCCTTTGTATAGCGGGAGGGGGCAATGATCCTTTGTATAGCGGGAGGGGGCAATGATCCTTTGTATAGCGGGAGGGGGCAATGATCCTTTGTATGGCGGGAGGGGGGCAATGATCCTTTGTATAGCGGGAAGGGGCAATGATCCTTTGTATAGCGGGAAGGGGGCCAATGATCCTTTGTATAGCGGGAAGGGGGCCAATGATCCTTTGTATAGCGGGAGGGGGCAATGATCCTTTGTATAGCGGGAAGGGGGCCAATGCTCCTTTGTATAGCGGGAGGGGACAATGATCCTTTGTATAGCGGGAGGGGGGCAATGATCCTTTGTATAGCGGGAGGGGGCAATGATCCTTTGTATAGCGGGAAGGGGGCAATGATCCTTTGTATAGCGGGAAGGGGGCCAATGATCCTTTGTATAGCGGGAGGGGGCAATGATCCTTTGTATAGCGGGAAGGGGGCCAATGATCCTTTGAATAGCGGGAGGGGGGCAATGATCCTTTATATAGCGGGAGGGGGGCAATGATCCTTTGTATAGCGGGAGAGGGGCAATGATCCTTTGTATAGCGGGAGGGGCCAATGATCCTTTGTATAGCGGGAGGGGGCAATGATCCTTTGTATGGCGGGAGGGGGGCAATGATCCTTTGTATAGCGGGAAGGGGCAATGATCCTTTGTATAGCGGGAAGGGGGCCAATGATCCTTTGTATAGCGGGAAGGGGGCCAATGATCCTTTGTATAGCGGGAGGGGGCAATGATCCTTTGTATAGCGGGAAGGGGGCCAATGCTCCTTTGTATAGCGGGAGGGGACAATGATCCTTTGTTTAGCGGGAGGGGGGCAATGATCCTTTGTATAGCGGGAGGGGGCAATGATCCTTTGTATAGCGGGAAGGGGGCAATGATCCTTTGTATAGCGGGAAGGGGGCCAATGATCCTTTGTATAGCGGGAGGGGGCAATGATCCTTTGTATAGCGGGAAGGGGGCCAATGATCCTTTGAATAGCGGGAGGGGGGCAATGATCCTTTGTATAGCGGGAGGGGGGCAATGATCCTTTGTATAGCGGGAGGGGGGCAATGATCCTTTGTATAGCGGGAGGGGGGCAATGGTCCATGTATAACGAGAGGGGACAATGATCCTTTGTATAGCGGGAGGGGACAATGATCCTTTGTATAGCGGGAGGGGACAATGATCCTTTGTATAGCGGGAGGGGGCAATGATCCTTTGTATAGCGGGAGGGGGCAATGATCCTTTGTATAGCGGGAGGGGCAATGATCCTTTGTATAGCGGGAGGGGGGCCATGATCCTTTGTGTAACGGGAGGGGGGCAATGGTCCATGTATAACGGGAGGGGACAATGATCCATGTATAACGGAAGGGGACAATGATCCTTTGTATAGCGGGAAGGGGGGCAATGATCCTTTGTATAGCGGGAGGGGGCAATGATCCTTTGCATAGCGGGAGGGGCCAATGATCCTTTGTATAGCGGGAGGGGGCAATGATCCTTTGTATAGCGGGAGGGGGGCCATGATCCTTTGTATAGCGGGAGGGGGGCAATGATCCTTTGTATAGCGGGAGGGGGGCCATGATCCTTTGTATAGCGGGAGGGGCCAATGATCCTTTGCATAGCGGGAGGGGGGCCATGATCCTTTGTATAGCGGGAGGGGGGCAATGATCCTTTGCATAGCGGGAGGGGGGCCATGATCCTTTGTATAGCGGGAGGGGACAATGATCCTTTGTATAGCGGGAGGGGGCCAATGATCCTTTGTATGGCGGGAGGGGGGCAATGATCCTTTGTATAGCGGGAGGGGCCAATGATCATTTGTATAGCGGGAAGGGGGCAATGATCCTTTGTATAGCGGGAAGGGGGCCCATGATCCTTTGTATAGCGGGAAGGGGGCCAATGATCCTTTGTATAGCGGGAGGGGACAATGATCCTTTCCATAGCGGGAAGGGGGCAATGATCCTTTGTATCGCGGGAGGATGGCAATGATCCTTTGCATAACGGGAGGGGACAATGATCCTTTGTATGGCGGGAGGGGGCAATGATCCTTTGTATATCGGGAGGAGCCAATGATCCTTTGTATAGCGGGAGGGGCCAATGATCCGTTGTATAGCGGGAAGGGGGCCAATGATCCTTTGTATAGCGGGAGGGGCCAATGATCCTTTGCATAGCGGGAAGGGGGCCAATGATCCTTTGTATAGCGGGAAGGGGGCCAATGATCCTTTGTATAACGGGAGGGGGGCAATGATCCTTTGTATAGCGGGAGGGGGGCAATGATCCTTTGTATAGCGGGAGGGGGCAATGATCCTTTGTATAGCGGGAGGGGTCAATGATCCTTTGTATAGCGGGAAGGGGGCCAATGATCCTTTGTATAGCGGGAAGGGGGCCAATGATCCTTTGTATGGCGGGAGGGGGGCAATGATCTTTGTGTAACGGGAGGGGGGCAATGATCCTTTGTATAGCGGGAAGGGGCAATGATCCTTTGTATAGCGGGAAGGGGGCCAATGATCCTTTGTATAGCGGGAGGGGACGATGATCCTTTGTATAGCGGGAGGGGGGCAATGATCCTTTGTATAGCGGGAAGGGGCAATGATCCTTTGTATAGCGGGAAGGGGGCCAATGATCCTTTGTATAGCGGGAAGGGGGCCAATGATCCTTTGTATAGCGGGAGGGGGCAATGATCCTTTGTATAGCGGGAAGGGGGCAAATGATCCTTTGTATGGCGGGAGGGGGGCAATGATCCTTTGTATAGCGGGAGGGGCCAATGATCCTTTGTATAGCGGGAAGGGGGCAATGATCCTTTGTATAGCGGGAAGGGGGCCAATGATCCTTTGTATAGCGGGAAGGGGGCCAATGATCCTTTGTATAGCGGGAGGAGACAATGATCCTTTGTATAGCCGGAAGGGGGCAATGATCCTTTGTATAGCGGGAGGATGGCAATGATCCTTTGTATAACGGGAGGGGACAATTATCCTTTGTATGGCGGGAGGGGGCAATGATCCTTTGTATAGCGGGAAGGGGGCCAATGATCCTTTGTATAGCGGGAGGGGGCAATGATCCTTTGCATAGCGGGAGGGGCCAATGATCCTTTGTATAGCGGGAGGGGGCAATGATCCTTTGTATAGCGGGAGGGGGGCCATGATCCTTTGTATAGCGGGAGGGGGGCAATGATCCTTTGTATAGCGGGAGGGGGGCCATGATCCTTTGTATAGCGGGAGGGGCCAATGATCCTTT
The DNA here is from genome assembly GCA_964019135.1 of Arenicola marina. Lineage (NCBI taxonomy): Eukaryota > Metazoa > Annelida > Polychaeta > Arenicolidae > Arenicola > Arenicola marina. The sequence goes on from OZ025250.1 coordinate 2,137,722, forward strand.
GCATAGCGGGAGGGGGGCCATGATCCTTTGTATAGCGGGAGGGGGGCAATGATCCTTTGCATAGCGGGAGGGGGGCCATGATCCTTTGTATAGCGGGAGGGGACAATGATCCTTTGTATAGCGGGAGGGGGCCAATGATCCTTTGTATGGCGGGAGGGGGGCAATGATCCTTTGTATAGCGGGAGGGGCCAATGATCATTTGTATAGCGGGAAGGGGGCAATGATCCTTTGTATAGCGGGAAGGGGGCCCATGATCCTTTGTATAGCGGGAAGGGGGCCAATGATCCTTTGTATAGCGGGAGGGGACAATGATCCTTTCCATAGCGGGAAGGGGGCAATGATCCTTTGTATAGCGGGAGGATGGCAATGATCCTTTGCATAACGGGAGGGGACAATGATCCTTTGTATGGCGGGAGGGGGCAATGATCCTTTGTATATCGGGAGGAGCCAATGATCCTTTGTATAGCGGGAGGGGCCAATGATCCGTTGTATAGCGGGAAGGGGGCCAATGATCCTTTGTATAGCGGGAGGGGCCAATGATCCTTTGCATAGCGGGAAGGGGGCCAATGATCCTTTGTATAGCGGGAAGGGGGCCAATGATCCTTTGTATAACGGGAGGGGGGCAATGATCCTTTGTATAGCGGGAGGGGGGCAATGATCCTTTGTATAGCGGGAGGGGGCAATGATCCTTTGTATAGCGGGAGGGGTCAATGATCCTTTGTATAGCGGGAAGGGGGCCAATGATCCTTTGTATAGCGGGAAGGGGGCCAATGATCCTTTGTATGGCGGGAGGGGGGCAATGATCTTTGTGTAACGGGAGGGGGGCAATGATCCTTTGTATAGCGGGAAGGGGCAATGATCCTTTGTATAGCGGGAAGGGGGCCAATGATCCTTTGTATAGCGGGAGGGGACGATGATCCTTTGTATAGCGGGAGGGGGGCAATGATCCTTTGTATAGCGGGAAGGGGCAATGATCCTTTGTATAGCGGGAAGGGGGCCAATGATCCTTTGTATAGCGGGAAGGGGGCCAATGATCCTTTGTATAGCGGGAGGGGGCAATGATCCTTTGTATAGCGGGAAGGGGGCAAATGATCCTTTGTATGGCGGGAGGGGGGCAATGATCCTTTGTATAGCGGGAGGGGCCAATGATCCTTTGCATAGCGGGAAGGGGGCAATGATCCTTTGTATAGCGGGAAGGGGGCCAATGATCCTTTGTATAGCGGGAAGGGGGCCAATGATCCTTTGTATAGCGGGAGGAGACAATGATCCTTTGTATAGCCGGAAGGGGGCAATGATCCTTTGTATAGCGGGAGGATGGCAATGATCCTTTGTATAACGTTAGGGGACAATTATCCTTTGTATGGCGGGAGGGGGCAATGATCCTTTGTATAGCGGGAGGAGTCAATGATCCTTTGCATAGCGGGAGGGGCCAATGATCCTTTGTATAGCGGGAAGGGGGCCAATGATCCTTTGTATAGCGGGAGGGGCCAATGATCCTTTGCATAGCGGGAAGGGGGCCAATGATCCTTTGCATAGCGGGAAGGGGGCCAATGATCCTTTGTATAACGGGAGGGGGGCAATGATCCTTTGTATAACGGGAGGGGGGCAATGATCCTTTGTATAGCGGGAGGGGGCAATGATCCTTTGTATAGCGGGAGGGGTCAATGATCCTTTGTATAGCGGGAAGGGGGCCAATGATCCTTTGTATAGCGGGAAGGGGGCCAATGATTCTTTGTATGGCGGGAGGGGGGCAATGATCCTTTGTATAGCGGGAGGGGGCAATGATCCTTTGTATAGCGGGAAGGGGGCCAACGATCCTTTGTATAGCGGGAGGGGACGATGATCCTTTGTATAGCGGGAGGGGGGCAATGATCCTTTGTATAGCGGGAAGGGGCAATGATCCTTTGTATAGCGGGAAGGGGGCCAATGATCCTTTGTATAGCGGGAAGGGGGCCAATGATCCTTTGTATAGCGGGAGGGGACAATGATCCTTTGTATAGCGGGAAGGGGGCAATGATCCTTTGTATAGCGGGAGGATGGCAATGATCCTTTGTATAACGGGAGGGGACAATTATCCTTTGTATGGCGGGAGGGGGCAATGATCCTTTGTATAGCGGGAGGAGTCAATGATCCTTTGCATAGCGGGAGGGGCCAATGATCCTTTGTATAGCGGGAAGGGGGCCAATGAACCTTTGTATAGCGGGAGGGGCCAATGATCCTTTGTATAGCGGGAAGGGGGCCAATGATCCTTTGCATAGCGGGAAGGGGGCCAATGATCCTTTGTATAACGGGAGGGGGGCAATGATCCTTTGTATAGCGGGAGGGGGGCAATGATCCTTTGTATAGCGGGAGGGGGCAATGATCCTTTGTATAGCGGGAGGGGTCAATGATCCTTTGTATAGCGGGAAGGGGGCCAATGATCCTTTGTATAGCGGGAAGGGGGCCAATGATCCTTTGTATGGCGGGAGGGGGGCAATGATCTTTGTGTAACGGGAGGGGGGCAATGATCCTTTGTATAGCGGGAGGGGACAATGATCCTTTGTATAGAGGGAAGGGGGCCGATGATCCTTTGTATAGCGGGAAGGGGGCCAATGATCCTTTGTATAGCGGGAAGGGGGCAAATGATCCTTTGTATGGCGGGAGGGGGGCAATGATCTTTGTATAGCGGGAAGGGGGCAAGGATCCTTTGTATAGCGGGAGTGGCCAATGATCCTTTGTATAGCGGGAGGGGGCAATGATCCTTTGTATAGCGGGGGGGGGCAATGATCCTTTGTATAGCGGGAGGGGGCAATGATCCTTTGTATGGCGGGAGGGGGGCAATGATCCTTTGTATAGCGGGAAGGGGCAATGATCCTTTGTATAGCGGGAAGGGGGCCAATGATCCTTTGTATAGCGGGAAGGGGGCCAATGATCCTTTGTATAGCGGGAGGGGGCAATGATCCTTTGTATAGCGGGAAGGGGGCCAATGCTCCTTTGTATAGCGGGAGGGGACAATGATCCTTTGTATAGCGGGAGGGGGGCAATGATCCTTTGTATAGCGGGAGGGGGCAATGATCCTTTGTATAGCGGGAAGGGGGCAATGATCCTTTGTATAGCGGGAAGGGGGCCAATGATCCTTTGTATAGCGGGAGGGGGCAATGATCCTTTGTATAGCGGGAAGGGGGCCAATGATCCTTTGAATAGCGGGAGGGGGGCAATGATCCTTTATATAGCGGGAGGGGGGCAATGATCCTTTGTATAGCGGGAGAGGGGCAATGATCCTTTGTATAGCGGGAGGGGCCAATGATCCTTTGTATAGCGGGAGGGGGCAATGATCCTTTGTATGGCGGGAGGGGGGCAATGATCCTTTGTATAGCGGGAAGGGGCAATGATCCTTTGTATAGCGGGAAGGGGGCCAATGATCCTTTGTATAGCGGGAAGGGGGCCAATGATCCTTTGTATAGCGGGAGGGGGCAATGATCCTTTGTATAGCGGGAAGGGGGCCAATGCTCCTTTGTATAGCGGGAGGGGACAATGATCCTTTGTTTAGCGGGAGGGGGGCAATGATCCTTTGTATAGCGGGAGGGGGCAATGATCCTTTGTATAGCGGGAAGGGGGCAATGATCCTTTGTATAGCGGGAAGGGGGCCAATGATCCTTTGTATAGCGGGAGGGGGCAATGATCCTTTGTATAGCGGGAAGGGGGCCAATGATCCTTTGAATAGCGGGAGGGGGGCAATGATCCTTTGTATAGCGGGAGGGGGGCAATGATCCTTTGTATAGCGGGAGGGGGGCAATGATCCTTTGTATAGCGGGAGGGGGGCAATGGTCCATGTATAACGAGAGGGGACAATGATCCTTTGTATAGCGGGAGGGGACAATGATCCTTTGTATAGCGGGAGGGGACAATGATCCTTTGTATAGCGGGAGGGGGCAATGATCCTTTGTATAGCGGGAGGGGGCAATGATCCTTTGTATAGCGGGAGGGGCAATGATCCTTTGTATAGCGGGAGGGGGGCCATGATCCTTTGTGTAACGGGAGGGGGGCAATGGTCCATGTATAACGGGAGGGGACAATGATCCATGTATAACGGAAGGGGACAATGATCCTTTGTATAGCGGGAAGGGGGGCAATGATCCTTTGTATAGCGGGAGGGGGCAATGATCCTTTGCATAGCGGGAGGGGCCAATGATCCTTTGTATAGCGGGAGGGGGCAATGATCCTTTGTATAGCGGGAGGGGGGCCATGATCCTTTGTATAGCGGGAGGGGGGCAATGATCCTTTGTATAGCGGGAGGGGGGCCATGATCCTTTGTATAGCGGGAGGGGCCAATGATCCTTTGCATAGCGGGAGGGGGGCCATGATCCTTTGTATAGCGGGAGGGGGGCAATGATCCTTTGCATAGCGGGAGGGGGGCCATGATCCTTTGTATAGCGGGAGGGGACAATGATCCTTTGTATAGCGGGAGGGGGCCAATGATCCTTTGTATGGCGGGAGGGGGGCAATGATCCTTTGTATAGCGGGAGGGGCCAATGATCATTTGTATAGCGGGAAGGGGGCAATGATCCTTTGTATAGCGGGAAGGGGGCCCATGATCCTTTGTATAGCGGGAAGGGGGCCAATGATCCTTTGTATAGCGGGAGGGGACAATGATCCTTTCCATAGCGGGAAGGGGGCAATGATCCTTTGTATCGCGGGAGGATGGCAATGATCCTTTGCATAACGGGAGGGGACAATGATCCTTTGTATGGCGGGAGGGGGCAATGATCCTTTGTATATCGGGAGGAGCCAATGATCCTTTGTATAGCGGGAGGGGCCAATGATCCGTTGTATAGCGGGAAGGGGGCCAATGATCCTTTGTATAGCGGGAGGGGCCAATGATCCTTTGCATAGCGGGAAGGGGGCCAATGATCCTTTGTATAGCGGGAAGGGGGCCAATGATCCTTTGTATAACGGGAGGGGGGCAATGATCCTTTGTATAGCGGGAGGGGGGCAATGATCCTTTGTATAGCGGGAGGGGGCAATGATCCTTTGTATAGCGGGAGGGGTCAATGATCCTTTGTATAGCGGGAAGGGGGCCAATGATCCTTTGTATAGCGGGAAGGGGGCCAATGATCCTTTGTATGGCGGGAGGGGGGCAATGATCTTTGTGTAACGGGAGGGGGGCAATGATCCTTTGTATAGCGGGAAGGGGGCCAATGATCCTTTGTATAGCGGGAGGGGACGATGATCCTTTGTATAGCGGGAGGGGGGCAATGATCCTTTGTATAGCGGGAAGGGGCAATGATCCTTTGTATAGCGGGAAGGGGGCCAATGATCCTTTGTATAGCGGGAAGGGGGCCAATGATCCTTTGTATAGCGGGAGGGGGCAATGATCCTTTGTATAGCGGGAAGGGGGCAAATGATCCTTTGTATGGCGGGAGGGGGGCAATGATCCTTTGTATAGCGGGAGGGGCCAATGATCCTTTGTATAGCGGGAAGGGGGCAATGATCCTTTGTATAGCGGGAAGGGGGCCAATGATCCTTTGTATAGCGGGAAGGGGGCCAATGATCCTTTGTATAGCGGGAGGAGACAATGATCCTTTGTATAGCCGGAAGGGGGCAATGATCCTTTGTATAGCGGGAGGATGGCAATGATCCTTTGTATAACGGGAGGGGACAATTATCCTTTGTATGGCGGGAGGGGGCAATGATCCTTTGTATAGCGGGAAGGGGGCCAATGATCCTTTGTATAGCGGGAGGGGACGATGATCCTTTGTATAGCGGGAGGGGGGCAATGATCCTTTGTATAGCGGGAAGGGGCAATGATCCTTTGTATAGCGGGAAGGGGGCCAATGATCCTTTGTATAGCGGGAAGGGGGCCAATGATCCTTTGTATAGCGGGAGGGGACAATGATCCTTTGTATAGCGGGAAGGGGGCAATGATCCTTTGTATAGCGGGAGGATGGCAATGATCCTTTGTATAACGGGAGGGGACAATTATCCTTTGTATGGCGGGAGGGGGCAATGATCCTTTGTATAGCGGGAGGAGTCAATGATCCTTTGCATAGCGGGAGGGGCCAATGATCCTTTGTATAGCGGGAAGGGGGCCAATGAACCTTTGTATAGCGGGAGGGGCCAATGATCCTTTGTATAGCGGGAAGGGGGCCAATGATCCTTTGCATAGGTTGAAGGGGGCCAATGATCCTTTGTATAACGGGAGGGGGGCAATGATCCTTTGTATAGCGGGAGGGGGGCAATGATCCTTTGTATAGCGGGAGGGGGCAATGATCCTTTGTATAGCGGGATGGGTCAATGATCCTTTGTATAGCGGGAAGGGGGCCAATGATCCTTTGTATAGCGGGAAGGGGGCCAATGATCCTTTGTATGGCGGGAGGGGGGCAATGATCTTTGTGTAACGGGAGGGGGGCAATGATCCTTTGTATAGCGGGAGGGGACAATGATCCTTTGTATAGAGGGAAGGGGGCCGATGATCCTTTGTATAGCGGCAAGGGGGCCAATGATCCTTTGTATAGCGGGAAGGGGGCCAATGATCCTTTGTATAGCGGGAGGGGCCAATGATCCTTTGCATAGCGGGAAGGGGGCCAATGATCCTTTGTATAGCGGGAGGGGGGCAATGATCCTTTGTATAGCGGGAAGGGGGCCAATGATCCTTTGTATAGCGGGAAGGGGGCAAATGATCCTTTGTATGGCGGGAGGGGGGCAATGATCTTTGTATAGCGGGAAGGGGGCAAGGATCCTTTGTATAGCGGGAGTGGCCAATGATCCTTTGTATAGCGGGAGGGGGCAATGATCCTTTGTATAGCGGGAGGGGGCAATGAGCCTTTGTATAGCGGGAGGGAGGCAATGATCCTTTGTATAGCGGGAGAGGGGCAATGATCCTTTGTATAACGGGAGGGGGGCAATGATCCTTTGTGTAGCGGGAGGGGGGCAATGATCCTTTCTATAGCGGGAAGGAGGCAATGATCCTTGTATAGCGGGAGAGGGGCAATGATCCTTTGCATAGCGGGAGGGGGGCAATGATCCTTTGTATAGCGGGAGTGAGGCAATGATCCTTTGTATAGCGGGAGAGGGGCAATGATCCTTTGTATAGCGGGAGGGGGGCAATGATCCTTTGTATAGCGGGAGGGGGCAATGATCCTTTGTATAGCGGTAGGGAGGCAATGATCCTTTGTATAGCGGGAGAGGACAATGATCCTTTGTATAGCGGGAGGGAGGCAATGATTCTTTGTATAGCGGGAGAGGGGCAATGATCCTTTGTATAGCGGGAGGGGCCAATGATCCTTTGTATAGCGGGAGTGGGCAATGATCCTTTGTATGGCGGGAGGGGGGCAATGATCCTTTGTATAGCGGGAAGGGGCAATGATCCTTTGTATAGCGGGAAGGGGGCCAATGATCCTTTGTATAGCGGGAAGGGGGCCAATGATCCTTTGTATAGCGGGAGGGGGCAATGATCCTTTGTATAGCGGGAAGGGGGCCAATGCTCCTTTGTATAGCGGGAGGGGACAATGATCCTTTGTATAGCGGGAGGGGGGCAATGATCCTTTGTATAGCGGGAGGGGGCAATGATCCTTTGTATAGCGGGAAGGGGGCAATGATCCTTTGTATAGCGGGAAGGGGGCCAATGATCCTTTGTATAGCGGGAGGGGGCAATGATCCTTTGTATAGCGGGAAGGGGGCCAATGATCCTTTGAATAGCGGGAGGGGGGCAATGATCCTTTATATAGCGGGAGGGGGGCAATGATCCTTTGTATAGCGGGAGAGGGGCAATGATCCTTTGTATAGCGGGAGGGGCCAATGATCCTTTGTATAGCGGGAGGGGGCAATGATCCTTTGTATGGCGGGAGGGGGGCAATGATCCTTTGTATAGCGGGAAGGGGCAATGATCCTTTGTATAGCGGGAAGGGGGCCAATGATCCTTTGTATAGCGGGAAGGGGGCCAATGATCCTTTGTATAGCGGGAGGGGGCAATGATCCTTTGTATAGCGGGAAGGGGGCCAATGCTCCTTTGTATAGCGGGAGGGGACAATGATCCTTTGTTTAGCGGGAGGGGGGCAATGATCCTTTGTATAGCGGGAGGGGGCAATGATCCTTTGTATAGCGGGAAGGGGGCAATGATCCTTTGTATAGCGGGAAGGGGCAATGATCCTTTGTATAGCGGGAAGGGGGCCAATGATCCTTTGAATAGCGGGAGCAGGGCAATGATCCTTTGTATAGCGGGAGGGGGGCAATGATCCTTTGTATAGCGGGAGGGGGGCAATGATCCTTTGTATAGCGGGAGGGGGGCAATGGTCCATGTATAACGAGAGGGGACAATGATCCTTTGTATAGCGGGAGGGGACAATGATCCTTTGTATAGCGGGAGGGGGCAATGATCCTTTGTATAGCGGGAAGGGGGCAATGATCCTTTGTATAGCGGGAAGGGGCAATGATCCTTTGTATAGCGGGAAGGGGGCCAATGATCCTTTGAATAGCGGGAGCAGGGCAATGATCCTTTGTATAGCGGGAGGGGGGCAATGATCCTTTGTATAGCGGGAGGGGGGCAATGATCCTTTGTATAGCGGGAGGGGGGCAATGGTCCATGTATAACGAGAGGGGACAATGATCCTTTGTATAGCGGGAGGGGACAATGATCCTTTGTATAGCGGGAGGGGACAATGATCCTTTGTATAGCGGGAGGGGGCAATGATCCTTTGTATAGCGGGAGGGGGCAATGATCCTTTGTATAGCGGGAGGGGCAATGATCCTTTGTATAGCGGGAGGGGGGCCATGATCCTTTGTGTAACGGGAGGGGGGCAATGGTCCATGTATAACGGGAGGGGACAATGATCCATGTATAACGGAAGGGGACAATGATCCTTTGTATAGCGGGAAGGGGGGCAATGATCCTTTGTATAGCGGGAGGGGGCAATGATCCTTTGTATAGCGGGAAGGGGGCCAATGATCCTTTGTATAGCGGGAGGGGACAATGATCCTTTGTATAGCGGGAAGGGGGCAATGATCCTTTGTATAGCGGGAGGATGGCAATGATCCTTTGTATAACGGGAGGGGACAATTATCCTTTGTATGGCGGGAGGGGGCAATGATCCTTTGTATAGCGGGAGGAGTCAATGATCCTTTGCATAGCGGGAGGGGCCAATGATCCTTTGTATAGCGGGAAGGGGGCCAATGAACCTTTGTATAGCGGGAGGGGCCAATGATCCTTTGTATAGCGTGAAGGGGGCCAATGATCCTTTGCATAGCGGGAAGGGGGCCAATGATCCTTTGTATAACGGGAGGGGGGCAATGATCCTTTGTATAGCGGGAGGGGGGCAATGATCCTTTGTATAGCGGGAGGGGGCAATGATCCTTTGTATAGCGGGAGGGGTCAATGATCCTTTGTATAGCGGGAAGGGGGCCAATGATCCTTTGTATAGCGGGAAGGGGGCCAATGATCCTTTGTATGGCGGGAGGGGGGCAATGATCTTTGTGTAACGGGAGGGGGGCAATGATCCTTTGTATAGCGGGAGGGGACAATGATCCTTTGTATAGAGGGAAGGGGGCCGATGATCCTTTGTATAGCGGGAAGGGGGCCAATGATCCTTTGTATAGCGGTAAGGGGGCCAATGATCCTTTGTATAGCGGGAGGGGCCAATGATCCTTTGCATAGCGGGAAGGGGGCCAATGATCCTTTGTATAGCGGGAAGGGGGCCAATGATCCTTTGTATAACGGGAGGGGGGCAATGATCCTTTGTATAGCGGGAGGGGGGCAATGATCCTTTGTATAGCGGGAAGGGGGCCAATGATCCTTTGTATAGCGGGAAGGGGGCCAATGATCCTTTGTATAACGGGAGGGGGGCAATGATCCTTTGTATAGCGGGAGGGGGGCAATGGTCCTTTGTATAGCGGGAAGGGGGCCAATGATCCTTTGTATAGCGGGAAGGGGGCCAATGATCCTTTGTATGGCGGGAGGGGGGCAATGATCTTTGTATAGCGGGAAGGGGGCAAGGATCCTTTGTATAGCGGGAGTGGCCAATGATCCTTTGTATAGCGGGGGGGGGGCAATGATCCTTTGTATAGCGGGAGGGGGCAATGAGCCTTTGTATAGCGGGAGGGAGGCAATGATCCTTTGTATAGCGGGAGAGGGGCAATGATCCTTTGTATAACGGGAGGGGGGCAATGATCCTTTGTGTAGCGGGAGGGGGGCAATGATCCTTTGTATAGCGGGAAGGAGGCAATGATCCTTTGTATAGCGGGAGAGGGGCAATGATCCTTTGCATAGCGGGAGGGGGGCAATGATCCTTTGTATAGCGGGAGGGAGGCAATGATCCTTTGTATAGCGGGAGAGGGGCAATGATCCTTTGTATAGCGGGAGGGGGGCAATGATCCTTTGTATAGCGGGAGGGGGCAATGATCCTTTGTATAGCGGGAGGGAGGCAATGATCCTTTGTATAGCGGGAGAGGACAATGATCCTTTGTATAGCGGGAGGGAGGCAATGATCCTTTGTATAGCGGGAGAGGGGCAATGATCCTTTGTATAGCGGGAGGGGCCAATGATCCTTTGTATAGCGGGAGGGGGCAATGATCCTTTGTATGGCGGGAGGGGGGCAATGATCCTTTGTATAGCGGGAAGGGGCAATGATCCTTTGTATAGCGGGAAGGGGGCCAATGATCCTTTGTATAGCGGGAAGGGGGCCAATGATCCTTTGTATAGCGGGAGGGGGCAATGATCCTTTGTATAGCGGGAAGGGGGCCAATGATCCTTTGTATAGCGGGAGGGGACGATGATCCTTTGTATAGCGGGAGGGGGGCAATGATCCTTTGTATAGCGGGAAGGGGCAATGACCCTTTGTATAGCGGGAAGGGGGCCAATGATCCTTTGTATAGCGGGAAGGGGGCCAATGATCCTTTGTATAGCGGGAGGGGACAATGATCCTTTGTATAGCGGGAAGGGGGCAATGATCCTTTGTATAGCGGGAGGATGGCAATGGTCCTTTGTATAGCGGGAAGGGGGCCAATGATCCTTTGTATAGCGGGAAGGGGGCCAATGATCCTTTGTATGGCGGGAGGGGGGCAATGATCTTTGTATAGCGGGAAGGGGGCAAGGATCCTTTGTATAGCGGGAGTGGCCAATGATCCTTTGTATAGCGGGGGGGGGGCAATGATCCTTTGTATAGCGGGAGGGGGCAATGAGCCTTTGTATAGCGGGAGGGAGGCAATGATCCTTTGCATAGCGGGAGAGGGGCAATGATCCTTTGTATAACGGGAGGGGGGCAATGATCCTTTGTGTAGCGGGAGGGGGGCAATGATCCTTTGTATAGCGGGAAGGAGGCAATGATCCTTTGTATAGCGGGAGAGGGGCAATGATCCTTTGCATAGCGGGAGGGGGGCAATGATCCTTTGTATAGCGGGAGGGAGGCAATGATCCTTTGTATAGCGGGAGAGGGGCAATGATCCTTTGTATAGCGGGAGGGGGGCAATGATCCTTTGTATAGCGGGAGGGGGCAATGATCCTTTGTATAGCGGGAGGGAGGCAATGATCCTTTGTATAGCGGGAGAGGGCAATGATCCTTTGTATAGCGGGAAGGGGGCAATGATCCTTTGTATAGCGGGAAGGGGGCCAATGATCCTTTGTATAGCGGGAGGGGGCAATGATCCTTTGTATAGCGGGAAGGGGGCCAATGATCCTTTGAATAGCGGGAGGGGGGCAATGATCCTTTGTATAGCGGGAGGGGGGCAATGATCCTTTGTATAGCGGGAGGGGGGCAATGATCCTTTGTATAGCGGGAGGGGGGCAATGGTCCATGTATAACGAGAGGGGACAATGATCCTTTGTATAGCGGGAGGGGACAATGATCCTTTGTATAGCGGGAGGGGACAATGATCCTTTGTATAGCGGGAAGGGGGCCAATGCTCCTTTGTATAGCGGGAGGGGACAATGATCCTTTGTTTAGCGGGAGGGGGGCAATGATCCTTTGTATAGCGGGAGGGGGCAATGATCCTTTGTATAGCGGGAAGGGGGCAATGATCCTTTGTATAGCGGGAAGGGGCAATGATCCTTTGTATAGCGGGAAGGGGGCCAATGATCCTTTGAATAGCGGGAGCAGGGCAATGATCCTTTGTATAGCGGGAGGGGGGCAATGATCCTTTGTATAGCGGGAGGGGGGCAATGATCCTTTGTATAGCGGGAGGGGGGCAATGGTCCATGTATAACGAGAGGGGACAATGATCCTTTGTATAGCGGGAGGGGACAATGATCCTTTGTATAGCGGGAGGGGGCAATGATCCTTTGTATAGCGGGAAGGGGGCAATGATCCTTTGTATAGCGGGAAGGGGCAATGATCCTTTGTATAGCGGGAAGGGGGCCAATGATCCTTTGAATAGCGGGAGCAGGGCAATGATCCTTTGTATAGCGGGAGGGGGGCAATGATCCTTTGTATAGCGGGAGGGGGGCAATGATCCTTTGTATAGCGGGAGGGGGGCAATGGTCCATGTATAACGAGAGGGGACAATGATCCTTTGTATAGCGGGAGGGGACAATGATCCTTTGTATAGCGGGAGGGGACAATGATCCTTTGTATAGCGGGAGGGGGCAATGATCCTTTGTATAGCGGGAGGGGGCAATGATCCTTTGTATAGCGGGAGGGGCAATGATCCTTTGTATAGCGGGAGGGGGGCCATGATCCTTTGTGTAACGGGAGGGGGGCAATGGTCCATGTATAACGGGAGGGGACAATGATCCATGTATAACGGAAGGGGACAATGATCCTTTGTATAGCGGGAAGGGGGGCAATGATCCTTTGTATAGCGGGAGGGGGCAATGATCCTTTGTATAGCGGGAAGGGGGCCAATGATCCTTTGTATAGCGGGAGGGGACAATGATCCTTTGTATAGCGGGAAGGGGGCAATGATCCTTTGTATAGCGGGAGGATGGCAATGATCCTTTGTATAACGGGAGGGGACAATTATCCTTTGTATGGCGGGAGGGGGCAATGATCCTTTGTATAGCGGGAGGAGTCAATGATCCTTTGCATAGCGGGAGGGGCCAATGATCCTTTGTATAGCGGGAAGGGGGCCAATGAACCTTTGTATAGCGGGAGGGGCCAATGATCCTTTGTATAGCGTGAAGGGGGCCAATGATCCTTTGCATAGCGGGAAGGGGGCCAATGATCCTTTGTATAACGGGAGGGGGGCAATGATCCTTTGTATAGCGGGAGGGGGGCAATGATCCTTTGTATAGCGGGAGGGGGCAATGATCCTTTGTATAGCGGGAGGGGTCAATGATCCTTTGTATAGCGGGAAGGGGGCCAATGATCCTTTGTATAGCGGGAAGGGGGCCAATGATCCTTTGTATGGCGGGAGGGGGGCAATGATCTTTGTGTAACGGGAGGGGGGCAATGATCCTTTGTATAGCGGGAGGGGACAATGATCCTTTGTATAGAGGGAAGGGGGCCGATGATCCTTTGTATAGCGGGAAGGGGGCCAATGATCCTTTGTATAGCGGTAAGGGGGCCAATGATCCTTTGTATAGCGGGAGGGGCCAATGATCCTTTGCATAGCGGGAAGGGGGCCAATGATCCTTTGTATAGCGGGAAGGGGGCCAATGATCCTTTGTATAACGGGAGGGGGGCAATGATCCTTTGTATAGCGGGAGGGGGGCAATGATCCTTTGTATAGCGGGAAGGGGGCCAATGATCCTTTGTATAGCGGGAAGGGGGCCAATGATCCTTTGTATAACGGGAGGGGGGCAATGATCCTTTGTATAGCGGGAGGGGGGCAATGGTCCTTTGTATAGCGGGAAGGGGGCCAATGATCCTTTGTATAGCGGGAAGGGGGCCAATGATCCTTTGTATGGCGGGAGGGGGGCAATGATCTTTGTATAGCGGGAAGGGGGCAAGGATCCTTTGTATAGCGGGAGTGGCCAATGATCCTTTGTATAGCGGGGGGGGGGCAATGATCCTTTGTATAGCGGGAGGGGGCAATGAGCCTTTGTATAGCGGGAGGGAGGCAATGATCCTTTGTATAGCGGGAGAGGGGCAATGATCCTTTGTATAACGGGAGGGGGGCAATGATCCTTTGTGTAGCGGGAGGGGGGCAATGATCCTTTGTATAGCGGGAAGGAGGCAATGATCCTTTGTATAGCGGGAGAGGGGCAATGATCCTTTGCATAGCGGGAGGGGGGCAATGATCCTTTGTATAGCGGGAGGGAGGCAATGATCCTTTGTATAGCGGGAGAGGGGCAATGATCCTTTGTATAGCGGGAGGGGGGCAATGATCCTTTGTATAGCGGGAGGGGGCAATGATCCTTTGTATAGCGGGAGGGAGGCAATGATCCTTTGTATAGCGGGAGAGGACAATGATCCTTTGTATAGCGGGAGGGAGGCAATGATCCTTTGTATAGCGGGAGAGGGGCAATGATCCTTTGTATAGCGGGAGGGGCCAATGATCCTTTGTATAGCGGGAGGGGGCAATGATCCTTTGTATGGCGGGAGGGGGGCAATGATCCTTTGTATAGCGGGAAGGGGCAATGATCCTTTGTATAGCGGGAAGGGGGCCAATGATCCTTTGTATAGCGGGAAGGGGGCCAATGATCCTTTGTATAGCGGGAGGGGGCAATGATCCTTTGTATAGCGGGAAGGGGGCCAATGATCCTTTGTATAGCGGGAGGGGACGATGATCCTTTGTATAGCGGGAGGGGGGCAATGATCCTTTGTATAGCGGGAAGGGGCAATGACCCTTTGTATAGCGGGAAGGGGGCCAATGATCCTTTGTATAGCGGGAAGGGGGCCAATGATCCTTTGTATAGCGGGAGGGGACAATGATCCTTTGTATAGCGGGAAGGGGGCAATGATCCTTTGTATAGCGGGAGGATGGCAATGGTCCTTTGTATAGCGGGAAGGGGGCCAATGATCCTTTGTATAGCGGGAAGGGGGCCAATGATCCTTTGTATGGCGGGAGGGGGGCAATGATCTTTGTATAGCGGGAAGGGGGCAAGGATCCTTTGTATAGCGGGAGTGGCCAATGATCCTTTGTATAGCGGGGGGGGGGCAATGATCCTTTGTATAGCGGGAGGGGGCAATGAGCCTTTGTATAGCGGGAGGGAGGCAATGATCCTTTGCATAGCGGGAGAGGGGCAATGATCCTTTGTATAACGGGAGGGGGGCAATGATCCTTTGTATAGCGGGAGGGAGGCAATGATCCTTTGCATAGCGGGAGAGGGGCAATGATCCTTTGCATAGCGGGAGGGGGGCAATGATCCTTTGTATAGCGGGAGGGAGGCAATGATCCTTTGTATAGCGGGAGAGGGGCAATGATCCTTTGTATAGCGGGAGGGGGGCAATGATCCTTTGTATAGCGGGAGGGGGCAATGATCCTTTGTATAGCGGGAGGGAGGCAATGATCCTTTGTATAGCGGGAGAGGGCAATGATCCTTTGTATAGCGGGAAGGGGGCAATGATCCTTTGTATAGCGGGAAGGGGGCCAATGATCCTTTGTATAGCGGGAGGGGGCAATGATCCTTTGTATAGCGGGAAGGGGGCCAATGATCCTTTGAATAGCGGGAGGGGGGCAATGATCCTTTGTATAGCGGGAGGGGGGCAATGATCCTTTGTATAGCGGGAGGGGGGCAATGATCCTTTGTATAGCGGGAGGGGGGCAATGGTCCATGTATAACGAGAGGGGACAATGATCCTTTGTATAGCGGGAGGGGACAATGATCCTTTGTATAGCGGGAGGGGACAATGATCCTTTGTATAGCGGGAGGGGGCAATGATCCTTTGTATAGCGGGAGGGGGCAATGATCCTTTGTATAGCGGGAGGGGCAATGATCCTTTGTATAGCGGGAGGGGGGCCATGATCCTTTGTGTAACGGGAGGGGGGCAATGTTCCATGTATAACGGGAGGGGACAATGATCCATGTATAACGGAAGGGGACAATGATCCTTTGTATAGCGGGAAGGGGGCCAATGATCCTTTGTATAGCGGGAGGGGACGATGATCCTTTGTATAGCGGGAGGGGGGCAATGATCCTTTGTATAGCGGGAAGGGGCAATGATCCTTTGTATAGCGGGAGGGGCCAATGATCATTTGCATAGCGGGAAGGGGGCAATGATCCTTTGTATAGCGGGAAGGGGGCCCATGATCCTTTGTATAGCGGGAAGGGGGCCAATGATCCTTTGTATAGCGGGAGGGGACAATGATCCTTTCCATAGCGGGAAGGGGGCAATGATCCTTTCTATAGCGGGAGGATGGCAATGATCCTTTGCATAACGGGAGGGGACAATGATCCTTTGTATGGCGGGAGGGGGCAATGATCCTTTGTATATCGGGAGGAGCCAATGATCCTTTGTATAGCGGGAGGGGCCAATGATCCGTTGTATAGCGGGAAGGGGGCCAATGATCCTTTGTATAGCGGGAGGGGCCAATGATCCTTTGCATAGCGGGAAGGGGGCCAATGATCCTTTGTATAGCGGGAAGGGGGCCAATGATCCTTTGTATAACGGGAGGGGGGCAATGATCCTTTGTATAGCGGGAGGGGGGCAATGATCCTTTGTATAGCGGGAGGGGGCAATGATCCTTTGTATAGCGGGAGGGGTCAATGATCCTTTGTATAGCGGGAAGGGGGCCAATGATCCTTTGTATAGCGGGAAGGGGGCCAATGATCCTTTGTATGGCGGGAGGGGGGCAATGATCTTTGTGTAACGGGAGGGGGCAATGATCCTTTGTATAGCGGGAAGGGGCAATGATCCTTTGTATAGCGGGAAGGGGGCCAATGATCCTTTGTATAGCGGGAGGGGACGATGATCCTTTGTATAGCGGGAGGGGCCAATGATCCTTTGTATAGCGGGAAGGGGGCAATGATCCTTTGTATAGCGGGAAGGGGGCCAATGATCCTTTGTATAGCGGGAAGGGGGCCAATGATCCTTTGTATAGCGGGAGGAGACAATGATCCTTTGTATAGCGGGAAGGGGGCAATGATCCTTTGTATAGCGGGAGGATGGCAATGATCCTTTGTATAACGGGAGGGGACAATTATCCTTTGTATGGCGGGAGGGGGCAATGATCCTTTGTATAGCGGGAGGAGTCAATGATCCTTTGCATAGCGGGAGGGGCCAATGATCCTTTGTATAGCGGGAAGGGGGCCAATGATCCTTTGTATAGCGGGAGGGGCCAATGATCCTTTGTATAGCGGGAAGGGGGCCAATGATCCTTTGCATAGCGGGAAGGGGGCCAATGATCCTTTGTATAACGGGAGGGGGGCAATGATCCTTTGTATAACGGGAGGGGGGCAATGATCCTTTGTATAGCGGGAGGGGGCAATGATCCTTTGTATAGCGGGAGGGGTCAATGATCCTTTGTATAGCGGGAAGGGGGCCAATGATCCTTTGTATAGCGGGAAGGGGGCCAATGATTCTTTGTATGGCGGGAGGGGGGCAATGATCCTTTGTATAGCGGGAGGGGGCAATGATCCTTTGTATAGCGGGAAGGGGGCCAATGATCCTTTGTATAGCGGGAGGGGACGATGATCCTTTGTATAGCGGGAGGGGGGCAATGATCCTTTGTATAGCGGGAAGGGGCAATGACCCTTTGCATAGCGGGAAGGGGGCCAATGATCCTTTGTATAGCGGGAAGGGGGCCAATGATCCTTTGTATAGCGGGAGGGGACAATGATCCTTTGTATAGCGGGAAGGGGGCAATGATCCTTTGTATAGCGGGAGGATGGCAATGATCCTTTGTATAACGGGAGGGGACAATTATCCTTTGTATGGCGGGAGGGGGCAATGATCCTTTGTATAGCGGGAGGAGTCAATGATCCTTTGCATAGCGGGAGGGGCCAATGATCCTTTGTATAGCGGGAAGGGGGCCAATGAACCTTTGTATAGCGGGAGGGGCCAATGATCCTTTGTATAGCGTGAAGGGGGCCAATGATCCTTTGCATAGCGGGAAGGGGGCCAATGATCCTTTGTATAACGGGAGGGGGGCAATGATCCTTTGTATAGCGGGAGGGGGGCAATGATCCTTTGTATAGCGGGAGGGGGCAATGATCCTTTGTATAGCGGGAGGGGTCAATGATCCTTTGTATAGCGGGAAGGGGGCCAATGATCCTTTGTATAGCGGGAAGGGGGCCAATGATCCTTTGTATGGCGGGAGGGGGGCAATGATCTTTGTGTAACGGGAGGGGGGCAATGATCCTTTGTATAGCGGGAGGGGACAATGATCCTTTGTATAGAGGGAAGGGGGCCGATGATCCTTTGTATAGCGGGAAGGGGGCCAATGATCCTTTGTATAGCGGGAAGGGGGCCAATGATCCTTTGTATAGCGGGAGGGGCCAATGATCCTTTGCATAGCGGGAAGGGGGCCAATGATCCTTTGTATAGCGGGAAGGGGGCCAATGATCCTTTGTATAACGGGAGGGGGGCAATGATCTTTGTGTAACGGGAGGGGGGCAATGATCCTTTGTATAGCGGGAGGGGACAATGATCCTTTGTATAGAGGGAAGGGGGCCGATGATCCTTTGTATAGCGGGAAGGGGGCCAATGATCCTTTGTATAGCGGGAAGGGGGCCAATGATCCTTTGTATAGCGGGAGGGGCCAATGATCCTTTGCATAGCGGGAAGGGGGCCAATGGTCCTTTGTATAGCGGGAAGGGGGCCAATGATCCTTTGTATAACGGGAGGGGGGCAATGATCCTTTGTATAGCGGGAGGGGGGCAATGATCCTTTGTATAGCGGGAAGGGGGCCAATGATCCTTTGTATAGCGGGAAGGGGGCCAATGATCCTTTGTATAGCGGGAAGGGGGCCAATGATCCTTTGTATAACGGGAGGGGGGCAATGATCCTTTGTATGGCGGGAGGGGGGCAATGATCTTTGTATAGCGGGAAGGGGGCAAGGATCCTTTATATAGCGGGAGTGGCCAATGATCCTTTGTATAGCGGGGGGGGGGGCAATGATCCTTTGTATAGCGGGAGGGGGCAATGAGCCTTTGTATAGCGGGAGGGAGGCAATGATCCTTTGTATAGCGGGAGAGGGGCAATGATCCTTTGTATAACGGGAGGGGGGCAATGATCCTTTGTGTAGCGGGAGGGGGGCAATGATCCTTTGTATAGCGGGAAGGAGGCAATGATCCTTTGTATAGCGGGAGAGGGGCAATGATCCTTTGCATAGCGGGAGGGGGGCAATGATCCTTTGTATAGCGGGAGGGAGGCAATGATCCTTTGTATAGCGGGAGGAGTCAATGATCCTTTGCATAGCGGGAGGGGCCAATGATCCTTTGTATAGCGGGAAGGGGGCCAATGAACCTTTGTATAGCGGGAGGGGCCAATGATCCTTTGTATAGCGTGAAGGGGGCCAATGATCCTTTGCATAGCGGGAAGGGGGCCAATGATCCTTTGTATAACGGGAGGGGGGCAATGATCCTTTGTATAGCGGGAGGGGGGCAATGATCCTTTGTATAGCGGGAGGGGGCAATGATCCTTTGTATAGCGGGAGGGGTCAATGATCCTTTGTATAGCGGGAAGGGGGCCAATGATCCTTTGTATAGCGGGAAGGGGGCCAATGATCCTTTGTATGGCGGGAGGGGGGCAATGATCTTTGTGTAACGGGAGGGGGGCAATGATCCTTTGTATAGCGGGAGGGGACAATGATCCTTTGTATAGAGGGAAGGGGGCCGATGATCCTTTGTATAGCGGGAAGGGGGCCAATGATCCTTTGTATAGCGGGAAGGGGGCCAATGATCCTTTGTATAGCGGGAGGGGCCAATGATCCTTTGCATAGCGGGAAGGGGGCCAATGATCCTTTGTATAGCGGGAAGGGGGCCAATGATCCTTTGTATAACGGGAGGGGGGCAATGATCTTTGTGTAACGGGAGGGGGGCAATGATCCTTTGTATAGCGGGAGGGGACAATGATCCTTTGTATAGAGGGAAGGGGGCCGATGATCCTTTGTATAGCGGGAAGGGGGCCAATGATCCTTTGTATAGCGGGAAGGGGGCCAATGATCCTTTGTATAGCGGGAGGGGCCAATGATCCTTTGCATAGCGGGAAGGGGGCCAATGATCCTTTGTATAGCGGGAAGGGGGCCAATGATCCTTTGTATAACGGGAGGGGGGCAATGATCCTTTGTATAGCGGGAGGGGGGCAATGATCCTTTGTATAGCGGGAAGGGGGCCAATGATCCTTTGTATAGCGGGAAGGGGGCCAATGATCCTTTGTATAGCGGGAAGGGGGCCAATGATCCTTTGTATAACGGGAGGGGGGCAATGATCCTTTGTATGGCGGGAGGGGGGCAATGATCTTTGTATAGCGGGAAGGGGGCAAGGATCCTTTATATAGCGGGAGTGGCCAATGATCCTTTGTATAGCGGGGGGGGGGCAATGATCCTTTGTATAGCGGGAGGGGGCAATGAGCCTTTGTATAGCGGGAGGGAGGCAATGATCCTTTGTATAGCGGGAGAGGGGCAATGATCCTTTGTATAACGGGAGGGGGGCAATGATCCTTTGTGTAGCGGGAGGGGGGCAATGATCCTTTGTATAGCGGGAAGGAGGCAATGATCCTTTGTATAGCGGGAGAGGGGCAATGATCCTTTGCATAGCGGGAGGGGGGCAATGATCCTTTGTATAGCGGGAGGGAGGCAATGATCCTTTGTATAGCGGGAGAGGGGCAATGATCCTTTGTATAGCGGGAGGGGGGCAATGATCCTTTGTATAGCGGGAGGGGGCAATGATCCTTTGTATAGCGGGAGGGAGGCAATGATCCTTTGTATAGCGGGAGAGGACAATGATCCTTTGTATAGCGGGAGGGAGGCAATGATCCTTTGTATAGCGGGAGAGGCGCAATGATCCTTTGTATAGCGGGAGGGGCCAATGATCCTTTGTATAGCGGGAGGGGGCAATGATCCTTTGTATGGCGGGAGGGGGGCAATGATCCTTTGTATAGCGGGAAGGGGCAATGATCCTTTGTATAGCGGGAAGGGGGCCAATGATCCTTTGTATAGCGGGAAGGGGGCCAATGATCCTTTGTATAGCGGGAGGGGGCAATGATCCTTTGTATAGCGGGAAGGGGGCCAATGATCCTTTGTATAGCGGGAGGGGACGATGATCCTTTGTATAGCGGGAGGGGGGCAATGATCCTTTGTATAGCGGGAAGGGGCAATGACCCTTTGTATAGCGGGAAGGGGGCCAATGATCCTTTGTATAGCGGGAAGGGGGCCAATGATCCTTTGTATAGCGGGAGGGGACAATGATCCTTTGTATAGCGGGAAGGGGGCAATGATCCTTTGTATAGCGGGAGGATGGCAATGGTCCTTTGTATAGCGGGAAGGGGGCCAATGATCCTTTGTATAGCGGGAAGGGGGCCAATGATCCTTTGTATGGCGGGAGGGGGGCAATGATCTTTGTATAGCGGGAAGGGGGCAAGGATCCTTTGTATAGCGGGAGTGGCCAATGATCCTTTGTATAGCGGGGGGGGGCAATGATCCTTTGTATAGCGGGAGGGGGCAATGAGCCTTTGTATAGCGGGAGGGAGGCAATGATCCTTTGTATAGCGGGAGAGGGGCAATGATCCTTTGTATAACGGGAGGGGGGCAATGATCCTTTGTGTAGCGGGAGGGGGGCAATGATCCTTTGTATAGCGGGAAGGAGGCAATGATCCTTTGTATAGCGGGAGAGGGGCAATGATCCTTTGCATAGCGGGAGGGGGGCAATGATCCTTTGTATAGCGGGAGGGAGGCAATGATCCTTTGTATAGCGGGAGAGGGGCAATGATCCTTTGTATAGCGGGAGGGGGGCAATGATCCTTTGTATAGCGGGAGGGGGCAATGATCCTTTGTATAGCGGGAGGGAGGCAATGATCCTTTGTATAGCGGGAGAGGGCAATGATCCTTTGTATAGCGGGAAGGGGGCAATGATCCTTTGTATAGCGGGAAGGGGGCCAATGATCCTTTGTATAGCGGGAGGGGGCAATGATCCTTTGTATAGCGGGAAGGGGGCCAATGATCCTTTGAATAGCGGGAGGGGGGCAATGATCCTTTGTATAGCGGGAGGGGGGCAATGATCCTTTGTATAGCGGGAGGGGGGCAATGATCCTTTGTATAGCGGGAGGGGGGCAATGGTCCATGTATAACGAGAGGGGACAATGATCCTTTGTATAGCGGGAGGGGACAATGATCCTTTGTATAGCGGGAGGGGACAATGATCCTTTGTATAGCGGGAGGGGGCAATGATCCTTTGTATAGCGGGAGGGGGCAATGATCCTTTGTATAGCGGGAGGGGCAATGATCCTTTGTATAGCGGGAGGGGGGCCATGATCCTTTGTGTAACGGGAGGGGGGCAATGGTCCATGTATAACGGGAGGGGACAATGATCCATGTATAACGGAAGGGGACAATGATCCTTTGTATAGCGGGAAGGGGGCCAATGATCCTTTGTATAGCGGGAGGGGACGATGATCCTTTGTATAGCGGGAGGGGGGCAATGATCCTTTGTATAGCGGGAAGGGGCAATGATCCTTTGTATAGCGGGAAGGGGGCCAATGATCCTTTGTATAGCGGGAAGGGGGCCAATGATCCTTTGTATAGCGGGAGGGGGCAATGATCCTTTGTATAGCGGGAAGGGGGCAAATGATCCTTTGTATGGCGGGAGGGGGGCAATGATCCTTTGTATAGCGGGAGGGGCCAATGATCCTTTGTATAGCGGGAAGGGGGCAATGATCCTTTGTATAGCGGGAAGGGGGCCAATGATCCTTTGTATAGCGGGAAGGGGGCCAATGATCCTTTGTATAGCGGGAGGAGACAATGATCCTTTGTATAGCGGGAAGGGGGCAATGATCCTTTGTATAGCGGGAGGATGGCAATGATCCTTTGTATAACGGGAGGGGACAATTATCCTTTGTATGGCGGGAGGGGGCAATGATCCTTTGTATAGCGGGAGGAGTCAATGATCCTTTGCATAGCGGGAGGGGCCAATGATCCTTTGTATAGCGGGAAGGGGGCCAATGATCCTTTGTATAGCGGGAGGGGCCAATGATCCTTTGTATAGCGGGAAGGGGGCCAATGATCTTTTGCATAGCGGGAAGGGGGCCAATGATCCTTTGTATAACGGGAGGGGGGCAATGATCCTTTGTATAACGGGAGGGGGGCAATGATCCTTTGTATAGCGGGAGGGGGCAATGATCCTTTGTATAGCGGGAGGGGTCAATGATCCTTTGTATAGCGGGAAGGGGGCCAATGATCCTTTGTATAGCGGGAAGGGGGCCAATGATTCTTTGTATGGCGGGAGGGGGGCAATGATTCTTTGTATAGCGGGAGGGGGCAATGATCCTTTGTATAGCGGGAAGGGGGCCAATGATCCTTTGTATAGCGGGAGGGGACGATGATCCTTTGTATAGCGGGAGGGGGGCAATGATCCTTTGTATAGCGGGAAGGGGCAATGACCCTTTGTATAGCGGGAAGGGGGCCAATGATCCTTTGTATAGCGGGAAGGGGGCCAATGATCCTTTGTATAGCGGGAGGGGACAATGATCCTTTGTATAGCGGGAAGGGGGCAATGATCCTTTGTATAGCGGGAGGATGGCAATGATCCTTTGTATAACGGGAGGGGACAATTATCCTTTGTATGGCGGGAGGGGGCAATGATCCTTTGTATAGCGGGAGGAGTCAATGATCCTTTGCATAGCGGGAGGGGCCAATGATCCTTTGTATAGCGGGAAGGGGGCCAATGAACCTTTGTATAGCGGGAGGGGCCAATGATCCTTTGTATAGCGTGAAGGGGGCCAATGATCCTTTGCATAGCGGGAAGGGGGCCAATGATCCTTTGTATAACGGGAGGGGGGCAATGATCCTTTGTATAGCGAGAGGGGGGCAATGATCCTTTGTATAGCGGGAGGGGGCAATGATCCTTTGTATAGCGGGAGGGGTCAATGATCCTTTGTATAGCGGGAAGGGGGCCAATGATCCTTTGTATAGCGGGAAGGGGGCCAATGATCCTTTGTATGGCGGGAGGGGGGCAATGATCTTTGTCTAACGGGAGGGGGGCAATGATCCTTTGTATAGCGGGAGGGGACAATGATCCTTTGTATAGAGGGAAGGGGGACGATGATCCTTTGTATAGCGGGAAGGGGGCCAATGATCCTTTGTATAGCGGGAAGGGGGCCAATGATCCTTTGTATAGCGGGAGGGGCCAATGATCCTTTGCATAGCGGGAAGGGGGCCAATGATCCTTTGTATAGCGGGAAGGGGGCCAATGATCCTTTGAATAACGGGAGGGGGGCAATGATCCTTTGTATAGCGGGAAGGGGGCCAATGATCCTTTGTATAGCGGGAGGGGCCAATGATCCTTTGCATAGCGGGAAGGGGGCCAATGATCCTTTGTATAGCGGGAAGGGGGCCAATGATCCTTTGAATAACGGGAGGGGGCCAATGATCCTTTGTATAGCGGGAAGGGGGCCAATGATCCTTTGTATGGCGGGAGGGGGGCAATGATCTTTGTGTAACGGGAGGGGGGCAATGATCCTTTGTATAGCGGGAGGGGACAATGATCCTTTGTATAGAGGGAAGGGGGCCGATGATCCTTTGTATAGCGGGAAGGGGGCCAATGATCCTTTGTATAGCGGGAAGGGGGCCAATGATCCTTTGTATAGCGGGAGGGGCCAATGATCCTTTGCATAGCGGGAAGGGGGCCAATGATCCTTTGTATAGCGGGAAGGGGGCCAATGATCCTTTGTATAACGGGAGGGGGGCAATGATCTTTGTGTAACGGGAGGGGGGCAATGATCCTTTGTATAGCGGGAGGGGACAATGATCCTTTGTATAGAGGGAAGGGGGCCGATGATCCTTTGTATAGCGGGAAGGGGGCCAATGATCCTTTGTATAGCGGGAAGGGGGCCAATGATCCTTTGTATAGCGGGAGGGGCCAATGATCCTTTGCATAGCGGGAAGGGGGCCAATGATCCTTTGTATAGCGGGAAGGGGGCCAATGATCCTTTGTATAACGGGAGGGGGGCAATGATCCTTTGTATAGCGGGAGGGGGGCAATGATCCTTTGTATAGCGGGAAGGGGGCCAATGATCCTTTGTATAACGGGAGGGGGGCAATGATCCTTTGTATGGCGGGAGGGGGGCAATGATCTTTGTATAGCGGGAAGGGGGCAAGGATCCTTTATATAGCGGGAGTGGCCAATGATCCTTTGTATAGCGGGGGGGGGGCAATGATCCTTTGTATAGCGGGAGGGGGCAATGAGCCTTTGTATAGCGGGAGGGAGGCAATGATCCTTTGTATAGCGGGAGAGGGGCAATGATCCTTTGTATAACGGGAGGGGGGCAATGATCCTTTGTGTAGCGGGAGGGGGGCAATGATCCTTTGTATAGCGGGAAGGAGGCAATGATCCTTTGTATAGCGGGAGAGGGGCAATGATCCTTTGCATAGCGGGAGGGGGGCAATGATCCTTTGTATAGCGGGAGGGAGGCAATGATCCTTTGTATAGCGGGAGAGGGGCAATGATCCTTTGTATAGCGGGAGGGGGGCAATGATCCTTTGTATAGCGGGAGGGGGCAATGATCCTTTGTATAGCGGGAGGGAGGCAATGATCCTTTGTATAGCGGGAGAGGACAATGATCCTTTGTATAGCGGGAAGGGGGCCAATGATCCTTTGTATAGCGGGAAGGGGGCCAATGATCCTTTGTATAGCGGGAGGGGGCAATGATCCTTTGTATAGCGGGAAGGGGGCCAATGATCCTTTGTATAGCGGGAGGGGACGATGATCCTTTGTATAGCGGGAGGGGGGCAATGATCCTTTGTATAGCGGGAAGGGGCAATGACCCTTTGTATAGCGGGAAGGGGGCCAATGATCCTTTGTATAGCGGGAAGGGGGCCAATGATCCTTTGTATAGCGGGAGAGGACAATGATCCTTTGTATAGCGGGAAGGGGGCCAATGATCCTTTGTATAGCGGGAAGGGGGCCAATGATCCTTTGTATAGCGGGAGGGGGCAATGATCCTTTGTATAGCGGGAAGGGGGCCAATGATCCTTTGTATAGCGGGAGGGGACGATGATCCTTTGTATAGCGGGAGGGGGGCAATGATCCTTTGTATAGCGGGAAGGGGCAATGACCCTTTGTATAGCGGGAAGGGGGCCAATGATCCTTTGTATAGCGGGAAGGGGGCCAATGATCCTTTGTATAGCGGGAGGGGACAATGATCCTTTGTATAGCGGGAAGGGGGCAATGATCCTTTGTATAGCGGGAGGATGGCAATGGTCCTTTGTATAGCGGGAAGGGGGCCAATGATCCTTTGTATAGCGGGAAGGGGGCCAATGATCCTTTGTATGGCGGGAGGGGGGCAATGATCTTTGTATAGCGGGAAGGGGGCAAGGATCCTTTGTATAGCGGGAGTGGCCAATGATCCTTTGTATAGCGGGGGGGGGGCAATGATCCTTTGTATAGCGGGAGGGGGCAATGAGCCTTTGTATAGCGGGAGGGAGGCAATGATCCTTTGTATAGCGGGAGAGGGGCAATGATCCTTTGTATAACGGGAGGGGGGCAATGATCCTTTGTGTAGCGGGAGGGGGGCAATGATCCTTTGTATAGCGGGAAGGAGGCAATGATCCTTTGTATAGCGGGAGAGGGGCAATGATCCTTTGCATAGCGGGAGGGGGGCAATGATCCTTTGTATAGCGGGAGGGAGGCAATGATCCTTTGTATAGCGGGAGAGGGGCAATGATCCTTTGTATAGCGGGAGGGGGGCAATGATCCTTTGTATAGCGGGAGGGGGCAATGATCCTTTGTATAGCGGGAGGGAGGCAATGATCCTTTGTATAGCGGGAGAGGGCAATGATCCTTTGTATAGCGGGAAGGGGGCAATGATCCTTTGTATAGCGGGAAGGGGGCCAATGATCCTTTGTATAGCGGGAGGGGGCAATGATCCTTTGTATAGCGGGAAGGGGGCCAATGATCCTTTGAATAGCGGGAGGGGGGCAATGATCCTTTGTATAGCGGGAGGGGGGCAATGATCCTTTGTATAGCGGGAGGGGGGCAATGATCCTTTGTATGGCGGGAGGGGGGCAATGGTCCATGTATAACGAGAGGGGACAATGATCCTTTGTATAGCGGGAGGGGACAATGATCCTTTGTATAGCGGGAGGGGACAATGATCCTTTGTATAGCGGGAGGGGGCAATGATCCTTTGTATAGCGGGAGGGGGCAATGATCCTTTGTATAGCGGGAGGGGCAATGATCCTTTGTATAGCGGGAGGGGGGCCATGATCCTTTGTGTAACGGGAGGGGGGCAATGGTCCATGTATAACGGGAGGGGACAATGATCCATGTATAACGGAAGGGGACAATGATCCTTTGTATAGCGGGAAGGGGGCCAATGATCCTTTGTATAGCGGGAGGGGACGATGATCCTTTGTATAGCGGGAGGGGGGCAATGATCCTTTGTATAGCGGGAAGGGGCAATGATCCTTTGTATAGCGGGAAGGGGGCCAATGATCCTTTGTATAGCGGGAAGGGGGCCAATGATCCTTTGTATAGCGGGAGGGGGCAATGATCCTTTGTATAGCGGGAAGGGGGCAAATGATCCTTTGTATGGCGGGAGGGGGGCAATGATCCTTTGTATAGCGGGAGGGGCCAATGATCCTTTGTATAGCGGGAAGGGGGCAATGATCCTTTGTATAGCGGGAAGGGGGCCAATGATCCTTTGTATAGCGGGAAGGGGGCCAATGATCCTTTGTATAGCGGGAGGAGACAATGATCCTTTGTATAGCGGGAAGGGGGCAATGATCCTTTGTATAGCGGGAGGATGGCAATGATCCTTTGTATAACGGGAGGGGACAATTATCCTTTGTATGGCGGGAGGGGGCAATGATCCTTTGTATAGCGGGAGGAGTCAATGATCCTTTGCATAGCGGGAGGGGCCAATGATCCTTTGTATAGCGGGAAGGGGGCCAATGATCCTTTGTATAGCGGGAGGGGCCAATGATCCTTTGTATAGCGGGAAGGGGGCCAATGATCTTTTGCATAGCGGGAAGGGGGCCAATGATCCTTTGTATAACGGGAGGGGGGCAATGATCCTTTGTATAACGGGAGGGGGGCAATGATCCTTTGTATAGCGGGAGGGGGCAATGATCCTTTGTATAGCGGGAGGGGTCAATGATCCTTTGTATAGCGGGAAGGGGGCCAATGATCCTTTGTATAGCGGGAAGGGGGCCAATGATTCTTTGTATGGCGGGAGGGGGGCAATGATCCTTTGTATAGCGGGAGGGGGCAATGATCCTTTGTATAGCGGGAAGGGGGCCAATGATCCTTTGTATAGCGGGAGGGGACGATGATCCTTTGTATAGCGGGAGGGGGGCAATGATCCTTTGTATAGCGGGAAGGGGCAATGACCCTTTGTATAGCGGGAAGGGGGCCAATGATCCTTTGTATAGCGGGAAGGGGGCCAATGATCCTTTGTATAGCGGGAGGGGACAATGATCCTTTGTATAGCGGGAAGGGGGCAATGATCCTTTGTATAGCGGGAGGATGGCAATGATCCTTTGTATAACGGGAGGGGACAATTATCCTTTGTATGGCGGGAGGGGGCAATGATCCTTTGTATAGCGGGAGGAGTCAATGATCCTTTGCATAGCGGGAGGGGCCAATGATCCTTTGTATAGCGGGAAGGGGGCCAATGAACCTTTGTATAGCGGGAGGGGCCAATGATCCTTTGTATAGCGTGAAGGGGGCCAATGATCCTTTGCATAGCGGGAAGGGGGCCAATGATCCTTTGTATAACGGGAGGGGGGCAATGATCCTTTGTATAGCGGGAGGGGGGCAATGATCCTTTGTATAGCGGGAGGGGGCAATGATCCTTTGTATAGCGGGAGGGGTCAATGATCCTTTGTATAGCGGGAAGGGGGCCAATGATCCTTTGTATAGCGGGAAGGGGGCCAATGATCCTTTGTATGGCGGGAGGGGGGCAATGATCTTTGTCTAACGGGAGGGGGGCAATGATCCTTTGTATAGCGGGAGGGGACAATGATCCTTTGTATAGAGGGAAGGGGGACGATGATCCTTTGTATAGCGGGAAGGGGGCCAATGATCCTTTGTATAGCGGGAAGGGGGCCAATGATCCTTTGTATAGCGGGAGGGGCCAATGATCCTTTGCATAGCGGGAAGGGGGCCAATGATCCTTTGTATAGCGGGAAGGGGGCCAATGATCCTTTGAATAACGGGAGGGGGGCAATGATCCTTTGTATAGCGGGAAGGGGGCAAGGATCCTTTGTATAGCGGGAGTGGCCAATGATCCTTTGTATAGCGGGGGGGGGCAATGATCCTTTGTATAGCGGGAGGGGGCAATGAGCCTTTGTATAGCGGGAGGGAGGCAATGATCCTTTGTATAGCGGGAGAGGGGCAATGATCCTTTGTATAACGGGAGGGGGGCAATGATCCTTTGTGTAGCGGGAGGGGGGCAATGATCCTTTGTATAGCGGGAAGGAGGCAATGATCCTTTGTATAGCGGGAGAGGGGCAATGATCCTTTGCATAGCGGGAGGGGGCAATGATCCTTTGTATAGCGGGAGGGAGGCAATGATCCTTTGTATAGCGGGAGAGGGGCAATGATCCTTTGTATAGCGGGAGGGGGGCAATGATCCTTTGTATAGCGGGAGGGGGCAATGATCCTTTGTATAGCGGGAGGGAGGCAATGATCCTTTGTATAGCGGGAGAGGACAATGATCCTTTGTATAGCGGGAGGGAGGCAATGATCCTTTGTATAGCGGGAGGGGGCAATGATCCTTTGTATAGCGGGAAGGGGGCCAATGCTCCTTTGTATAGCGGGAGGGGACAATGATCCTTTGTATAGCGGGAGGGGGGCAATGATCCTTTGTATAGCGGGAGGCAGCAATGATCCTTTGTATAGCGGGAAGGGGGCAATGATCCTTTGTATAGCGGGAGGAGTCAATGATCCTTTGCATAGCGGGAGGGGGCAATGATCCTTTGTATAGCGGGAAGGGGGCCAATGATCCTTTGAATAGCGGGAGGGGGGCAATGATCCTTTGTATAGCGGGAGGGGGGCAATGATCCTTTGTATAGCGGGAGGGGGGCAATGATCCTTTGTATAGCGGGAGGGGGGCAATGGTCCATGTATAACGAGAGGGGACAATGATCCTTTGTATAGCGGGAGGGGACAATGATCCTTTGTATAGCGGGAGGGGACAATGATCCTTTGTATAGCGGGAGGGGGCAATGATCCTTTGTATAGCGGGAGGGGGCAATGATCCTTTGTATAGCGGGAGGGGCAATGATCCTTTGTATAGCGGGAGGGGGGCCATGATCCTTTGTGTAACGGGAGGGGGGCAATGGTCCATGTATAACGGGAGGGGACAATGATCCATGTATAACGGAAGGGGACAATGATCCTTTGTATAGCGGGAAGGGGGGCAATGATCCTTTGTATAGCGGGAGGGGGCAATGATCCTTTGCATAGCGGGAGGGGCCAATGATCCTTTGTATAGCGGGAGGGGGCAATGATCCTTTGTATAGCGGGAGGGGGGCCATGATCCTTTGTATAGCGGGAGGGGGGCAATGATCCTTTGTATAGCGGGAGGGGGGCCATGATCCTTTGTATAGCGGGAGGGGCCAATGATCCTTTGCATAGCGGGAGGGGGGCCATGATCCTTTGTATAGCGGGAGGGGGGCAATGATCCTTTGCATAGCGGGAGGGGGGCCATGATCCTTTGTATAGCGGGAGGGGACAATGATCCTTTGTATAGCGGGAGGGGGCCAATGATCCTTTGTATGGCGGGAGGGGGGCAATGATCCTTTGTATAGCGGGAGGGGCCAATGATCATTTGTATAGCGGGAAGGGGGCAATGATCCTTTGTATAGCGGGAGGGGGCAATGATCCTTTGTATATCGGGAGGAGCCAATGATCCTTTGTATAGCGGGAGGGGCCAATGATCCGTTGTATAGCGGGAAGGGGGCCAATGATCCTTTGTATAGCGGGAGGGGCCAATGATCCTTTGCATAGCGGGAAGGGGGCCAATGATCCTTTGTATAGCGGGAAGGGGGCCAATGATCCTTTGTATAACGGGAGGGGGGCAATGATCCTTTGTATAGCGGGAGGGGGGCAATGATCCTTTGTATAGCGGGAGGGGGCAATGATCCTTTGTATAGCGGGAGGGGTCAATGATCCTTTGTATAGCGGGAAGGGGGCCAATGATCCTTTGTATAGCGGGAAGGGGGCCAATGATCCTTTGTATGGCGGGAGGGGGGCAATGATCTTTGTGTAACGGGAGGGGGGCAATGATCCTTTGTATAGCGGGAAGGGGCAATGATCCTTTGTATAGCGGGAGGGGGCAATGATCCTTTGTATAGCGGGAGGGGGCAATGATCCTTTGTATATCGGGAGGAGCCAATGATCCTTTGTATAGCGGGAGGGGCCAATGATCCGTTGTATAGCGGGAAGGGGGCCAATGATCCTTTGTATAGCGGGAGGGGCCAATGATCCTTTGCATAGCGGGAAGGGGGCCAATGATCCTTTGTATAGCGGGAAGGGGGCCAATGATCCTTTGTATAACGGGAGGGGGGCAATGATCCTTTGTATAGCGGGAGGGGGGCAATGATCCTTTGTATAGCGGGAGGGGGCAATGATCCTTTGTATAGCGGGAGGGGTCAATGATCCTTTGTATAGCGGGAAGGGGGCCAATGATCCTTTGTATAGCGGGAAGGGGGCCAATGATCCTTTGTATGGCGGGAGGGGGGCAATGATCTTTGTGTAACGGGAGGGGGGCAATGATCCTTTGTATAGCGGGAAGGGGCAATGATCCTTTGTATAGCGGGAAGGGGGCCAATGATCCTTTGTATAGCGGGAGGGGACGATGATCCTTTGTATAGCGGGAGGGGGGCAATGATCCTTTGTATAGCGGGAAGGGGCAATGATCCTTTGTATAGCGGGAAGGGGGCCAATGATCCTTTGTATAGCGGGAAGGGGGCCAATGATCCTTTGTATAGCGGGAGGGGGCAATGATCCTTTGTATAGCGGGAAGGGGGCAAATGATCCTTTGTATGGCGGGAGGGGGGCAATGATCCTTTGTATAGCGGAGGGGCCAATGATCCTTTGTATAGCGGGAAGGGGGCAATGATCCTTTGTATAGCGGGAAGGGGGCCAATGATCCTTTGTATAGCGGGAATGGGGCCAATGATCCTTTGTATAGCGGGAGGAGACAATGATCCTTTGTATAGCCGGAAGGGGGCAATGATCCTTTGTATAGCGGGAGGATGGCAATGATCCTTTGTATAACGTTAGGGGACAATTATCCTTTGTATGGCGGGAGGGGGCAATGATCCTTTGTATAGCGGGAGGAGTCAATGATCCTTTGCATAGCGGGAGGGGCCAATGATCCTTTGTATAGCGGGAAGGGGGCCAATGATCCTTTGTATAGCGGGAGGGGCCAATGATCCTTTGCATAGCGGGAAGGGGGCCAATGATCCTTTGCATAGCGGGAAGGGGGCCAATGATCCTTTGTATAACGGGAGGGGGGCAATGATCCTTTGTATAACGGGAGGGGGGCAATGATCCTTTGTATAGCGGGAGGGGGCAATGATCCTTTGTATAGCGGGAGGGGTCAATGATCCTTTGTATAGCGGGAAGGGGGCCAATGATCCTTTGTATAGCGGGAAGGGGGCCAATGATTCTTTGTATGGCGGGAGGGGGGCAATGATCCTTTGTATAGCGGGAGGGGGCAATGATCCTTTGTATAGCGGGAAGGGGGCCAATGATCCTTTGTATAGCGGGAGGGGACGATGATCCTTTGTATAGCGGGAGGGGGGCAATGATCCTTTGTATAGCGGGAAGGGGCAATGATCCTTTGTATAGCGGGAAGGGGGCCAATGATCCTTTGTATAGCGGGAAGGGGGCCAATGATCCTTTGTATAGCGGGAGGGGACAATGATCCTTTGTATAGCGGGAAGGGGGCAATGATCCTTTGTATAGCGGGAGGATGGCAATGATCCTTTGTATAACGGGAGGGGACAATTATCCTTTGTATGGCGGGAGGGGGCAATGATCCTTTGTATAGCGGGAGGAGTCAATGATCCTTTGCATAGCGGGAGGGGCCGATGATCCTTTGTATAGCGGGAAGGGGGCCAATGAACCTTTGTATAGCGGGAGGGGCCAATGATCCTTTGTATAGCGGGAAGGGGGCCAATGATCCTTTGCATAGCGGGAAGGGGGCCAATGATCCTTTGTATAACGGGAGGGGGGCAATGATCCTTTGTATAGCGGGAGGGGGGCAATGATCCTTTGTATAGCGGGAGGGGGCAATGATCCTTTGTATAGCGGGAGGGGTCAATGATCCTTTGTATAGCGGGAAGGGGGCCAATGATCCTTTGTATAGCGGGAAGGGGGCCAATGATCCTTTGTATGGCGGGAGGGGGGCAATGATCTTTGTGTAACGGGAGGGGGGCAATGATCCTTTGTATAGCGGGAGGGGACAATGATCCTTTGTATAGAGGGAAGGGGGCCGATGATCCTTTGTATAGCGGGAAGGGGGCCAATGATCCTTTGTATAGCGGGAAGGGGGCAAATGATCCTTTGTATGGCGGGAGGGGGGCAATGATCTTTGTATAGCGGGAAGGGGGCAAGGATCCTTTGTATAGCGGGAGTGGCCAATGATCCTTTGTATAGCGGGAGGGGGCAATGATCCTTTGTATAGCGGGAGGGGGCAATGATCCTTTGTATAGCGGGAGGGGGCAATGATCCTTTGTATGGCGGGAGGGGGGCAATGATCCTTTGTATAGCGGGAAGGGGCAATGATCCTTTGTATAGCGGGAAGGGGGCCAATGATCCTTTGTATAGCGGGAAGGGGGCCAATGATCCTTTGTATAGCGGGAGGGGGCAATGATCCTTTGTATAGCGGGAAGGGGGCCAATGCTCCTTTGTATAGCGGGAGGGGACAATGATCCTTTGTATAGCGGGAGGGGGGCAATGATCCTTTGTATAGCGGGAGGGGGCAATGATCCTTTGTATAGCGGGAAGGGGGCAATGATCCTTTGTATAGCGGGAAGGGGGCCAATGATCCTTTGTATAGCGGGAGGGGGCAATGATCCTTTGTATAGCGGGAAGGGGGCCAATGATCCTTTGAATAGCGGGAGGGGGGCAATGATCCTTTATATAGCGGGAGGGGGGCAATGATCCTTTGTATAGCGGGAGAGGGGCAATGATCCTTTGTATAGCGGGAGGGGCCAATGATCCTTTGTATAGCGGGAGGGGGCAATGATCCTTTGTATGGCGGGAGGGGGGCAATGATCCTTTGTATAGCGGGAAGGGGCAATGATCCTTTGTATAGCGGGAAGGGGGCCAATGATCCTTTGTATAGCGGGAAGGGGGCCAATGATCCTTTGTATAGCGGGAGGGGGCAATGATCCTTTGTATAGCGGGAAGGGGGCCAATGCTCCTTTGTATAGCGGGAGGGGACAATGATCCTTTGTTTAGCGGGAGGGGGGCAATGATCCTTTGTATAGCGGGAGGGGGCAATGATCCTTTGTATAGCGGGAAGGGGGCAATGATCCTTTGTATAGCGGGAAGGGGGCCAATGATCCTTTGTATAGCGGGAGGGGGCAATGATCCTTTGTATAGCGGGAAGGGGGCCAATGATCCTTTGAATAGCGGGAGGGGGGCAATGATCCTTTGTATAGCGGGAGGGGGGCAATGATCCTTTGTATAGCGGGAGGGGGGCAATGATCCTTTGTATAGCGGGAGGGGGGCAATGGTCCATGTATAACGAGAGGGGACAATGATCCTTTGTATAGCGGGAGGGGACAATGATCCTTTGTATAGCGGGAGGGGACAATGATCCTTTGTATAGCGGGAGGGGGCAATGATCCTTTGTATAGCGGGAGGGGGCAATGATCCTTTGTATAGCGGGAGGGGCAATGATCCTTTGTATAGCGGGAGGGGGGCCATGATCCTTTGTGTAACGGGAGGGGGGCAATGGTCCATGTATAACGGGAGGGGACAATGATCCATGTATAACGGAAGGGGACAATGATCCTTTGTATAGCGGGAAGGGGGGCAATGATCCTTTGTATAGCGGGAGGGGGCAATGATCCTTTGCATAGCGGGAGGGGCCAATGATCCTTTGTATAGCGGGAGGGGGCAATGATCCTTTGTATAGCGGGAGGGGGGCCATGATCCTTTGTATAGCGGGAGGGGGGCAATGATCCTTTGTATAGCGGGAGGGGGGCCATGATCCTTTGTATAGCGGGAGGGGCCAATGATCCTTTGCATAGCGGGAGGGGGGCCATGATCCTTTGTATAGCGGGAGGGGGGCAATGATCCTTTGCATAGCGGGAGGGGGGCCATGATCCTTTGTATAGCGGGAGGGGACAATGATCCTTTGTATAGCGGGAGGGGGCCAATGATCCTTTGTATGGCGGGAGGGGGGCAATGATCCTTTGTATAGCGGGAGGGGCCAATGATCATTTGTATAGCGGGAAGGGGGCAATGATCCTTTGTATAGCGGGAAGGGGGCCCATGATCCTTTGTATAGCGGGAAGGGGGCCAATGATCCTTTGTATCGCGGGAGGATGGCAATGATCCTTTGCATAACGGGAGGGGACAATGATCCTTTGTATGGCGGGAGGGGGCAATGATCCTTTGTATATCGGGAGGAGCCAATGATCCTTTGTATAGCGGGAGGGGCCAATGATCCGTTGTATAGCGGGAAGGGGGCCAATGATCCTTTGTATAGCGGGAGGGGCCAATGATCCTTTGCATAGCGGGAAGGGGGCCAATGATCCTTTGTATAGCGGGAAGGGGGCCAATGATCCTTTGTATAACGGGAGGGGGGCAATGATCCTTTGTATAGCGGGAGGGGGGCAATGATCCTTTGTATAGCGGGAGGGGGCAATGATCCTTTGTATAGCGGGAGGGGTCAATGATCCTTTGTATAGCGGGAAGGGGGCCAATGATCCTTTGTATAGCGGGAAGGGGGCCAATGATCCTTTGTATGGCGGGAGGGGGGCAATGATCTTTGTGTAACGGGAGGGGGGCAATGATCCTTTGTATAGCGGGAAGGGGCAATGATCCTTTGTATAGCGGGAAGGGGGCCAATGATCCTTTGTATAGCGGGAGGGGACGATGATCCTTTGTATAGCGGGAGGGGGGCAATGATCCTTTGTATAGCGGGAAGGGGCAATGATCCTTTGTATAGCGGGAAGGGGGCCAATGATCCTTTGTATAGCGGGAAGGGGGCCAATGATCCTTTGTATAGCGGGAGGGGGCAATGATCCTTTGTATAGCGGGAAGGGGGCAAATGATCCTTTGTATGGCGGGAGGGGGGCAATGATCCTTTGTATAGCGGGAGGGGCCAATGATCCTTTGTATAGCGGGAAGGGGGCAATGATCCTTTGTATAGCGGGAAGGGGGCCAATGATCCTTTGTATAGCGGGAAGGGGGCCAATGATCCTTTGTATAGCGGGAGGAGACAATGATCCTTTGTATAGCCGGAAGGGGGCAATGATCCTTTGTATAGCGGGAGGATGGCAATGATCCTTTGTATAACGGGAGGGGACAATTATCCTTTGTATGGCGGGAGGGGGCAATGATCCTTTGTATAGCGGGAAGGGGGCCAATGATCCTTTGTATAGCGGGAGGGGGCAATGATCCTTTGCATAGCGGGAGGGGCCAATGATCCTTTGTATAGCGGGAGGGGGCAATGATCCTTTGTATAGCGGGAGGGGGGCCATGATCCTTTGTATAGCGGGAGGGGGGCAATGATCCTTTGTATAGCGGGAGGGGGGCCATGATCCTTTGTATAGCGGGAGGGGCCAATGATCCTTTGCATAGCGGGAGGGGGGCCATGATCCTTTGTATAGCGGGAGGGGGGCAATGATCCTTTGCATAGCGGGAGGGGGGCCATGATCCTTTGTATAGCGGGAGGGGACAATGATCCTTTGTATAGCGGGAAGGGGGCAATGATCCTTTGTATAGCGGGAAGGGGGCCCATGATCCTTTGTATAGCGGGAAGGGGGCCAATGATCCTTTGTATAGCGGGAGGGGACAATGATCCTTTCCATAGCGGGAAGGGGGCAATGATCCTTTGTATAGCGGGAGGATGGCAATGATCCTTTGCATAACGGGAGGGGACAATGATCCTTTGTATGGCGGGAGGGGGCAATGATCCTTTGTATATCGGGAGGAGCCAATGATCCTTTGTATAGCGGGAGGGGCCAATGATCCGTTGTATAGCGGGAAGGGGGCCAATGATCCTTTGTATAGCGGGAGGGGCCAATGATCCTTTGCATAGCGGGAAGGGGGCCAATGATCCTTTGTATAGCGGGAAGGGGGCCAATGATCCTTTGTATAGCGGGAAGGGGGCCAATGATCCTTTGTATGGCGGGAGGGGGGCAATGATCTTTGTGTAACGGGAGGGGGGCAATGATCCTTTGTATAGCGGGAAGGGGCAATGATCCTTTGTATAGCGGGAAGGGGGCCAATGATCCTTTGTATAGCGGGAGGGGACGATGATCCTTTGTATAGCGGGAGGGGGGCAATGATCCTTTGTATAGCGGGAAGGGGCAATGATCCTTTGTATAGCGGGAAGGGGGCCAATGATCCTTTGTATAGCGGGAAGGGGGCCAATGATCCTTTGTATAGCGGGAGGGGGCAATGATCCTTTGTATAGCGGGAAGGGGGCAAATGATCCTTTGTATGGCGGGAGGGGGGCAATGATCCTTTGTATAGCGGGAGGGGCCAATGATCCTTTGCATAGCGGGAAGGGGGCAATGATCCTTTGTATAGCGGGAAGGGGGCCAATGATCCTTTGTATAGCGGGAAGGGGGCCAATGATCCTTTGTATAGCGGGAGGAGACAATGATCCTTTGTATAGCCGGAAGGGGGCAATGATTCTTTGTATAGCGGGAGGATGGCAATGATCCTTTGTATAACGTTAGGGGACAATTATCCTTTGTATGGCGGGAGGGGGCAATGATCCTTTGTATAGCGGGAGGAGTCAATGATCCTTTGCATAGCGGGAGGGGCCAATGATCCTTTGTATAGCGGGAAGGGGGCCAATGATCCTTTGTATAGCGGGAGGGGCCAATGATCCTTTGCATAGCGGGAAGGGGGCCAATGATCCTTTGCATAGCGGGAAGGGGGCCAATGATCCTTTGTATAACGGGAGGGGGGCAATGATCCTTTGTATAACGGGAGGGGGGCAATGATCCTTTGTATAGCGGGAGGGGGCAATGATCCTTTGTATAGCGGGAGGGGTCAATGATCCTTTGTATAGCGGGAAGGGGGCCAATGATCCTTTGTATAGCGGGAAGGGGGCCAATGATTCTTTGTATGGCGGGAGGGGGGCAATGATCCTTTGTATAGCGGGAGGGGGCAATGATCCTTTGTATAGCGGGAAGGGGGCCAATGATCCTTTGTATAGCGGGAAGGGGGCCAATGATCCTTTGTATGGCGGGAGGGGGGCAATGATCTTTGTGTAACGGGAGGGGGGCAATGATCCTTTGTATAGCGGGAAGGGGCAATGATCCTTTGTATAGCGGGAAGGGGGCCAATGATCCTTTGTATAGCGGGAGGGGACGATGATCCTTTGTATAGCGGGAGGGGGGCAATGATCCTTTGTATAGCGGGAAGGGGCAATGATCCTTTGTATAGCGGGAAGGGGGCCAATGATCCTTTGTATAGCGGGAAGGGGGCCAATGATCCTTTGTATAGCGGGAGGGGGCAATGATCCTTTGTATAGCGGGAAGGGGGCAAATGATCCTTTGTATGGCGGGAGGGGGGCAATGATCCTTTGTATAGCGGGAGGGGCCAATGATCCTTTGTATGGCGGGAGGGGGGCAATGATCCTTTGTATAGCGGGAGGGGCCAATGATCCTTTGCATAGCGGGAAGGGGGCAATGATCCTTTGTATAGCGGGAAGGGGGCCAATGATCCTTTGTATAGCGGGAAGGGGGCCAATGATCCTTTGTATAGCGGGAGGAGACAATGATCCTTTGTATAGCCGGAAGGGGGCAATGATCCTTTGTATAGCGGGAGGATGGCAATGATCCTTTGTATAACGTTAGGGGACAATTATCCTTTGTATGGCGGGAGGGGGCAATGATCCTTTGTATAGCGGGAGGAGTCAATGATCCTTTGCATAGCGGGAGGGGCCAATGATCCTTTGTATAGCGGGAAGGGGGCCAATGATCCTTTGTATAGCGGGAGGGGCCAATGATCCTTTGCATAGCGGGAAGGGGGCCAATGATCCTTTGCATAGCGGGAAGGGGGCCAATGATCCTTTGTATAACGGGAGGGGGGCAATGATCCTTTGTATAACGGGAGGGGGGCAATGATCCTTTGTATAGCGGGAGGGGGCAATGATCCTTTGTATAGCGGGAGGGGTCAATGATCCTTTGTATAGCGGGAAGGGGGCCAATGATCCTTTGTATAGCGGGAAGGGGGCCAATGATTCTTTGTATGGCGGGAGGGGGGCAATGATCCTTTGTATAGCGGGAGGGGGCAATGATCCTTTGTATAGCGGGAAGGGGGCCAATGATCCTTTGTATAGCGGGAGGGGACGATGATCCTTTGTATAGCGGGAGGGGGGCAATGATCCTTTGTATAGCGGGAAGGGGCAATGATCCTTTGTATAGCGGGAAGGGGGCCAATGATCCTTTGTATAGCGGGAAGGGGGCCAATGATCCTTTGTATAGCGGGAGGGGACAATGATCCTTTGTATAGCGGGAAGGGGGCAATGATCCTTTGTATAGCGGGAGGATGGCAATGATCCTTTGTATAACGGGAGGGGACAATTATCCTTTGTATGGCGGGAGGGGGCAATGATCCTTTGTATAGCGGGAGGAGTCAATGATCCTTTGCATAGCGGGAGGGGCCAATGATCCTTTGTATAGCGGGAAGGGGGCCAATGAACCTTTGTATAGCGGGAGGGGCCAATGATCCTTTGTATAGCGGGAAGGGGGCCAATGATCCTTTGCATAGCGGGAAGGGGGCCAATGATCCTTTGTATAACGGGAGGGGGGCAATGATCCTTTGTATAGCGGGAGGGGGGCAATGATCCTTTGTATAGCGGGAGGGGGCAATGATCCTTTGTATAGCGGGAGGGGTCAATGATCCTTTGTATAGCGGGAAGGGGGCCAATGATCCTTTGTATAGCGGGAAGGGGGCCAATGATCCTTTGTATGGCGGGAGGGGGGCAATGATCTTTGTGTAACGGGAGGGGGGCAATGATCCTTTGTATAGCGGGAGGGGACAATGATCCTTTGTATAGAGGGAAGGGGGCCAATGATCCTTTGTATAGCGGGAAGGGGGCCAATGATCCTTTGTATAGCGGGAGGAGACAATGATCCTTTGTATAGCCGGAAGGGGGCAATGATCCTTTGTATAGCGGGAGGATGGCAATGATCCTTTGTATAACGTTAGGGGACAATTATCCTTTGTATGGCGGGAGGGGGCAATGATCCTTTGTATAGCGGGAGGAGTCAATGATCCTTTGCATAGCGGGAGGGGCCAATGATCCTTTGTATAGCGGGAAGGGGGCCAATGATCCTTTGTATAGCGGGAGGGGCCAATGATCCTTTGCATAGCGGGAAGGGGGCCAATGATCCTTTGCATAGCGGGAAGGGGGCCAATGATCCTTTGTATAACGGGAGGGGGGCAATGATCCTTTGTATAACGGGAGGGGGGCAATGATCCTTTGTATAGCGGGAGGGGGCAATGATCCTTTGTATAGCGGGAGGGGTCAATGATCCTTTGTATAGCGGGAAGGGGGCCAATGATCCTTTGTATAGCGGGAAGGGGGCCAATGATTCTTTGTATGGCGGGAGGGGGGCAATGATCCTTTGTATAGCGGGAGGGGGCAATGATCCTTTGTATAGCGGGAAGGGGGCCAATGATCCTTTGTATAGCGGGAGGGGACGATGATCCTTTGTATAGCGGGAGGGGGGCAATGATCCTTTGTATAGCGGGAAGGGGCAATGATCCTTTGTATAGCGGGAAGGGGGCCAATGATCCTTTGTATAGCGGGAAGGGGGCCAATGATCCTTTGTATAGCGGGAGGGGACAATGATCCTTTGTATAGCGGGAAGGGGGCAATGATCCTTTGTATAGCGGGAGGATGGCAATGATCCTTTGTATAACGGGAGGGGACAATTATCCTTTGTATGGCGGGAGGGGGCAATGATCCTTTGTATAGCGGGAGGAGTCAATGATCCTTTGCATAGCGGGAGGGGCCAATGATCCTTTGTATAGCGGGAAGGGGGCCAATGAACCTTTGTATAGCGGGAGGGGCCAATGATCCTTTGTATAGCGGGAAGGGGGCCAATGATCCTTTGCATAGCGGGAAGGGGGCCAATGATCCTTTGTATAACGGGAGGGGGGCAATGATCCTTTGTATAGCGGGAGGGGGGCAATGATCCTTTGTATAGCGGGAGGGGGCAATGATCCTTTGTATAGCGGGAGGGGTCAATGATCCTTTGTATAGCGGGAAGGGGGCCAATGATCCTTTGTATAGCGGGAAGGGGGCCAATGATCCTTTGTATGGCGGGAGGGGGGCAATGATCTTTGTGTAACGGGAGGGGGGCAATGATCCTTTGTATAGCGGGAGGGGACAATGATCCTTTGTATAGAGGGAAGGGGGCCGATGATCCTTTGTATAGCGGGAAGGGGGCCAATGATCCTTTGTATAGCGGGAAGGGGGCAAATGATCCTTTGTATGGCGGGAGGGGGGCAATGATCTTTGTATAGCGGGAAGGGGGCAAGGATCCTTTGTATAGCGGGAGTGGCCAATGATCCTTTGTATAGCGGGAGGGGGCAATGATCCTTTGTATAGCGGGAGGGGGCAATGATCCTTTGTATAGCGGGAGGGGGCAATGATCCTTTGTATGGCGGGAGGGGGGCAATGATCCTTTGTATAGCGGGAAGGGGCAATGATCCTTTGTATAGCGGGAAGGGGGCCAATGATCCTTTGTATAGCGGGAAGGGGGCCAATGATCCTTTGTATAGCGGGAGGGGGCAATGATCCTTTGTATAGCGGGAAGGGGGCCAATGCTCCTTTGTATAGCGGGAGGGGACAATGATCCTTTGTATAGCGGGAGGGGGGCAATGATCCTTTGTATAGCGGGAGGGGGCAATGATCCTTTGTATAGCGGGAAGGGGGCAATGATCCTTTGTATAGCGGGAAGGGGGCCAATGATCCTTTGTATAGCGGGAGGGGGCAATGATCCTTTGTATAGCGGGAAGGGGGCCAATGATCCTTTGAATAGCGGGAGGGGGGCAATGATCCTTTATATAGCGGGAGGGGGGCAATGATCCTTTGTATAGCGGGAGAGGGGCAATGATCCTTTGTATAGCGGGAGGGGCCAATGATCCTTTGTATAGCGGGAAGGGGCAATGATCCTTTGTATAGCGGGAAGGGGGCCAATGATCCTTTGTATGGCGGGAGGGGGGCAATGATCCTTTGTATAGCGGGAAGGGGCAATGATCCTTTGTATAGCGGGAAGGGGGCCAATGATCCTTTGTATAGCGGGAAGGGGGCCAATGATCCTTTGTATAGCGGGAGGGGGCAATGATCCTTTGTATAGCGGGAAGGGGGCCAATGCTCCTTTGTATAGCGGGAGGGGACAATGATCCTTTGTTTAGCGGGAGGGGGGCAATGATCCTTTGTATAGCGGGAGGGGGCAATGATCCTTTGTATAGCGGGAAGGGGGCAATGATCCTTTGTATAGCGGGAAGGGGGCCAATGATCCTTTGTATAGCGGGAGGGGGCAATGATCCTTTGTATAGCGGGAAGGGGGCCAATGATCCTTTGAATAGCGGGAGGGGGGCAATGATCCTTTGTATAGCGGGAGGGGGGCAATGATCCTTTGTATAGCGGGAGGGGGGCAATGATCCTTTGTATAGCGGGAGGGGGGCAATGGTCCATGTATAACGAGAGGGGACAATGATCCTTTGTATAGCGGGAGGGGACAATGATCCTTTGTATAGCGGGAGGGGACAATGATCCTTTGTATAGCGGGAGGGGGCAATGATCCTTTGTATAGCGGGAGGGGGCAATGATCCTTTGTATAGCGGGAGGGGCAATGATCCTTTGTATAGCGGGAGGGGGGCCATGATCCTTTGTGTAACGGGAGGGGGGCAATGGTCCATGTATAACGGGAGGGGACAATGATCCATGTATAACGGAAGGGGACAATGATCCTTTGTATAGCGGGAAGGGGGGCAATGATCCTTTGTATAGCGGGAGGGGGCAATGATCCTTTGCATAGCGGGAGGGGCCAATGATCCTTTGTATAGCGGGAGGGGGCAATGATCCTTTGTATAGCGGGAGGGGGGCCATGATCCTTTGTATAGCGGGAGGGGGGCAATGATCCTTTGTATAGCGGGAGGGGGGCCATGATCCTTTGTATAGCGGGAGGGGCCAATGATCCTTTGCATAGCGGGAGGGGGGCCATGATCCTTTGTATAGCGGGAGGGGGGCAATGATCCTTTGCATAGCGGGAGGGGGGCCATGATCCTTTGTATAGCGGGAGGGGACAATGATCCTTTGTATAGCGGGAGGGGGCCAATGATCCTTTGTATGGCGGGAGGGGGGCAATGATCCTTTGTATAGCGGGAGGGGCCAATGATCATTTGTATAGCGGGAAGGGGGCAATGATCCTTTGTATAGCGGGAAGGGGGCCCATGATCCTTTGTATAGCGGGAAGGGGGCCAATGATCCTTTGTATAGCGGGAGGGGACAATGATCCTTTCCATAGCGGGAAGGGGGCAATGATCCTTTGTATCGCGGGAGGATGGCAATGATCCTTTGCATAACGGGAGGGGACAATGATCCTTTGTATGGCGGGAGGGGGCAATGATCCTTTGTATATCGGGAGGAGCCAATGATCCTTTGTATAGCGGGAGGGGCCAATGATCCGTTGTATAGCGGGAAGGGGGCCAATGATCCTTTGTATAGCGGGAGGGGCCAATGATCCTTTGCATAGCGGGAAGGGGGCCAATGATCCTTTGTATAGCGGGAAGGGGGCCAATGATCCTTTGTATAACGGGAGGGGGGCAATGATCCTTTGTATAGCGGGAGGGGGGCAATGATCCTTTGTATAGCGGGAGGGGGCAATGATCCTTTGTATAGCGGGAGGGGTCAATGATCCTTTGTATAGCGGGAAGGGGGCCAATGATCCTTTGTATAGCGGGAAGGGGGCCAATGATCCTTTGTATGGCGGGAGGGGGGCAATGATCTTTGTGTAACGGGAGGGGGGCAATGATCCTTTGTATAGCGGGAAGGGGCAATGATCCTTTGTATAGCGGGAAGGGGGCCAATGATCCTTTGTATAGCGGGAGGGGACGATGATCCTTTGTATAGCGGGAGGGGGG
Organism: Arenicola marina; assembly: GCA_964019135.1. Lineage (NCBI taxonomy): Eukaryota > Metazoa > Annelida > Polychaeta > Arenicolidae > Arenicola > Arenicola marina. The sequence continues at coordinate 2,182,036 of OZ025250.1, forward strand.
CAATGATCCTTTGTATAGCGGGAAGGGGCAATGATCCTTTGTATAGCGGGAAGGGGGCCAATGATCCTTTGTATAGCGGGAAGGGGGCCAATGATCCTTTGTATAGCGGGAGGGGGCAATGATCCTTTGTATAGCGGGAAGGGGGCAAATGATCCTTTGTATGGCGGGAGGGGGGCAATGATCCTTTGTATAGCGGGAGGGGCCAATGATCCTTTGTATAGCGGGAAGGGGGCAATGATCCTTTGTATAGCGGGAAGGGGGCCAATGATCCTTTTTATAGCGGGAAGGGGGCCAATGATCCTTTGTATAGCGGGAGGAGACAATGATCCTTTGTATAGCCGGAAGGGGGCAATGATCCTTTGTATAGCGGGAGGATGGCAATGATCCTTTGTATAACGGGAGGGGACAATTATCCTTTGTATGGCGGGAGGGGGCAATGATCCTTTGTATAGCGGGAAGGGGGCCAATGATCCTTTGTATAGCGGGAGGGGACGATGATCCTTTGTATAGCGGGAGGGGGGCAATGATCCTTTGTATAGCGGGAAGGGGCAATGATCCTTTGTATAGCGGGAAGGGGGCCAATGATCCTTTGTATAGCGAGAAGGGGGCCAATGATCCTTTGTATAGCGGGAGGGGACAATGATCCTTTGTATAGCGGGAAGGGGGCAATGATCCTTTGTATAGCGGGAGGATGGCAATGATCCTTTGTATAACGGGAGGGGACAATTATCCTTTGTATGGCGGGAGGGGGCAATGATCCTTTGTATAGCGGGAGGAGTCAATGATCCTTTGCATAGCGGGAGGGGCCAATGATCCTTTGTATAGCGGGAAGGGGGCCAATGAACCTTTGTATAGCGGGAGGGGCCAATGATCCTTTGTATAGCGGGAAGGGGGCCAATGATCCTTTGCATAGGTTGAAGGGGGCCAATGATCCTTTGTATAACGGGAGGGGGGCAATGATCCTTTGTATAGCGGGAGGGGGGCAATGATCCTTTGTATAGCGGGAGGGGGCAATGATCCTTTGTATAGCGGGATGGGTCAATGATCCTTTGTATAGCGGGAAGGGGGCCAATGATCCTTTGTATAGCGGGAAGGGGGCCAATGATCCTTTGTATGGCGGGAGGGGGGCAATGATCTTTGCGTAACGGCAGGGGGGCAATGATCCTTTGTATAGCGGGAGGGGACAATGATCCTTTGTATAGAGGGAAGGGGGCCGATGATCCTTTGTATAGCGGCAAGGGGGCCAATGATCCTTTGTATAGCGGGAAGGGGGCCAATGATCCTTTGTATAGCGGGAGGGGCCAATGATCCTTTGCATAGCGGGAAGGGGGCCAATGATCCTTTGTATAGCGGGAGGGGGGCAATGATCCTTTGTATAGCGGGAAGGGGGCCAATGATCCTTTGTATAGCGGGAAGGGGGCAAATGATCCTTTGTATGGCGGGAGGGGGGCAATGATCTTTGTATAGCGGGAAGGGGGCAAGGATCCTTTGTATAGCGGGAGTGGCCAATGATCCTTTGTATAGCGGGAGGGGGCAATGATCCTTTGTATAGCGGGAGGGGGCAATGAGCCTTTGTATAGCGGGAGGGAGGCAATGATCCTTTGTATAGCGGGAGAGGGGCAATGATCCTTTGTATAACGGGAGGGGGGCAATGATCCTTTGTGTAGCGGGAGGGGGGCAATGATCCTTTCTATAGCGGGAAGGAGGCAATGATCCTTGTATAGCGGGAGAGGGGCAATGATCCTTTGCATAGCGGGAGGGGGGCAATGATCCTTTGTATAGCGGGAGTGAGGCAATGATCCTTTGTATAGCGGGAGAGGGGCAATGATCCTTTGTATAGCGGGAGGGGGGCAATGATCCTTTGTATAGCGGGAGGGGGCAATGATCCTTTGTATAGCGGTAGGGAGGCAATGATCCTTTGTATAGCGGGAGAGGACAATGATCCTTTGTATAGCGGGAGGGAGGCAATGATTCTTTGTATAGCGGGAGAGGGGCAATGATCCTTTGTATAGCGGGAGGGGCCAATGATCCTTTGTATAGCGGGAGGGGGCAATGATCCTTTGTATGGCGGGAGGGGGGCAATGATCCTTTGTATAGCGGGAAGGGGCAATGATCCTTTGTATAGCGGGAAGGGGGCCAATGATCCTTTGTATAGCGGGAAGGGGGCCAATGATCCTTTGTATAGCGGGAGGGGGCAATGATCCTTTGTATAGCGGGAAGGGGGCCAATGCTCCTTTGTATAGCGGGAGGGGACAATGATCCTTTGTATAGCGGGAGGGGGGCAATGATCCTTTGTATAGCGGGAGGGGGCAATGATCCTTTGTATAGCGGGAAGGGGGCAATGATCCTTTGTATAGCGGGAAGGGGGCCAATGATCCTTTGTATAGCGGGAGGGGGCAATGATCCTTTGTATAGCGGGAAGGGGGCCAATGATCCTTTGAATAGCGGGAGGGGGGCAATGATCCTTTATATAGCGGGAGGGGGGCAATGATCCTTTGTATAGCGGGAGGGGGGCAATGATCCTTTGTATAGCGGGAAGGGGCAATGATCCTTTGTATAGCGGGAAGGGGGCCAATGATCCTTTGTATAGCGGGAAGGGGGCCAATGATCCTTTGTATAGCGGGAGGGGGCAATGATCCTTTGTATAGCGGGAAGGGGGCCAATGCTCCTTTGTATAGCGGGAGGGGACAATGATCCTTTGTTTAGCGGGAGGGGGGCAATGATCCTTTGTATAGCGGGAGGGGGCAATGATCCTTTGTATAGCGGGAAGGGGGCAATGATCCTTTGTATAGCGGGAAGGGGCAATGATCCTTTGTATAGCGGGAAGGGGGCCAATGATCCTTTGAATAGCGGGAGCAGGGCAATGATCCTTTGTATAGCGGGAGGGGGGCAATGATCCTTTGTATAGCGGGAGGGGGGCAATGATCCTTTGTATAGCGGGAGGGGGGCAATGGTCCATGTATAACGAGAGGGGACAATGATCCTTTGTATAGCGGGAGGGGGCAATGATCCTTTGTATAGCGGGAGGGGGCAATGATCCTTTGTATAGCGGGAAGGGGGCAATGATCCTTTGTATAGCGGGAAGGGGCAATGATCCTTTGTATAGCGGGAAGGGGGCCAATGATCCTTTGAATAGCGGGAGCAGGGCAATGATCCTTTGTATAGCGGGAGGGGGGCAATGATCCTTTGTATAGCGGGAGGGGGGCAATGATCCTTTGTATAGCGGGAGGGGGGCAATGGTCCATGTATAACGAGAGGGGACAATGATCCTTTGTATAGCGGGAGGGGACAATGATCCTTTGTATAGCGGGAGGGGACAATGATCCTTTGTATAGCGGGAGGGGGCAATGATCCTTTGTATAGCGGGAGGGGGCAATGATCCTTTGTATAGCGGGAGGGGCAATGATCCTTTGTATAGCGGGAGGGGGGCCATGATCCTTTGTGTAACGGGAGGGGGGCAATGGTCCATGTATAACGGGAGGGGACAATGATCCATGTATAACGGAAGGGGACAATGATCCTTTGTATAGCGGGAAGGGGGGCAATGATCCTTTGTATAGCGGGAGGGGGCAATGATCCTTTGCATAGCGGGAGGGGCCAATGATCCTTTGTATAGCGGGAGGGGGCAATGATCCTTTGTATAGCGGGAGGGGGGCCATGATCCTTTGTATAGCGGGAGGGGGGCAATGATCCTTTGTATAGCGGGAGGGGGGCCATGATCCTTTGTATAGCGGGAGGGGCCAATGATCCTTTGCATAGCGGGAGGGGGGCCATGATCCTTTGTATAGCGGGAGGGGGGCAATGATCCTTTGCATAGCGGGAGGGGGGCCATGATCCTTTGTATGGCGGGAGGGGACAATGATCCTTTGTATAGCGGGAGGGGGCCAATGATCCTTTGTATGGCGGGAGGGGGGCAATGATCCTTTGTATAGCGGGAGGGGCCAATGATCATTTGTATAGCGGGAAGGGGGCAATGATCCTTTGTATAGCGGGAAGGGGGCCCATGATCCTTTGTATAGCGGGAAGGGGGCCAATGATCCTTTGTATAGCGGGAGGGGACAATGATCCTTTCCATAGCGGGAAGGGGGCAATGATCCTTTGTATAGCGGGAGGGGGCCAATGATCCTTTGTATGGCGGGAGGGGGGCAATGATCCTTTGTATAGCGGGAGGGGCCAATGATCATTTGTATAGCGGGAAGGGGGCAATGATCCTTTGTATAGCGGGAAGGGGGCCCATGATCCTTTGTATAGCGGGAAGGGGGCCAATGATCCTTTGTATAGCGGGAGGGGACAATGATCCTTTCCATAGCGGGAAGGGGGCAATGATCCTTTGTATAGCGGGAGGATGGCAATGATCCTTTGCATAACGGGAGGGGACAATGATCCTTTGTATGGCGGGAGGGGGCAATGATCCTTTGTATATCGGGAGGAGCCAATGATCCTTTGTATAGCGGGAGGCGCCAATGATCCGTTGTATAGCGGGAAGGGGGCCAATGATCCTTTGTATAGCGGGAGGGGCCAATGATCCTTTGCATAGCGGGAAGGGGGCCAATGATCCTTTGTATAGCGGGAAGGGGGCCAATGATCCTTTGTATAGCGGGAAGGGGGCCAATGATCCTTTGTATAACGGGAGGGGGGCAATGATCCTTTGCATAGCGGGAGGGGGGCAATGATCCTTTGTATAGCGGGAGAGGGGCAATGATCCTTTGTATAACGGGAGGGGGGCAATGATCCTTTGTGTAGCGGGAGGGGGGCAATGATCCTTTGTATAGCGGGAAGGAGGCAATGATCCTTTGTATAGCGGGAGAGGGGCAATGATCCTTTGCATAGCGGGAGGGGGGCAATGATCCTTTGTATAGCGGGAGTGAGGCAATGATCCTTTGTATAGCGGGAGAGGGGCAATGATCCTTTGTATAGCGGGAGGGGGGCAATGATCCTTTGTATAGCGGGAGGGGGCAATGATCCTTTGTATAGCGGGAGGGAGGCAATGATCCTTTGTATAGCGGGAGAGGACAATGATCCTTTGTATAGCGGGAGGGAGGCAATGATTCTTTGCATAGCGGGAGAGGGGCAATGATCCTTTGTATAGCGGGAGGGGCCAATGATCCTTTGTATAGCGGGAGGGGGCAATGATCCTTTGTATGGCGGGAGGGGGGCAATGATCCTTTGTATAGCGGGAAGGGGCAATGATCCTTTGTATAGCGGGAAGGGGGCCAATGATCCTTTGTATAGCGGGAAGGGGGCCAATGATCCTTTGTATAGCGGGAGGGGGCAATGATCCTTTGTATAGCGGGAAGGGGGCCAATGCTCCTTTGTATAGCGGGAGGGGACAATGATCCTTTGTATAGCGGGAGGGGGGCAATGATCCTTTGTATAGCGGGAGGGGGCAATGATCCTTTGTATAGCGGGAAGGGGGCAATGATCCTTTGTATAGCGGGAAGGGGGCCAATGATCCTTTGTATAGCGGGAGGGGGCAATGATCCTTTGTATAGCGGGAAGGGGGCCAATGATCCTTTGAATAGCGGGAGGGGGGCAATGATCCTTTGTATAGCGGGAGGGGGGCAATGATCCTTTGTATAGCGGGAGGGGGGCAATGATCCTTTGTATAGCGGGAGGGGGCAATGATCCTTTGTATGGCGGGAGGGGGGCAATGATCCTTTGTATAGCGGGAGGGGGCAATGATCCTTTGTATAACGGGAGGGGGGCAATGATCCTTTGTATAGCGGGAAGGGGGCAAGGATCTTTGTATAGCGGGAGGGGCCAATGATCCTTTGTATAGCGGGAGGCGGGCAATGATCCTTTGTATAGCGGGAGGGGGCAATGATCCTTTGTATGGCGGGAGGGGGGCAATGATCCTTTGTATAGCGGAAGGGACGCAATGATCCTTTGTATAGCGGGAGAGGGGCAATGATCCTTTGTATAACGGGCGGGGGCAATGATCCTTTGTATAACGGGAGGGGGCAATGATCCTTTGTATAGCGGGAAGGGGGCAAGGATCCTTTGTATAGCGGGAGGGGCCAATGATCCTTTGTATAGCGGGAGGGGGCAATGATCTTTTGTATAGCGGGAAGGGGGCCAATGATCCTTTGTATAGCGGGAGGGGACAATGATCCTTTGTATTGCGGGAGGGGGGCAATGATCCTTTGTATAGCGGGAAGGGGCAATGATCCTTTGTATAGCGGGAAGGGGGCCAATGATCCTTTGTATAGCGGGAAGGGGGCCAATGATCCTTTGTATAGCGGGAGGGGGCAATGATCCTTTGCATAGCGGGAAGGGGGCCAATGATCCTTTGTATAGCGGGAGGGGACAATGATCCTTTGTATAGCGGGAGGGGGGCAATGATCTTTTGTATAGCGGGAAGGGGCAATGATCCTTTGTATAGCAGGAAGGGGGCCAATGATCCTTTGTATAGCGGGAAGGGGGCCAATGATCCTTTGTATAGCGGGAGGGGGCAATGATCCTTTGTATAGCGGGAAGGGGGCCAATGATCATTTGTATAGCGGGAGGGGACAATGATCCTTTGTATAGCGGGAGGGGGGCAATGATCCTTTGTATAGCGGGAGGGGGCAATGATCCTTTGTATAGCGGGAAGGGGGCCAGTGATCATTTGTATAGCGGGAGGGGACAATGATCCTTTGTATAGCGGGAGGGGGGCAATGATCCTTTGTATAGCGGGAGGGGGCAATGATCCTTTGTATAGCGGGAAGGGGGCAATGATCCTTTGTATAGCGGGAAGGGGGCCAATGATCCTTTGTATAGCGGGAGGGGGCGATGATCCTTTGTATAGCGGGAAGGGGGCCAATGATCCTTTTTATAGCGGGAGGGGGGCCATGATCCTTTGTATAGCGGGAGGGGGGCAATGATCCTTTGCATAGCGGGAGGGGGGCAATGATCCTTTGTATAGCGGGAGGGGGCAATGATCCTTTGTATGGCGGGAGGGGGGCAATGATCCTTTGTATAGCGGGAGGGAGGCAATGATCCTTTGTATAGCGGGAGAGGGGCAATGATCCTTTGTATAACGGGCGGGGGCAATGATCCTTTGTATAACGGGAGGGGGGCAATGATCCTTTGTATAGCGGGAGGGGGGCAATGATCCTTTGTATAGCGGGAAGGGGGCAAGGATCCTTTGTATAGCGGGAGGGGCCAATGATCCTTTGTATAGCGGGAGGGGGCAATGATCCTTTGTATAGCGGGAGGGGGCAATGATCCTTTGTATAGCGGGAGGGAGGCAATGATCCTTTGTATAGCGGGAGAGGGGCAATGATCCTTTGTATAACGGGAGGGGGGCAATGATCCTTTGTATAGCGGGAGGGGGGCAATGATCCTTTGTATACCGGGACGGAGGCAATGATCCTTTGTATAGCGGGAGAGGGGCAATGATCCTTTGCATAGCGGGAGGGGGGCAATGATCCTTTGTATAGCGGGAGGGGGCAATGATCCTTTGTATAGCGGGAAGGGGCAATGATCCTTTGTATAGCGGGAAGGGGGCCAATGATCCTTTGTATAGCGGGAAGGGGGCAATGATCCTTTGTATAGCGGGAGGGGGCAATGATCCTTTGTATAGCGGGAAGGGGGCCAATGATCCTTTGTATAGCGGGAGGGGACAATGATCCTTTGCATAGCGGGAGGGGGGCAATGATCCTTTGTATAGCGGGAGGGGGCAATGATCCTTTGTATAGCGGGAAGGGGGCAATGATCCTTTGTATAGCGGGAAGGGGGCCAATGATCCTTTGTATAGCGGGAGGGGGGCAATGATCCTTTGTATGGCGGGAGGGGGGCAATGATCTTTGTGTAACGGGAGGGGGGCAATGATCCTTTGTATAGAAGGAGGGGGCAATGATCCTTTGTATGGCGGGAGGGGGCCAATGATCCCTTGTATAGCGGGAGGGGGCCAATGATCCTTTGTATAACGGGAGAGGGGCAATGATCCTTTGTATAGCGGGAGGAGGACAATGATCCTTTGTATAACGGGAGGGGGGCAATGATCCTTTGTATAACGGGAGGGGGGCAATGATCCTTTGTATAACGGGAAGGGGCAATGATCCGTTGTATAGCGGGAGGGGGGCAATCATCCTTTGTATGGCGGGAGGGGGCCAATGATCCTTTGTATAGCGGGAGGGGCCAATGATCCTTTGTATAGCGGGAGGGGGCAATGATCCTTTGTATAGCGGGAGGGGACAATGATCCTTTGTATAGCGGGAAGGGGGCATTGATCCTTTGTATAGCGGGAGGGGGCAATGATCCTTTGTATAGCGGGAGGGGACAATGATCCTTTGTATAGCGGGAAGGGGGCATTGATCCTTTGTATAGCGGGAGGGGGCAATGATCCGTTGTATAGGGGGACGGGGCAATGATCCGTTGTATAGCGGGAGGGGGGCAATGATCCTTTGTATGGCGGGAGGGGGCCAATGATCCTTTGTATAGCGGGAAGGGGCAATGATCCTTTGTATAGCGGGAGGGGACAATGATCCTTTGTATAGCGGGAAGGGGGCATTGATCCTTTGTATAGCGGGAGGGGGCAATGATCCTTTGTATAGCGGGAGGGGACAATGATCCTTTGTATAGCGGGAAGGGGGCATTGATCCTTTGTATAGCGGGAGGGGGCAATGATCCGTTGTATAGGGGGACGGGGCAATGATCCGTTGTATAGCGGGAGGGGGGCAATGATCCTTTGTATGGCGGGAGGGGGCCAATGATCCTTTGTATAGCGGGAAGGGGCAATGATCCTTTGTATAGCGGGAAGGGGGGCAATGATCCTTTGCATAGCGGGAGGGGGGCAATGATTATTTGTATAACGGGAGAGGGGCAATGATCCTTTGTATAACGGGAGGGGGGCAATGATCCTATGTATAGCGGGAGGGGGGCAATGATCCTTTGTATACCGGGACGGAGGCAATGATCCTTTGTATAGCGGGAGAGGGGCAATGATCCTTTGCATAGCGGGAGGGGGGCAATGATCCTTTGTATAGCGGGAGGGGGCAATGATCCTTTGTATAGCGGGAAGGGGCAATGATCCTTTGTATAGCGGGAAGGGGGCCAATGATCCTTTGTATAGCGGGAAGGGGGCAATGATCCTTTGTATAGCGGGAGGGGGCAATGATCCTTTGTATAGCGGGAAGGGGGCCAATGATCCTTTGTATAGCGGGAGGGGACAATGATCCTTTGCATAGCGGGAGGGGGGCAATGATCCTTTGTATAGCGGGAGGGGGCATCATCCTTTGTATAGCGGGAAGGGGGCAATGATCCTTTGTATAGCGGGAAGGGGGCCAATGATCCTTTGTATAGCGGGAGGGGGGCAATGATCCTTTGTATGGCGGGAGGGGGGCAATGATCTTTGTGTAACGGGAGGGGGGCAATGATCCTTTGTATAGAAGGAGGGGGCAATGATCCTTTGTATGGCGGGAGGGGGCCAATGATCCCTTGTATAGCGGGAGGGGGCCAATGATCCTTTGTATAACGGGAGAGGGGCAATGATCCTTTGTATAGCGGGAGGGGGACAATGATCCTTTGTATAACGGGAGGGGGGCAATGATCCTTTGTATACCGGGAGGGGGGCAATGATCCTTTGTATAACGGGAAGGGGCAATGATCCGTTGTATAGCGGGAGGGGGGCAATCATCCTTTGTATGGCGGGAGGGGGCCAATGATCCTTTGTATAGCGGGAGGGGCCAATGATCCTTTGTATAGCGGGAGGGGGCAATGATCCTTTGTATAGCGGGAGGGGACAATGATCCTTTGTATAGCGGGAAGGGGGCATTGATCCTTTGTATAGCGGGAGGGGGCAATGATCCTTTGTATAGCGGGAGGGGACAATGATCCTTTGTATAGCGGGAAGGGGGCATTGATCCTTTGTATAGCGGGAGGGGGCAATGATCCGTTGTATAGCGGGACGGGGCAATGATCCGTTGTATAGCGGGAGGGGGGCAATGATCCTTTGTATGGCGGGAGGGGGCCAATGATCCTTTGTATAGCGGGAAGGGGCAATGATCCTTTGTATAGCGGGAAGGGGGGCAATGATCCTTTGCATAGCGGGAGGGGGGCACTGATCATTTGTATAACGGGAGGGGGGCAATGATCCTTTGTATAACGGGAGGGGGCAATGATCCTTTGTATAGCGGGAGGGGGCAATGATCTCTGTCTAACGGGAGGGGGGCAATGATCCTTTGTATAACGGGAGGGGGCAATGATCTTTTGCATAGCGGGAGAGGGGCAATGATCCTTTGTATGGCGGGAGGGGGGCAATGATCCTTTGTATAACGGGAGGGGGGCAATGATCCTTTGTATAGCGGGAGGGGGCAATGATCCTTTGTATGGCGGGAGGGGGGCAATGATCCTTTGTATAACGGGAGGGGGGCAATGATCCTTTGTATAACGGGAGGGGGGCAATGATCCTTTGTATAACGGGAGGGGGCAATGATCCTTTGTATAGCGGGAGGGGGGTAATTATCCTTTGTATAACGGGAGGGGGGCAATGATCCTTTGCATAACGGGGGGCAATGATCCTGTGTGTAACGGGGGGCAATGATCCTTTGTGTAACGGGAGGGGGTCTGGTCTCCGGACGACTGGCCTCCGGGTGTCTGGTCTTCAGACGGCTGCTCTCCGGGTGTCTGGTCTCCAGACGACTGCTCTCCGGGTGTCTGGTCTCCGGACGGCTGCTCTCCGGGTGTCTGGTCTCCGGACGGCTGCTCTCCGGGTGCCTGGTCTCCGGACAGCTGCCCTCCGGATGCCTGCTCTCCGGACGGCTGGTCTCCGGGTGCCTGGTCTCCAGACGACTGGTCTCTGGGTATCTGGTCTCCAGACGGCTGCTCTCTGGGTGCCTGGTCTCCGGACGGCTGCTCTCTGGGTGCCTGGTCTCCAGACGACTGGTCTCTGGGTGTCTGGTCTCCGGACGTCTGCTCTCTGGGTGTCTGGTCTCCGGACGGCTGCTCTCCGGGTGTCTGGTCTCCGGACGGCTGCTCTCTGGGTGTCTGGTCTCAAGACGACTGCTCTCCGGGTGTCTGGTCTCCGGACGGCTGCTCTCTGGGTGTCTGGTCTCCGGACGACTGCTCTCCGGGTGTCTGGTCTCCGGACGGCTGGTCTCTGGGTGCCTGGTCTCCGGATGACTGCTCTCCGGGTGTCTGGTCTCCGGACGACTGGTCTCCGGGTGTCTGGTCTCCGGATGACTGCTCTCTGGGTGTCTGATCTCCGGACGACTGCTCTCTGGGTGTCTGGTCGCCAGATGGCTGGTCTCTGGGTGCCTGGTCTCCGGACGGCTGCTCTCTGGGTGTCTGGTCTCCGGACGGTTGGTCTCCGGATGTCTGGTCTCCAGACGACTGCTCTCCGGGTGCCTGGTCTCCGGACGGCTGCTCTCCGGGTGCCTGGTCTCCGAAAGAATGCTCTCCGGGTGTCTGGTCTCCGGACGGCTGCTCTCTGGGTGCCTGGTCTCCGGACGACTGGTCTCTGGGTGTCTGGTCTCCGGACGACTGCTCTCCGGGTGTCTGGTCTCCGGATGACTGCTCTCTGGGTGTCTGGTCTCCGGATGGCTGCTCTCTGGGTGTCTGGTCTCCGGACGACTGGTCTCTGGGTGTCTGGTCTCCGGACGGCTGGTCTCTGGGTGTCTGGTCTCCGGACGGCTGCTCTCTGGGTGCCTGGTCTCCGGACGACTGGTCTCCGGGTGTCTGGTCTCCAGGCGGCTGCTCTCCGGGTGTCTGGTCTCCGGACGACTGCTCTCTGGCTGCCTGGTCTCCGGACGGCTGCTCTCCGGGTGTCTGGTCTCCGGACGACTGGTGTCCGGGTGTCTGGTCTCCGGACGACTGCTCTCTGGCTGCCTGGTCTCCGGACGGCTGGTCTCCGGGTGCCTGGTCTCCGGACGGCTGCTCTCCGGGTGCCTGGTCTCCGGAAGAATTCTCTCTGGCTGCCTGGTCTCCCGACGGCTGGTCTCTGGGTGCCTGGTCTCCGGACGGCTGGTCTCCGGGTGCCTGGTCTCCGGACGGCTGCTCTCCGAGTGTCTGGTCTCCGGACGACTGCTCTCTGGCTGCCTGGTCTCCGGACGGCTGCTCTCCGGGTGCCTGGTCTCCGGAAGAATGCTCTCCGGGTGTCTGGTCTCCAGGCGGCTGCTCTCCGGGTGTCTGGTCTCTGGACGACTGCTCTCCGGGTGTCTGGTCTCCGGAAGACTGCTCTCCGGGTGTCTGGTCTCCGGACGGCTGGTCTCCGGATGACTGCTCTCTGGGTGCCTGGTCTCCGGACGACCGCTCTCTGGGTGTCTGGTCTCCGGACGACTGGTCTCTGGGTGTCTGGTCTCCGGACGGCTGGTCTCTGGGTGCCTGGTCTCCGGACGGCTGCTCTCCGGGTGTCTGGTCTCCGGACGACTGCCCTCCGGGTGTCTGGTCTCCGGACGACTGGTCTCTGGGTGTCTGGTCTCCGGACGACTGCTCTCCGGGTGCCTGGTCTCCGGACGGCTGCTCTCCGGGTGCCTGTGCTCCGGAAGAATGCTCTCCGGGTGTCTGGTCTCCGGACGGCTGCTCTCTGGGTGTCTGGTCTCCGGACGACTGGTCTCTTGGTGTCTGGTCTCCGGACGGCTGCTCTCTGGGTGCCCGGTCTCCGGACGGCTGCTCTCCGGGTGTCTGGTCTCCGGACGACTGGTCTCTTGGTGTCTGGTCTCCGGACGACTGCTCTCCGGGTGTCTGGTCTCCGGATGACTGCTCTCTGGGTGTCTGGTCTCCGGACGACTGCTCTCTGGGTGTCTGGTCTCCGGACGACTGGTCTCTGGGTGTCTGGTCTCCGGACGACTGGTCTCTTGGTGTCTGGTCTCCGGACGACTGGTCTCTTGGTGTCTGGTCTCCGGACGGATTGCTCTCCGGGTGTCTGGTCTCCGGACGGCTGCTCTCTGGGTGCCCGGTCTCCGGACGGCTGCTCTCCGGGTGTCTGGTCTCCGGACGACTGGTCTCTTGGTGTCTGGTCTCCGGACGACTGCTCTCCGGGTGTCTGGTCTCCGGATGACTGCTCTCTGGGTGTCTGGTCTCCGGACGACTGGTCTCTGGGTGTCTGGTCTCCGGATGACTGCTCTCTGGGTGTCTGGTCTCCGGACGGCTGCTCTCTGGGTGTCTGGTCTCCGGACGACTGGTCTCTGGGTGTCTGGTCTCCGGCCGACTGGTCTCCGGGTGTCTGGTCTCCAGGCGGCTGCTCTCCGGGTATCTGGTCTCCGGATGACTGCTCTCTGGGTGTCTGGTCTCCGGACGGCTGCTCTCCGGGTGTCTGTTCTCCAGGCGGCTGCTCTCCGGGTGTCTGGTCTCCGGACGACTGCTCTCCGGGTGTCTGGTCTCCGGACGACTGCTCTCTGGGTGCCTGGTCTCCGAACGGCTGCTCTCCGGGTGTCTGGTCTCCGGACGGCTGCTCTCTGGGTGTCTGGTCTCCGGATGGCTGCTCTCCGGGTGTCTGGTCTCCGGACGGCTGCTCTCCGGGTGCCTGGTCTCCAGGCGGCTGCTCTCTGGGTGCCTGGTCTCCGGACGACTGGTCTCTGGGTGTCTGGTCTCCGGACGACTGCTCTCCGGGTGTCTGGTCTCCGGATGACTGCTCTCTGTGTGTCTGGTCTCCGGATGGCTGCTCTCTGGGTGTCTGGTCTCCGGACGACTGGTCTCCGGGTGTCTGGTCTCCAGGCGGCTGCTCTCCGGGTGTCTGGTCTCCGGACGACTGCTCTCTGGGTGCCTGGTCTCCGGACGGCTGCTCTCCGGGTGTCTGGTCTCCGGACGACTGGTCTCCGGGTGTCTGGTCTCCAAGCGGCTGCTCTCCGGGTGTCTGGTCTCCGGACAAACTGCTCTCCGGGTGTCTGGTCTCCGGACGACTGGTATCTGGGTGTCTGGTCTCCGGACGACTGCTCTCTGGGTGCCTGGTCTCCGGACGACTGGTCTCCGGGTGTCTGGTCTCCAGGCGGCTGCTCTCCGGGTGTCTGGTCTCCGGGTGCCTGGTCTCCGGGTGCCTGTGCTCCGGACGGCTGCTCTCCGAGTGTCTGGTCTCCGGACGACTGCTCTCTGGGTGCCTGGTCTCCGGACGACTGGTCTCTGGGTGTCTGGTCTCCGGACGACTGCTCTCCGGGTGTCTGGTCTCCGGATGACTGCTCTCTGGGTGTCTGGCCTCCGGATGGCTGCTCTCTGGGTGTCTGGTCTCCGGACGGCTGGTCTCTGGCTGTCTGGTCTCCGGCCGACTGGTCTCCGAGTGTCTGGTCTCCAGGCGGCTGCATTCCGGGTGTCTGGTCTCCAGGCGGCTGCTCTCCGGGTGTCTGGTCTCTGGACGACTGCTCTCCGGGTGCCTGGTCTCCCGACGGCTGCTCTCCGGGTGTCTGGTCTCCGGACGACTGCTCTCCGGGTGCCTGGTCTCCGGACGACTGCTCTCCGGGTGCCTGGTCTCCGGACGGCTGCTCTCTAGGTGTCTGGTCACCGGACGACTGGTCTTTGGGTGTCTGGTCTCCGGACGGCTGGTCTCCGGGTGCCTGGTCTCCCGACGGCTGCTCTCCGGGTGCCTGGTCTGCGGACGGCTGCTCTCCGGGTGCCTGGTCTGCGGACGGCTGCTCTCCGGGTGCCTGGTCTCCCGACGGCTGCTCTCCGGGTGCCTGGTCTGCGGACGGCTGCTCTCCGGGTGTCTGGTCTCCAGGCGGCTGCTCTCCGGGTGTCTGGTCTCCGGACGACTGCTCTCCGGTTGTCTGGTCTCCGGATGACTGCTCTCTGGGTGCCTGGTCTCCGGACGACTGGCCTCCGGGTGTCTGGTCTCCAGGCGGCTGCTTTCTGGGTGTCTGGTCTCTGGACGACTGCTCTCCGGGTGTCTGGTCTCCGGACGACTGCTCTCCCTGTGTCTGGTCTCCGGAGGGCTGCTCTCTGGGTGTCTGGTCTCCGGACGACTGGCCTCCGGGTGTCTGGTCTCCAGGCGGCTGCTTTCTGGGTGTCTGGTCTCCGGACGACTGCTCTCCGGGTGTCTGGTCTCCGGACGACTGCTCTCCGGGTGTCTGGTCTCCGGACGACTGCTCTCCGGGTGTCTGGTCTCCGGACGACTGCTCTCCGGGTGTCTGGTCTCCGCACGGCTGCTCGCCGGGTGTCTGGTCTCCGGACGGCTGCTCTCTGGGTGCCTGGTCTCCGGACGGCTGGTCTCCGGGTGTCTGGTCTCCGGACGGCTGCTCTCCGGGTGTCTGGTCTCCGGACGGCTGCTCTCCGGGTGTCTGGTCTCCGGACGGCTGCTCTCCGGGTGCCTGGTCTCCGCACGGCGGCTCTCCGGGTGTCTGGTCTCCGGACGGCTGCTCTCCGGGTGTCTGGTCTCCGGACGACTGCTCTCCGGGTGTCTGGTCTCCGCACGGCTGCTCTCCGGGTGTCTGGTCTCCGGACGACTGCTCTCCGGGTGTCTGGTCTCCGGACGACTGCTCTCCGGGTGTCTGGTCTCCGGACGACTGCTCTCCGGGTGCCTGGTCTCCGGACGGCTGCTCTCCGGGTGCCTGGTCTCCGGACGGCTGCTCTCCGGGTGTCTAGTCTCCGGACGGCTTCTCTCCGGGTGCCTGGTCTCCGGACGGCTGCTCTCCGGGTGTCTGGTCTCCGGACGGCTGCTCTCCGGGTGCCTGGTCTCCGCACGGCGGCTCTCCGGGTGTCTGGTCTCCGGACGGCTGCTCTCCGGGTGTCTGGTCTCCGGACGACTGCTCTCTGGGTGTCTGGTCTCCAGACGGCTGCTCTCCGGGTGTCTAGGCTCCGGACGACTGCTCTCCGGGTGCCTGGTCTCCGGACGGCTGCTCTCCGGGTGTCTAGTCTCCGGACGACTGCTCTCCGGGTGCCTGGTCTCCGGACGGCTGCTCTCCGGGTGTCTAGTCTCCGGACGGCTGCTCTCCGGGTGCCTGGTCTCCGGACGGCTGCTCTCCGGGTGTCTGGTCTCCGGACGGCTGCTCTCCGGGTGCCTGGTCTACGCACGGCGGCTCTCCGGGTGTCTGGTCTCCGGACGGCTGCTCTCCGGGTGTCTGGTCTCCGCACGGCTGCTCTCCGGGTGTCTGGTCTCCGGACGACTGCTCTCCGGGTGTCTGGTCTCCGGACGACTGCTCTCCGGGTGTCTGGTCTCCGGACGACTGCTCTCCGGGTGCCTGGTCTCCGGACGGCTGCTCTCCGGGTGCCTGGTCTCCGGACGGCTGCTCTCCGGGTGTCTAGTCTCCGGACGGCTTCTCTCCGGGTGCCTGGTCTCCGGACGGCTGCTCTCCGGGTGTCTGGTCTCCGGACGGCTGCTCTCCGGGTGCCTGGTCTCCGCACGGCGGCTCTCCGGGTGTCTGGTCTCCGGACGGCTGCTCTCCGGGTGTCTGGTCTCCGGACGACTGCTCTCTGGGTGTCTGGTCTCCAGACGGCTGCTCTCCGGGTGTCTAGGCTCCGGACGACTGCTCTCCGGGTGCCTGGTCTCCGGACGGCTGCTCTCCGGGTGTCTAGTCTCCGGACGACTGCTCTCCGGGTGCCTGGTCTCCGGACGGCTGCTCTCCGGGTGTCTAGTCTCCGGACGGCTGCTCTCCGGGTGCCTGGTCTCCGGACGGCTGCTCTCCGGGTGTCTGGTCTCCGGACGGCTGCTCTCCGGGTGCCTGGTCTACGCACGGCGGCTCTCCGGGTGTCTGGTCTCCGGACGGCTGCTCTCCGGGTGTCTGGTCTCCGGACGGCTGCTCTCCGGGTGTCTGGTCTCCGGACGACTGCTCTCCGGGTGTCTAGTCTCCGGACGACTGCTCTCCGGGTGCCTGGTCTCCGCACGGCTGCTCTCCGGGTGCCTGGTCTCCGGACGACTGCTCTCCGGGTGTCTGGTCTCAGGACGGCTTCTTTACGGCTACCTGGTCTCCAGACGGCTTAATTTACACCAAATTATTTGTAAAAAAAAAATCTATGTTCCTCCGAACATTTTACGTGTAACATGGTTTAAATTCGATGTTCACTGGCAATACACACAGGATTATTACTTTATTTCATAGTTCATCGTAAGTTGATACATAACTTCAACATCCTGGAAACTTGATGCTATATGAAAGGCTAAACATGCGAAATGCTACCTACATGTTTCATAATTTTCTAATGAGCTACATACATGTTGCACATAACTTATACTTTATGCCATTTGAAACATAAAACTTACATAATACTTTCATAGTCGTTTCACTATCGTCGAAGTATTGCCCCGAATGGAACATAGAACATAAACTTGATGGCCTGTGACGCGTCTAATACACAAACTTATATAATAATGCTATATTTTTACCATTGTGTTATTCTAGTTTAGCGAATGCTGCACAAAATTTAATTCCTAATGCAATGAAACATAAACTTATGTTTTCCTATTATCATTGCAGTATGTTACACATAAGTGTTTCATATTAAATAAAACTTTACCAATAAACCTTAACCAGCATAGCACTACCATGCGCACAGAGGTAACAACACCTCATTCCTCCCTACCCTGATATCATTTATAAAAATAGAGAAGGTAAGCATCTCCCTCCAATATGCCCCTCAATGCTCCACACACCCGCCTCATTTCTTAATATTTATGTCGTTTCTAAAAATAGTGCATACGCGCCCCAACCCCCTCCATCAACCACCCTCTCCTCACCGCCTCAACACTAAAAATAGAGCATGCGTGCATAACCACTCCACCCCAAGCGGCTGTGTCTCTCACCATCTGTTCCCTGGGCCAATTACAACGTCGATATGGACAGAGGGGCATGGACACTTAATTTTCTCTAGCCAAACCAGTGGTGGGGATCTGACTCATTTCAGCTGTCTTTGGTAGAAATGTTCCGTCAGCAAATGACTTCACACAGCACCCCCACTAGCTGTGTTGTGCAAAAGTGTCAGTCAGCCCGTCGCTCGTACTATGGTAGTCTAAGAACGGCCCTCGTGCTTCATAAATGAGGATCGCGGATAAACTAACGAGTACATAAATCTCCGACAAACCCCCAAAGTAACCTTCTTAAGCACTCAACACTGTCGAAACGCCATTACATCGTAATCTTCAGACTAACTGTCTCCACATCTCATCCAACGTACCTGATGCCCGACAAAACTATTAGTTATAAGTAAAACGAGCCTATCACTTCCTATTAAAGACATACATTTAAAAATACCAACTACACAGAGAAGAACTTATAACCGCAAGAACTCATGTTCTCATGAAAACTCATGAAAACAGGGAACTCAATTCAACATGGTCTCGACATTATCGTCCGCGCACCCTCATCTCGAAATCCGATAAATAGCCAGCTGGGGTGAACTTCGCACACCCCCATCACATCCACTCCCACCCCTCACCTTCAAGCCCCCCCCCCCCACAAAAAAAAGGGGGGGGGGGAAGGGAAGGGGCGGGGGATGTCCATAGTGGGGGAGGGGGGGGTGCCCTTCGCGCGCCAGGTGGCGATGGGAGACTGGCGCGCATGCGCCCATAAAAACGTTACCCCCAAGAATCGTTACCCCCAAGGAAAGTTACATTCAACGGACTTCCCTTCTACTACTCTCGTCCATTAAAACTGTCAACAACGGATGCTTTTTATACGGCATTACCACAATTTCACTGTAAATATACATGTAGTTTGCTTTTCACATTGTTATATTTTCATATTATCGGTGATCTAGATGTATTCAATGAACACATAGAAGCGTTGTTTGTGGAGCTTGATACTGGGTGCAATTCCAAGGAACCAAATATTCTCATTGTGGCCATCTACCGCCCTCCTAATAAGAGTATACAGGTTTTCAATGACATGTTCTCTGACTTGTTAAATAAGCTTGATGGAGAAAAGAAAATCTATTATTTAGCGGGAGATTATAATATAAATCTGCTGAATAACGAAACCCATAGACCAACGGCTGAATTTGTTAATACTGTATTTAGTCATTCCCTTTTCCCAGTGATAAACAAGCCGACTAGGGTTACAAATACAACTGCAACCCTAATTGATAACATTATTACTAATAACATCTGCAACAAACCGATACAAGGTATTATGTACACTGATATTGCTGACCATTTCCCCATCTTTTACATAAGTAGAACAATCCAAATACCTGACACGAATAGTGTTTTACGGAGGCGTAACCTCAGTCAACGAAACATTTCTTTATTTAATGAAAAAATGACAGATTATGATTGGGCAGGAATAACAGAGTGTACTGATACGCATCAGGGGTACACAATGCTACATAATGTCGTGTGTAACATTTACGAGTCCTCCTTCCCAGCTTTAAAGACCCGCTCCGGGTATAAAAATAGGAAACCCTGGCTCACATCTGGTCTGAAAACATCAATTGCCATAAAGAATAAGTTATATCATAAAACTAAAACTCAACCCAATGATGAGCATACACGACAATATAAAAACTATAAAAATAAGCTTCTTTTAGTGCTTAGACAGGCCGAGAAACTACACTATCAACAATTAATACAAAATAACCAAGGCAATCTAACGAAAACATGGCAAACAATCAAGGAGGTCATCAATAAAAATAAATCTATCCGAAACCAGACGCAATTTGTCTATAACGACAAGTTAACTTCAGATGGCTCTCAGATTGCCAACGGTTTCAACCATTTTTTTGTAAATATAGGTTCAACGCTGTCTAAGGCCATCCCCACGCAGAATGAATCCCCCCTAAAATTCGTAACGACAAATAATATTAAAACATTCTTCCTTGATCCCGTGACTGAAACTGAAATTTGTGCAATTATCGGTTCCCTAAAAGATAGCTCCCCGGGCTGGGAGTCAATCTCGGCTAAAGTAATAAAATCGGCCTTGCATACGCTTAAGAGCCCGCTGACACACATAATAAATCTCTCCTTCAGCCAGGGAGTTTTTCCAGATGAGCTAAAAATCGCAAAGGTAATTCCTGTTTTTAAAAATGGTGACGATAAACTATTTAGCAATTATCGTCCAGTATCAGTCCTCTCAACGTTTTCAAAGATATTTGAAAAATTAATGTATAAAAGGCTTATCAACTTTATTAATAAATACAACTTGCTGTATGAACACCAATTTGGATTCAGGTCAAATCATTCCACTTCGCTGGCCCTTATGCTCTTTGTAGATAAAATTTCTACTGCTATCGACGAAGGAGACTACACCATAGGATTATTTCTGGACTTGTCAAAAGCTTTTGATACTGTTAATCATGACATCCTGCTTTTAAAATTGGAAAAGTTTGGAGTCAGAGGTATATCATTAAACTGGTTCAGAAGCTATCTTTACGAACGTAAACAATATGTCGAATATAATAACATTAACTCGTCTACCTCTAAAATTGCAGACGGGGTTCCACAAGGTTCTGTATTAGGGCCGCTTCTCTTTTTGATCTACATTAATGATCTCACAAATGTCAGCTCCTTATTATTTGGTATATTATTTGCTGATGATGCCAATTTTTTCATATCGGGTAAAAATATCGATCAAATGATCCTGACACTCAATAACGAGATGGATAAAGTAAGGTACTGGCTGCGGTTAAATAAATTAACCTTAAACATTAAAAAGACAAAGTATATGGTATTTAGGTCTGCCAAAAAGAAACTTCATCATTGTCCGGAGGTTAGGCTTGCAGGAGAGACAATTATGCAAGTATCAAGTCTGAAATTCTTAGGAGTTCAACTAGATGCTAATTTAACATGGAATGAACATATCCAATATATTAAGGGAAAGGTTGCTCGGGGAATAGGTATTTTGGTGAAAGCAAGAAAGCTGTTAAACAGCGACACCCTACGCACCTTGTACTCCAGCTTTATTTACCCTTACCTTGACTATGCCAACGAAGTTTGGGGCGGTACATGTCATAAATATTTAAAACCTCTAATTACGTTGCAGAAAAGAGCCATTAGAATAATATCGGGTGTACCAAGGCTTTCACACACAAAACCACTCTTCTTAAAGTATAATTTGATACCAATTGTTTATCTAAATGAATATAAAATAGTTATAACTATGTATAATTACTACCAAGGTACAATTCCCAGGACTATCGCTGATATATTTACTCCAACGTCGCAAGTACACAGTTATAATACAAGGGCGTCTACTCATCTGCGGGTACATAAACCAAAGACTACTTTATCTGAGAAGGGAATAAGAACCACGGGTCCCAGGATATTTAATAAATGGCTTAGAAAGGTAAATTTTTGCACGTCAAAATACATGTTTAAGAAAGAAGTTAAACGCATTATATTAAACACGGTCACTGTTGAATAGTCTGTTGCCTTTACATTTTTTTTTTTTTTTTTTTTTTTTTTTTTTTTTACTGTGGCTAGCTGTGCTAGACGTTAATCAACATTCAATGGCTCCTTTACTTTTATGTTTATTTATTTAATTATTTACTTTTGACTGTTCTCTTCTCGCTTTCTTTCCTTGTTAGCTTGCTGGCAAATCAATTTCAACTCTAACCACGTTCACCATATACGAGCGAATAAGCCTTTGGCTTCTGCTCTTGCCACTATAAATGTATTGTAAAGATGTACTCAATGAATGTAATTTGTGTTTTCTTTTGGCAATAAACTGATTATTATATTACAACCACCCGTGGCGAATCCAGCAGACAACCACGCTGGGGTCACAAGCTGGTGTAGAACCAGGAACTTTAGAATTTAATGGGGGGGGGGGGGGGGGCCAAGACTGAGGCCAAGACTGAGTACCTCCCTAACCTATACACGACACACATTTAAATTTGTAACGTGTCAGGACGTTTAAAATGGTTTGCCCACTGACGTTCCGGTGTCCAGGCGTGAACACGGGGGGTCGCCGCAGATAAACGGCGATCGGGGAAGGGATTACGTCCCTGGATTGGGGGGATGGGGGGGGGGGTGTTCCGCGGTAAAGCCCCCTCCCTCTTTCACCGCTAAAATCCGCTCGGAAGGGGTATTTTTTCCGTACGTTGACTCGCCATATTTCGCAGTTCCGTGCAGACACCCGCTCGGTATTTTTTTTCGGCAAACCCGCTCTATGATGAAATTTTACGAAACATTGGTGAACTCGGTCGCAATTTTGTTCAGAGCCCCTCCCCCCACCCGCCCCCAGGTCGCAATTATGTTTTAATGGACTCCCCCCCCCGCCCTTTCAAATTCCTGTATCCGTCCCTAGCTGCAACCTCATACCTCAAAACTTGCTGAATAAGTGTTGCAACATATATATATATTTCGTAACAAAAAATTGTTTCGTGCAAGCGTAATATTCGCATGTCATTCTCGTAATTCGTTCGTAACCTAACCCGGATATTCACACTGAGCGAATATTACGGGAATGTTCGTCCGGAACATTCTGCAAATATTACGGGAATGTTCGTCCGTAACATTCTGCGAATATTACGGGAATGTTCGTCCGGAACATTCTGCGAATATTACGGGAATGTTCTTCCGTAACATAACACTAAAATAACATTCCGCGAATATTACGGGAATGTTCGTCCGTAACATAACACAGAAATAACATTGAGCGAATACTACGCGAATGTTCCGTGTTTGCTGGGAAGTACTATCGCCAGTTACTCCAGTTTTGCACACTTCATATAGGAATAAGATTCATGAGATAACGTACTCAGATAAGATGTAAAATCAGGAAAGTTCTTTGGTAGACTTCTTATATTCATGTACATGATTGACCAAGCATTATCGCCTGTTACTCCAGTTTTGCACACTTCATATAGGAACTCGTTGTGAATGAAATACCACTGCGCTACCCCAAGCTGCATCTTTCTCAATTCTATACACATGAAGACTTCTAACGATTACGCTTAAAGAAAGCGATCCATTTATTATAACCAGAATGTGCAGTGGCTGGAATGCGTGCATTATCACATGCAATTAGTAAATGCCAATGCAGATGTTCACATGTTTGATTATCAGCAATAAATACCTTACTTTAAAACAAGCAATGTTTTTTGACAAGCTTAGTCACTCAGTAGTGCAAACATCATTTGTAAATGTATGTACACCGTCAACTTAGAACAAATTAAGGTGTGTCCCCCCGGTACAGGTACTTTCTTGGCTTGTACCATTGTTGATGTACATTAATTTCCGCTTCCAGGTCCGGGTCTTTCTTTCGTGGATGGACCTTCTGTTGATAAATCAGTGAGGCGTCTAATGTCTCAGATCCTCAGCAACGGGGTCGGGAAGCCAATGAGTTGGAAAGGGATATAGACAAAGGAGCCCTTTTCACCTCCCAACCTGCGCCATATGATACATGGAATATATAAATATAACATACAAATATATATGGTAAATGCCAAAAGCAACCTGAAACAGTAAATGAACACTCTATGATTATTATAGTTTATATGTCGTTCGCCAGATGTCGCCGCTGGCACGGAGGCCGACTATGTTTAGTTATTGGCGCCACTCTTGGCCCAGCCAGCGATATGTACGGTTGATGTAAGACTGTGGCAAATACAATATAAGCAAAGTTATCAATGGCGTTACTTGTTGCATCTATTTCACAACCTTTTAATGTTAATGAAGTTTAGTTTTGGCTCGCTTGGTGGTGAGTTTGGTGTTGATAGTTGATCTTTACCCAGATACATTATTGAGGAAGAATGGCTTTTGTTCCATTATGTGTAATCGGAAAGCGAGTATGCCATGACTTGGTTTCATCGTTTGATATTGGTGGCACATGAAGGCAGTGACACAACTACTTTGATATTGCTATGGCTGACAATATCTTTTAATCTATGTCATTTTTCGATACCTCAAATACAAGTTCGTTGATACAGGGGCGGATCCAGAGGGTGGCCGGGCCGGCCCCGCCCCCCCCCCCCGACCTTTTAGGGCCGAAATTTATATAACTTACACCATTTAACATATGAAATCAAAAAAAACGGCCCCCCTATCCAGCAAATCAGGAATCGACGCTGAACCGCCCCCCCCCCCCACTATACAGATTTTCTGGAACCTGGAAGCATGATATGAAATAATGTCAAAAGTATTGCCTTTTGTTTCAGAGATCAAAGGGAGTTGTGAAGAAGTGGCTTCGTTTGGCTGGCGACAGGGACGGTGGGAGACGGCAGCGGGATGGGACGAGGCGTCACACACAGCAAGATGCATAATGTATGGAGCCATATATACAGCCCTCCCCCCTATCCAGCTTCGTTTTGCTGGCGACAGGGACGGTGGGAGACGGCAGCGGGATGGGACGAGGCGTCACACACAGCAAGATGCATAATGTATGGAGCCATATATACAGCCCCCCCCCCGCTATCCAGCTTCGTTTTGCTGGCGACAGGGACGGTGGGAGACGGCAGCGGGATGGGACGAGGCGTCACACACAGCAAGATGCATAATGTATGGAGCCATATATACAGCCCCCCCCCCCCCCCTATCCAGCTTCGTTTTGCTGGCGACAGGGACGGTGGGAGACGGCAGCGGGATGGGACGAGGCGTCACACACAGCAAGATGCATAATGTATGGAGCCATATATACAGCCCCCCCCCCCCTATTCAGCTTCGTTTTGCTGGCGACAGGGACGGTGGGAGACGGCAGCGGGATGGGACGAGGCGTCACACACAGCAAGATGCATAATGTATGGAGCCATATATACAGCCCCCCCCCCCCCTATCCAGCTTCGTTTTGCTGGCGACAGGGACGGTGGGAGACGGCAGCGGGATGGGACGAGGCGTCACACACAGCAAGATGCATAATGTATGGAGCCATATATACAGCCCCCCCCCCCTATCCAGCTTCGTTTTGCTGGCGACAGGGACGGTGGGAGACGGCAGCGGGATGGGACGAGGCGTCACACACAGCAAGATGCATAATGTATGGAGCCATATATACAGCCCCCCCCCCCCCTATCCAGCTTCGTTTTGCTGGCGACAGGGACGGTGGGAGACGGCAGCGGGATGGGACGAGGCGTCACACACAGCAAGATGCATAATGTATGGAGCCATATATACAGCCCCTCCCCCCCCCCTATCCAGCTTCGTTTTGCTGGCGACAGGGACGGTGGGAGACAGCAGCGGGATGGGACAAGGTGTCACACACAGCAAGATGCATAATGTATGGAGCCATATATACAGCCCCCCCCCCCCTATCCAGCTTCGTTTTGCTGGCGACAGGGACGGTGGGAGACGGCAGCGGGATGGGACGAGGCGTCACACACAGCAAGATGCATAATGTATGGAGCCATATATACAGCCCCCCCCCCCCTATCCAGCTTCGTTTTGCTGCCGACAGGGACGGTGGGAGACGGCAGCGGGATGGGACGAGGCGTCACACACAGCAAGATGCATAATGTATGGAGCCATATATACAGCCCCCCCCCCCCCTATCCAGCTTCGTTTTGCTGGCGACAGGGACGGTGGGAGACGGCAGCGGGATGGGACGAGGCGTCACACACAGCAAGATGCATAATGTATGGAGCCATATATACAGCCCCCCCACCCCGTATCCAGCTTCGTTTTGCTGGCGACAGGGACGGTGGGAGACGGCAGCGGGATGGGACGAGGCGTCACACACAGCAAGATGCATAATGTATGGAGCCATATATACAGCCCCCCCCCCCCCCGTATCCAGCTTCGTTTTGCTGGCGACAGGGACGGTGGGAGACGGCAGCGGGATGGGACGAGGCGTCACACACAGCAAGATGCATAATGTATGGAGCCATATATACAGCCCCCCCCCCCCCTATCCAGCTTCGTTTTGCTGGCGACAGGGACGGTGGGAGACGGCAGCGGGATGGGACGAGGCGTCACACACAGCAAGATGCACAATGTATGGAGCCATATATACAGCCCCCCCCCCCCGTATCCAGCTTCGTTTTGCTGGCGACAGGGACGGTGGGAGACGGCAGCGGGATGGGACGAGGCGTCACACACAGCAAGATGCATAATGTATGGAGCCATATATACAGCCCCCCCCCCCCTATCCAGCTTCGTTTTGCTGGCGACAGGGACGGTGGGAGACGGCAGCGGGATGGGACGAGGCGTCACACACAGCAAGATGCATTATGTATGGAGCCATATATACAGCCCCCCCCCCCCCCCCTATCCAGCTTCGTTTTGCTGGCGACAGGGACGGTGGGAGACGGCAGCGGGATGGGACGTGGCGTCACACACAGCAAGATGCATAATGTATGGAGCCATATATACAGCCCCCCCCCCCCTATCCAGCTTCGTTTTGCTGGCGACAGGGACGGTGGGAGACGGCAGCGGGATGGGACGTGGCGTCACACACAGCAAGATGCATAATGTATGGAGCCATATATACAGCCCCCCCCCCCCTATCCAGCTTCGTTTTGCTGGCGACAGGGACGGTGGGAGACGGCAGCGGGATGGGACGAGGCGTCACACACAGCAAGATGCATTATGTATGGAGCCATATATACAGCCCCCCTCCCCCCTATCCAGCTTCGTTTTGCTGGCGACAGGGACGGTGGGAGACGGCAGCGGGATGGGACGTGGCGTCACACACAGCAAGATGCATAATGTATGGAGCCATATATACAGCCCCCCCCCCCCCTGTCCAGCTTCGTTTTGCTGGCGACAGGGACGGTGGGAGACGGCAGCGGGATGGGACGTGGCGCCACACACAGCAAGATGCATAATGTATGGAGCCATATATACAGCCCCCCCCCCCCCTATCCAGCTTCGTTTTGCTGGCGACAGGGACGGTGGGAGACGGCAGCGGGATGGGACGAGGCGTCACACACAGCAAGATGCATAATGTATGGAGCCATATATACAGCCCCCCCCCCCCTATCCAGCTTCGTTTTGCTGGCGACAGGGACGGTGGGAGACGGCAGCGGGATGGGACGCTGTTGGGGTCGACGAGACTGCAGGAGACGTTACTCGTGAATATTAATTCCGCGGCAAGGGCGGGCCTTTGGGATTAGGGGGTTGCACCCTCCCCCCTCTCGAGATCTTGAGCATACACTGTAAAAGTCGGGCTTTCCGAAGATTTACATCAGAAAGTGCCATTTTGAAGATGCAATCCAGAGGCGGAACTAAGGCGGGAGGGGGGAGGGACTTAAGGAGATGTCAAAGACTGTTAAAGTCGAAAAATGTTCTACCCCCAGGGGCGGATCCACGAATTTGAAAAAGAGGGGAGGAAACTTGCGACTCGGGGATCCACCAATTGCTTGACGACCGGGGGGGGGGGGGAGGGTACATTGAAAACTTGCAACCGCGGTGGGGGAGTCCACGCCGTCTCAAATAGCGTTCTTCCTCAAGAGGGGGGAGGGGGGGTCCACGCCTCAGATCTCATTTGGCCTAAATTTTGCATTAAAAAACGGCATTCTTCCTCGAAAAGGGTGGGGGGGGGGGCTGACCAGACCCCATGGATGCCCCCCCCCCACCCCCCGCGGTTGTAAAATATTTGTGTTCTCCCGCGGTTATTTTCATCCTCCTCCCCGCGGTCGCAATTTTTTTTTAAAGCCCCCCTGTCCCTGGTCGCAGCCCCCCCCCCCCCCACCCCAAATCTTAGACCCACAAGCTGAACTGGCGCTGACGGTTTCTTGGTGCCGTGGCCGTGTGCATACAGGTGGGGGGAAGGCCGCTTGAACGAAGTCATATTCCGATTAATCTTAGAACGGCTATGGTTCCGGACGCGGGCTATGGCTCAGGACTCGGGTTATGGCTCCGGACGGAGTGGCCGCGCTGCCACTGAGATACGAGCTTCATGTGAGACGTCGCTGTTTTAATTCCCCCGCTCCGGACGCGGGCTATGGCGCCGGACGCGGGCTACGGCTCCGGACGCGGGCTATGGCTCCGGACGCGGGCTATGACTCCGAACGCGAGCTATAGCTCCGGACGCGGGCTATGGCTCCGGACGCGGGCTACGGCTCCGGACGCGGGCTATGGCTCCGGACGCGGGCTATGGCTCCGGACGCGGGCTATGGTTCCGGACGCGGGCTATCGCTTCGGACGGAGTGGCCGCGCTGCCACTGAGATACGAGCTTCATGTGAGACGTCGCTGTTTCAATGCTCCCGCTCCGGACGCGGGCTATGGCTCCGGACGCGGGCTATGGCTCCGGACGCGGGCTATGGCTCCGGACGCGGGCTATGGCGCCGGACGCGGGCTATGGCTCCGGACGCAGGCTATGGCTCCGGACGCGGGCTATGGCGCCAGACGCGGGCTATGGCGCCGGACGCGAGCTATGGCTCCGGACGCGGGCTATGGCTCCGGACGCGGGCTATGGTTCCGGACGCAGGCTATGGCGCCGGACGCGGGTTATGGCTCCGGACGCGGGCTATGGCGCCGGACGCGGGCTATGGCTCCGGACGCGGGCTATGGCTCCGGACGCGGGCTATGGTTCCGGACGCGGGCTATAGCTCCGGACGCGGGCTATGGCTCCGGACGCGGGCTATGGCTCCGGACGCGGGCTATGGCGCCGGACGCGGGCTATGACTCCGGACGCGGGCTATGGCTCCGAACGCGGGCTATAGCTCCGGACGCGGGCTATGGCTCCGGACGCGGGCTACGGCTCCGGACGCGGGCTATGGCTCCGGACGCGGGCTACGGCTCCGGACGCGGGCTATGGCTCCGGACGCGGGCTATGGCTCCGGACGCGGGCTATGGTTCCGGACGCGGGCTATCGCTTCGGACGGAGTGGCCGCGCTGCCACTGAGATACGAGCTTAATGTGAGACGTCGCTGTTTCAATGCCCCCCCCCCCCCTCTCCCGCTCCAGACGCGGGCTATGGGAGCCGGACGGAGGCTATGTCTCCGGACGCGGGCTATGTCTCCGGACGCGGGCTATGGCTCCGGACGGAGTGGCCGCGCTGCCACTGAGATACGAGCTTCATGTGAGACGTCGCTGTTTCAATGCTCCCGCTCCGGACGCGGGCTATGGCTCCGGACGCGGGCTATGGCTCCGGACGCGGGCTATGGCTCCGGACGCGGGCTATGGCGCCGGACGCGGGCTATGGCTCCGGACGCGGGCTATGGCTCCGGACGCGGGTTATGGCTCCGGACGCGGGCTATGGCGCCAGATGCGGGCTATGGCGCCGGACGCGAGCTATGGCTCCGGACGCGGGCTATGGCTCCGGACGCGGGCTATGGTTCCGGACGCTGGCTATAGCTCCGGACGCGGGATATGGCTCCGGACGCGGGCTATGGCTCCGGACGCGGGTTATGGCTCCGGACGCGGGCTATGGTTCCGGACGCGGGCTATAGCTCCGGACGCGGGCTATGGCTCCGGACGCGGGCTATGGCTCCGGACGCGGGCTATGGCGCCGGACGCTGGCTATAGCGCCGGACGCGGGCTATAGCGCCGGACGCGGGCTATGGCGCCGGACGCGGGTTATGGCGCCGGACGCGGGCCATGGCTCCGGACGCGGGCTATGGCTCCGGACGGAGTGGCCGCACTGCCACTGAGATACGAGCTTAATTTGAGACGTCGCTGTTTTAATTCCCCCGCTCCGGACGCGGGCTATGGCGCCGGACGCGGGCTACGGCTCCGGACGCGGGATATGGCTCAGGGCGCGGGCTATGGCTCCAGACGCGGGTTATGGCTCCGGACGCGGGCTATGGCTCCAGACGCGGGTTATGGCTCCGGACCGCTCAGTCTGGGAGTGGCCTGAGTTGTACGCCTACTTTAGAGCTGGGCCCGTATTCTATATGCATTTTAAACTTAGCCTACGTTTTAGACTTAATCTTAATTGGTGGACACCCGCGGTCACCCCCCCCCCCTCCCCCCCGCCGCACGGTCGTAATGTTTTAGAGAACAAAGACGCCCCCCCCCCCCTGTCGCAATGTTTTAGAGAACAGAGAGCGCCTTGCCCGGCGGGTCGGAAATTCTTAGATCCGCCCCTGCACCGAGACCCCCTCGCACCCCTCGAGTTACAATGGGTAGAGCCCTAGCCCCAGTTATGTGGCTGTACATATGACGCTGCAGACGGCAACCCAAGGCGTTCAGGGGTAAAGTACTTGGTCCGAGCTGTGGCTGAAAACGGACCCTGTCAGATGTTTACCCGTCATACAGCCACATAACTGGGGCTTGGTGGAGCCCCACCACCCCGACCGCGCGCATATTGCCGCTCCACGGGAACGATCAAGATATGGCATCAGAACATAATGGCGGGCAATCTAAATCTATATACCCCGAATATGTTTGTCTCGTCCCCTATTTTAGGCGCGTTCAGGCGAACTCTGACGTTAATCTCGCCTCGCGCCTGTGTCTGCGGCGCCGATATGCAAGAACGCCCTCTGTGTTGTCAAACAGGAAGACTGAAGTAAACTAAAAGTTATATTAAGAATCTAACCGTTCTCAAGTGAGATCTTAACTTAAGATGTATGCAGAATATGTGTTCGCAAACTTAGATACAACTTGGATAGAACTTAGGCCATAACTAAGTTTTGCTCAAAATCTTGCCCCTAATGTCCATGATACATCTAGCGAAGTTTCGGTCACCAACACTTTGTGTCCGAAGTATTAACATGTTTGAATTGGGACACACAAAATGTCCACATCATTAAGGCCATGATACATCTAAATATGTCGGTTACTTTGTGTCCGAAACTTGTTTTGCACACAAAGTAACTGAAACTTTAGATGTATCATGGCCATAAGATGCATGCAGAATAAGGGCCCTGGTGTCTGAGTGTATCGAGATGTGCTATTCGCTTGAGCCACGAAATTACTACACATGTATATGGTGCATTCTGTTTGCACCCAGGGAGCTAGCTCTTCGTTATGACCCCTTCCTTGTCAATGTCAGTCAGTGAAATAGGTCACTGCAGCGATACACGTAATAAAGCCTGCGTAGCTCGGCGGGCCGACGCCCCCAAGCCGTCACGGTCTGCCTTCCCCCAAAAGACATTCCTTTTTACCCCTTTATGCTGGGGCCATAAATTATAGGGCGTGGACGGCAAACGGCGGGCGACGGTTTGTGGTGAGGTTGGGGTAAGAGTTAACGTATCGTTAATAGTATATGCAGCGGTTATTTCCCGTCCCGAAATTTGAATACCAGACCCAGTCGCCTGCTGATATCTGCCACTGAAATACTTTCTGCGTTTCTCATATCGGGACCTCGGCAACACTGAGTCATGTATAGTACAAAGTACTATAGTACACAGTACATAAAAAATGGCTCTCCCCATTCCCCTCACAAGTCTCGCCATAATGATCCTATCGTGCATCACGTGTCTGTATGACGTATCTCGTGTCTCGTATCATGTTTTATCACATGCCCGGACGGCCGACGCACTCAAGCCGCCTCAGATTAGGGTTGCCTCTTGAGACCTATTCACTGGGGTCTCGGTTCCAGCCTGTATTTCTAGCGCCGCCTCGATAGCTCAGTGGGCTAGATCGCTAGCATTGAGCGCTCTGGCACACTGAGAGCCTAGCGGCACGTGGATCGATGGTTCGCGCCCCGCTGTGTCTATGTCTGAGTGGTCGCAGGATAAAGATCCCATGTCCTTCTTCGCAAAAAGTAGGGGGTTACCCCGGGGGACATGGCTCCACGTACTCTCCCGTCCTCCTTCTCCCATTGACGCGATAAGAGTAAAAGTGGTTAAAGCGTCTTGAATATACAACCAACCAGTCTGTATTTCCCACAGGGATTTTCAAAAAGATTTGGCATATTTGGAAATTAATAACTATCTAGAGGCACACTGGGGCTAAATATCAAATTAATCTTTAAGCTATCAACAGGTTTGGCGTGGG
This sequence comes from Arenicola marina, assembly GCA_964019135.1. NCBI lineage: Eukaryota > Metazoa > Annelida > Polychaeta > Arenicolidae > Arenicola > Arenicola marina. The sequence goes on from OZ025250.1 coordinate 2,213,631, forward strand.
TTGGTGTAGTTGGGTGCAGGGGTAGTAGGCAAGCGGCCATGCTCGGTCTCAGTGTCTCGACACTCAATGCTATATTCCGGACCTTTATATTTGTATTTTTGCATCTGGCATATGCACAAGCAGGCATGGCGTGGGTGTGGGGGTATGTGTAAGCTATGCTCAGTCCCACACACTCGAGGAAGCCTGTGAGGATGAATGCATGTCGAGGCTTGTGGGGCCGAGGTCACATGACTGCTCAGGCCGGTGGGGGGGGGGGGGGGGGGGGTACTTAATACATCGCTGAGTTGGGGAGGTTTCGCGACAAAGCTCCCAACCCCCATTCTCAGTAGGGGCGTTTCACCTGCACAATACTCTCGGTAGGGGCGTTTTTACCTGCACAATACTCCCGGTAGGGGCATTTCACCTGCACAATACTCCCGGTAGGGGCGTTTCACCTCTATAATCCGCTTGGTAAGGGTATTTTTTCCGTTGACTCGCCCTATGTCGCAGGTTCATGCAGACCCGCTCGGTTTATTCTTTTTCCCGGCAAACCCGCTCCATGAATGCACATTCCAACGAGTCCCCCCCCCCCCCTCCGCTCCCCACCGTCACGAGTTTATCAGCTCTATACGGGTATATTTTTCATCCTGATTGTCCGCCCTGTCAGGCATCAAGGCACCCGCGGAACACCCCATCATATCTGTATAATAGTGCACCCCCCGGGCATGGTTGAGAGGGACAACAAGTGGCTACACAGCTATATAACACGCCGGACCCTAGCTTTGTCAACAAAACCTTCTACAGAGAGAAGATTTTGTTTGATTCTAGCCAAAGGCGTGTGGGTGGCATTCAAGACGAGGTGCAGCTATTATTCCTTAAGTAACATCACCTTTCCCTACCTCAATCAGATCTGTACACATTTGTTATGCTCCCGCACGCATTAGTTTTTCTCGGTGAAGTAAATGAAAAGGCAGTCTTGCGATTTATATTTTCTCAACGACATGCGAGCAGTCGTCCTGCTGCCATGCAGATTTAGAAAAAGGTAAAAGTTGCCCATCAAAATCGATTTTGTTAAACCGAACACCGAAAACACTGACATGTAGCTGATAATTGAAGTAATATATGAAACTCTATCTTTTGGGCTAAATTATTCATCGGGAGTGTGCGTGTTTTCAGTTGTTGCTGTTTTCAGTGTATAACGCTCGTGCAGACGCGATGCAGATGAAAACGTTGGTGCATGCAGACATGGCGGCAAATGAAAACAACTTGTCATTGATAGGCATGGGTGGTTATGCGCTCAAGAAGGGTCAAGAAAAGGCCATAGACCTCTTGAAAGAGCGAAAAGACACGTTTTGTGTGTTGCCTACGGGCTATGGGAAGAGCGTAATATTTGCATTCTTCCCCTTCCTTGTATCTCAGGTATATACATGAATTAAACATGCAGGCGTGGTGTCGAATTGTTTCAAGGGTTTAGCCATATCACCAACTATATCTCTATTAATCTCTAATCTAATTAATTAATTAATCTAAAAGGTACCCCCCGCCCCCCCCCCCCCATCGAAGCTGAGCATCCATAGGACTTGTTTTTTTTTTATTGCCCCGTCCGCCTCCTTTCCTGGTTTCTTTTTGCTTGCAAGATATCCTCCGTCCGCCTCTGGAGGTATATATGAGTTTGTTTTAATGTCTATGATTTAGTTCAATGTCTGATGCAACGTCCAATATATTTCGTTGGTAACACGATGCTTGTTTTTCATTTAAGCTAATGGAATCACTGAGACGTACCAAAATGGCCAGACATTATAAATCATTTATTATCTTTCAGGTGGCTGGCATGGTATTGATTGTGTCGCCCCTGACTGCACTGATGAAGAGCCAGGCTTCTGTATGCGTGGTCGGGGGCTAAATGCATAGTCCTACAAAACAACGATGAGGATGCCGACAACAACGTTCAAGGTGGATATTTGTTAGCAGAAAATACATCAGAATAGACGCACAATTCTCGGTGTTCAAATTACTGAGTCAGTTACCTTTATTATTGCACCCATTTGTGCAAGAACGAAGATTTTTAAGTACTGTAATATTTTCCTATTTCACTCTTGTTTTGCCTACAGCTTTGACCACAGGGCGGATCAACATGATCTTGGCCTCACCGGAGGCGTTGCTTGGTGGCCGGTGGATCGCGCACCTTCGGTCCATTTCGCAACATATCCGGCTCATCTGCATTGACGAGGCCCATTGCGTCTTTACATGGTATATGTACAACATAGAAGTTATTACATAGAAGCTAGTTATAAGTATAATTTACATTACAGGATATTACTAGCAGATACAACACGGGAAAACAATTTATAATTGTTCAAGTTATAAGTATAAGTATCTTGCGTGTTCAAATGATGCACATATATAGTAATAACATCATTATGGGTCAAGTCTGTTATACCGATAACGGTTTTTTCTATCAGGGGCGACAGCTTTCGTGAAAGTTATAAGCAGGTTGGCGCCCTACGTGGGATGTTGGCCCAGGTTCCAGTTTTGGCATTGACCGCCACAGCTACGCCCACCATTATCCACGACCTAGGCCTACTCTTCGGAACGGCAGATTTCTCGATTGTGGCTGAGGTGCCTGACAGGTGAAGCTTTTTTTACTATTTGAGGGATGCCGGTACATATAATACTTGGCTATTCTGCTTAGTAGCTTAGCAACCCAGTGTACATCGAGAATAGTAATAACATCGTAGGTTATTATACATTATACATTATCTGAAGCTGTACATACATAGACCCGTTTAGACATTTACTTCTCGAGTTAGTCAGGTTTGATTTCGAAGTATATACATTTCTAAGATAGAGAGCATATCTCCAATTGACGTGACGTAAGACGCTCATAACTTGAATTATACCGTGTTTGTGTAAATATTGACATATATGGATGTCATATTGCTTCCAGACCGAACATACACCTGAGTGTGACCGAAGCAGACAAGACCAACCACGCACGTGGAGCAGACGATCGAACGCTCACCGCTTCCCGCCGTTTGATGTGAACTGTTTTCGGTCTTTAGTTTAATTCCGTTACAACGCCCATCGGTCAAAATCTGCATGGCGGCTGCACGACAGCTCGCATGTCGTTGAGAAAATATAAATCGCAAGACTGCCTTTTCATTTACTTCACCGAGAAAAACTAATGCGTGCGGGAGCATAACAAATGTGTACAGATCTGATTGAGGTAGGGAAAGGTGATGTTACTTAAGGAATAAAAGCTGCACCTCGTCTTGAATGCCACCCACACGCCTTTGGCTAGAATCAAACAAAACCTTCTCTCTGTAGAAGGTTTTGTTGACTCTGTAGAAGGTTTTGTTGACAAAGCTAGCCGGACCCCTGCTTGAGGCCCAGACAGTTCTCTTCCACCCGTCGGAAAGACCAGTGAGAGAGAGAGAGACAGAGAGAGACATAGAGAGACATAGAGAGAGAGACATAGAGAGACAAAGAAAGAGATAAATCAGACACAGCAGAACACCAGTTCAAGTCTCCTTCCCTTCAGGCAGCACGCTGTGTTCTACGTAAGCAAAGACGTAAGTAAAATATCTCATCTGATCTTATCTAACGTGATCTGATGTCATTGGAAGCCGCCATTATTAACGTGGTAGAAGATGATCGAGTGGCACGGGGCTCAACGGGTAGGTCATTTAATAATCTTCCTGCACGAACAAGAAATTAATCTGCCCAATAATTAGTCACTCAAGCAGGTAAAGCAGGATAACTAGGCATTGCAGGACCCTAATTAAATTAGTAAGATTCCTATTTAGGTAAGATATTCATTCTTCTCCTAAAATCGACATGCCATATGCCTACCCACCCCCCCCCCCCCCCCCTCCTCCTCAGGGGCCCTACTCACAGCGTGGGATTGTTGCTATGCTCCATGCGTGGAGATAAAACTAAGACCATCATATTGGTCCTTGCCAGCCTCTCCCGCATTTCAAAACCTCCACGAGTATAGGGCTATACAGTCTGGTTCGCCAAGACTTCCGGTTTACTTATTTTGGGGAACTAGTTTAGCATCTCTGCGCACACTGGTATCCGGACTACCTGTGACGTAGCGTGACGTATATGTTACGCAAAGACAGAGCCAGAGAACCAAATTACCTGCGCAAAAGCCAGGCGCCGAGGGGTGGGTCCATTGCGCAAGCCCTAGCGATATGATTAGGAATATTTAAGAAATGTAGATGCACAAAACGGATAGACTACTTTGTTTTCTTTTGCGCCATCACCATGACGAATATTTGTACGACGGGACAGCACGGCTGCAAAAGTAACATATTTTTGCATTTCTTACGAAAACGAGGCATTATGACGTCACACGGATTCTCCCCGGTGACAAGGTTGGCGCCACGCTTCAAACAGAAATATTATAAAGAACGATCAATAAGTGCTACGAAAACATACAACTGGTCTTATGATATCGCCATTTTTGTTTGTATTTGTGTTTATTTCAAATCAACATTTCGATAACATGGTACATAAATGCATACAACAATCATAAAAGGGGTCACATCGAGATGTTTATACGTGGGAATATAATATAGGCGCAACATATAATGAGGAATATCTTTCTATATCAGGGTAATTTTTAGGGTAAAGCTTTCGGGAGAGCCATTTGGAATTTTTAAGAAGTTCAAGAGATAGCTGACAACATTTGGAGGGGCCTGAGCGTGTTCTGTTTGTGCGAAGCCAAAGCATAACGTAAATGAATTCATTGCGTTTCTAGTCCTGAAGAGTTTCTTAAAGAAAGTGTTAAAATGGGTCCAATGTTGTACGGAACACCCTTTCCCAATTTAATACCCCTGCTGGGATCTCACAGGCTGGATATGTATATTTATATAATGTCCGTAAGGGAAACCGGTAGTCTTCCAGAGGTAGGTTATCTTCCCCCAAATAAAAACCCGGTCTGTTCTGAGGGCCTTGATATCGGCGCTCTAAAGCCGATAGCCAAAGCTTGGGGACCGCCTCCAGGAGCTTGCGATACCCCGCAACCCTCCGCTTAGAAATTTCCAAGCTAGGTTCGGCCTCGACCTCGCGGAGCTCCTGAAGGCTGACCCCGTCCCATAGGTGAGACACGTTTACGATACTGGATTTCAAATATTCTGGATAGAAAAAGCCGGTTGGTTCATTATGTCTAAATACACGGATGTGGCCATGCGTTTTTTAGTTTTAACATCCTGCCACGCCTTAGGTACTTCCACGTAATAAACTGGGTCTTTTGCAACATTGTTTTTGTGTAAATTGTATTGCAATGTTAAGATATGTTCCCCCAGAGAGGCACCCCTGTATTGACCTATAAGATGGCCGGCTAATAGTTGCCAGTCGTCTTTTGGGGTTGTCATTAATTGGGATACAAAAGATACACGTTGACATCTTACTTTGTGCTTAATATCGATTAAATTTTTCCTCCGTAGCATGGTTCACTGTATAGAATGTTTTGGAAACCTGGTGTTTATTTCCACTCCAGAATTTGTTTAGCATTGCTGCTTCTAATTCTTTGCATGCCCAATCCTGTAAGGGAATAATGTAGGTAAAGTACCATATACTGGAACATGCTAGGCAATTTTGAATGATTACTTTACCTTGAAAGCTTAACTTTTTTAGCCTCCATAAGTTTAGTATCGTTTTAAATTCTTGGTTGCCATTTGCTAACATCTGTGCTTATATTCCTAAAGTGAAATCCTAATATCTTTACGGATTCTGAAGACCATTTTAGGTCTAGTGGGCGGTCTACTCTTTCTCTTAGGGAACCCACCCATAACCCCTCTGTTTTTCTGTGTTAATCTTAGCCCCTGAAGCCTCCTCGTACACTCTACATATCGAGAATATAGTTTCAATTGACGCCACTTTGGATGTAAGAAGTGTGGCATCATCTGCGTATTGTTTTATCTTGGCTACTCTGTCAAAGGGGAGAGGTATACCCAATAAGACACTGGGGCTCAACGGATGCACAGATAAGGACACATTGTGTCGGCTGGAATGCACATATCGCCTTCAATCTTGCACAAACATTTCGTCTACTATATTGTAAACATTTGATTACGTTGTATGCGTCACCAAATCTTAAGTTTATTACAAGGCGTTACTTTACAGTCTGACGAATCAATTCTGTCGTGTTCAGTCAGCCGCAGGGCGCGTATCTGTGTACCGACAGTTTTCATTGACTTAAATGATTGGGCCCTGTAGTACAAATAATATACATAGATACATGGCAAGTGCTCATTGGCTTAAATCGATTGGTTCAAATTTAGGAAGTTTTTTATTACAGTAACGTGTGAATATGTACATGGTGTATAGGCCTACTTACAGCCACACATACGGGGTTGGCACAACCCAACGGGTCAACAAGGTCACTCTGGTTAAAGAAATTATAACAAAGTGGTTGTGTTCAAGTATTTGAAGATATATTAGTTCAATCATCTTGATATCTTGTATTCCAGCGTGGGAGGCCAGCTGGTGATTTAATGAAATGGTGACCTCCAGTTCCCTCCTTGCGCTTTAGTCATTGAAGAACTATAACATGAGGGCCCCTGAGGGTGGGCGGAGGGGGGGGGGGGGTATCTAAGTGTAAAGCCGTATCTGTACTATAATCGCTAAATGGTACCACGCATGAAGCCCGCATCAGACTAGACTCCTTCTTGTAGTGGCCGTAGATGTATCATACCAACTGGTAGTGAAATTGACGACACTCACAAAATGTTGACGTTTTACACTAGACTCCAAAGTAAAGCAGTATACAGGACTAATAATATATTTGGCACATACTTAGAAGTCGAATTAGGATTAACGACAAGATGGAGGGGACGGCGAGGATAGTGGGGACGGCGGGGATAGTGGGGACGGCGGGGATAGTGAGGACGGCAGGGATAGTGGGGACGGCGAGGACGGCGGGGATAGTGGGGACGGTGGGGATAGTGGGGACGGCGGGGATAGTGAGGACGGCGGGGACAGTGGGGACGGCGGGGATAGTGGGGACGGCGGGGATAGTGAGGACGGCGGGGATGGTGGGGACGGCGGGGACGGCGGGGATAGTGGGGACGGTGGGGATAGTGGGGACGGCGGGGATAGTGAGGACAGCGGGGATAGTGGGGACGGCGGGGATAGTGGGGACGGCGGGGATAGTGGGGACGGTGGGGATAGTGGGGACGGTGGGGATGGTGGGACGGCGGGGGATAGTGGGGACGGCGGGGATAGAGGGGACGGTAAGGATAGTGGGGACGGCGGGGATAGTGGGGACGGCGGGGATAGTGGGGACGGCGGGGATAGTGGGGACGGCGGGGATAGTGAGGACGGCGGGGATAGTGGGGACGGCGAGGACGGCGGGGATAGTGGGGACGGTGGGGATAGTGGGGACGGCGGGGATAGTGAGGACGGCGGGGATAGTGGGGACGGCGGGGATAGTGAGGACGGCGGGGATGGTGGGGACGGCGGGGACGGCGGGGATAGTGGGGACGGTGGGGATAGTGGGGACGGCGGGGATAGTGAGGACAGCGGGGATAGTGGGGACGGCGGGGATAGTGGGGACGGCGGGGGCGGCGGGGATAGTGGGGACGGTGGGGATAGTGGGGACGGCGGGGATAGTGAGGACAGCCGGGATAGTGGGGACGGCGGGGATAGTGGGGACGGCGGGGATAGTGGGGACGGTGGGGATAGTGGGGACGGTGGGGATGGTGGGACGGCGGGGGATAGTGGGGACGGCGGGGATAGAGGGGACGGTAAGGATAGTGGGGACGGTGGGGATGGTGGGACGGCGGGGGATAGTGGGGACGGCGGGGATAGAGGGGACGGCGGGGATAGTGGGGACGGTGGGGATAGTGGGGACGGCGGGGATAGTGGGGACGGCGGGGACGGCGGGGATAGTGGGGACGGTGGGGATAGTGGGGACGGCGGGGATAGTGAGGACAGCGGGGATAGTGGGGACGGCGGGGATAGTGGGGACGGCGGGGATAGTGGGGACGGTGGGGATAGTGGGGACGGTGGGGATGGTGGGACGGCGGGGGATAGTGGGGACGGCGGGGATAGTGGGGACGGCGGGGATAGTGGGGACGGCGAAGATAGTGGGGACGGCGGGGATAGTGAGGACGGCGGGGATGGTGGGGACGGCGGGGACGGCGGGGATAGTGGGGACGGTGGGGATAGTGGGGACGGTGGGGATGGTGGGACGGCGGGGGATAGTGGGGACGGCGGGGATAGAGGGGACGGTAAGGATAGTGGAGACGGTGGGGATGGTGGGACGGCGGGGGATAGTGGGGACGGCGGGGATAGAGGGGACGGTAAGGATAGTGGGGACGGCGGGGATAGTGGGGACGGCGGGGATAGTGGGGACGGTGGGGATAGTGGGGACGGCGGGGATAGTGGGGACGGCGGGGACGGCGGGGATAGTGGGGACGGTGGGGATAGTGGGGACGGCGGGGATAGTGAGGACAGCGGGGATAGTGGGGACGGCGGGGATAGTGGGGACGGCGGGGATAGTGGGGACGGTGGGGATAGTGGGGACGGTGGGGATGGTGGGACGGCGGGGGATAGTGGGGACGGCAGGGATAGTGGGGACGGCGGGGATAGTGGGGACGGCGAAGATAGTGGGGACGGCGGGGATAGTGAGGACGGCGGGGATGGTGGGGACGGCGGGTACGGCGGGGATAGTGGGGACGGTGGGGATAGTGGGGACGGTGGGGATGGTGGGACGGCGGGGGATAGTGGGGACGGCGGGGATAGAGGGGACGGTAAGGATAGTGGGGACGGTGGGGATGGTGGGACGGCGGGGGATAGTGGGGACGGCGGGGATAGAGGGGACGGTAAGGATAGTGGGGACGGCGGGGATAGTGGGGACGGCGGGGATAGTGGGGACGGTGGGGATAGTGGGGACGGCGGGGATAGTGGGGACGCCGAGGATAGTGGGGACGGCGGGGATAGTGGGGACGGCGGGGATAGAGGGGACGGTGGGGATAGTGGGGACGGCGGGGATAGTGGGGACGGTGGGGATAGTGGGGACGGTGGGGATAGTGGGGACGGCGGGGATAGAGGGGACGGTGAGGACGGCGGGGATAGTGGGGACGGTGGGGATAGTGGGGACGGCGGGGATAGTGGGGACGGTGGGGATAGTGGGGACGGTGGGGATAGTGGGGACGGCGGGGATAGTGGGGACGGTGGGGATAGTGGGGACGGCGGGGATAGTGGGACGGCGGGGATAGTGGGGACGCCGAGGGTAGTGGGGACGGCGGGGATAGTGGGGACGGCGGGGATAGTGGGGACGGCGGGAATAGTGGGGACGCCGAGGATAGTGGGGACGGCGGGGATAGTGGGGACGCCGAGGATAGTGGGGACGGCGGGGATAGTGGGGACGCCGAGGATAGTGGGGACGGCGGGGATAGTGGGGACGGCGGGGATAGAGGGGACGGCGGGCATAGTGACGACGGTGGGGATAGTGGGGACGGTGGGGATAGTGGGGACGGCGGGGATAGTGGGACGCCGAGGATAGTGGGGACGGCGAGGATAGTGGGGACGGCGGGGATAGTGGGGACGTCGGGGATAGAGGGGACGGCGGGGATAGTGGGGACGGTGGGGATAGTGGGGACGGCGGAGATAGAGGGGACGGCGGGGATAGTGGGGACGGTGGGGATAGTGGGGACGGTGGGGATAGTAGGGACGGCGGGGATAGTGGGGACGGCGGGGATAGTGGGGACGGCGGGGGTAGTAAGGACGGTGGGGATAGTGGGGACGGCGGGGATAGTGGGGACGGCGGGGATAGTGGGGACGGCGGGGACGGCGGGGATAATGGGGACGGCGGGGATAGTGGGGACGGCGGGGATAGAGGGGACGGTGGGGATAGTGGGGACGGCGGGGATAGTGGGGACGGCGGGATAGTGGGGACGGCGGGGATAGTGGGACGGCGGGGATAGTGGGGACGGTGGGTATAGTGGGGACGGTGGGTATAGTGGGGACGGCAGGGATAGTGGGGACGGCGGGGATAGTGGGGACGGCGGAGATAGTGAGGACGGTGGGGATGGTGGGGACGGTGGGGATAGTGGGGACGGCCGGGATAGTGGGGACGGCGGGGTTAGTGGGGACGGTGGGGATAGTGGGGACGGTGGGGATAGTGGGACGGCGGGGATAGTGGGGACGGCGGGGATAGTGGGGACGGTGGGTATAGTGGGGACGGTGGGTATAGTGGGGACGGCAGGGATAGTGGGGACGGCGGGGATAGTGGGGACGGCGGAGATAGTGAGGACGGTGGGGATGGTGGGGACGGTGGGGATAGTGGGGACGGCGGGGATAGTGGGGACGGCGGGGATAGTGGGGACGGCGGGGATAGTGGGGACGGTGGGGATAGTGGGACGGCGGGGATAGTGGGGACGCCGAGGATAGTGGGGACGGCGGGGATAGTGGGGACGGCGGGGTTAGTGGGGACGGCGGGGATAGTGGGGACGGCCGGGATAGTGGGGACGGCGGGGATAGTGGGGACGGTGGGGATAGTGGGGACGGTGGGGATAGTGGGACGGCGGGGATAGTGGGGACGGCGGGGATAGTGGGGACGGTGGGTATAGTGGGGACGGTGGGTATAGTGGGGACGGCAGGGATAGTGGGGACGGCGGGGATAGTGGGGACGGCGGAGATAGTGAGGACGGTGGGGATGGTGGGGACGGTGGGGATAGTGGGGACGGCGGGGATAGTGGGGACGGCGGGGATAGTGGGGACGGCGGGGATAGTGGGGACGGTGGGGATAGTGGGACGGCGGGGATAGTGGGGACGCCGAGGATAGTGGGGACGGCGGGGATAGTGGGGACGGCAGGGATAGTGGGGACGGCGGGGATAGAGGGGACGGCGGGGATAGTGGGGACGGTGGGGATAGTAGGGACGGCGGGGATAGTGGGGACGGCGGGGATAGTGGGGACGGCGGGGATAGTGGGAACGGCGGGGATAGTGGGACGGCGGGGATAGTGTGGACGCCGAGGATAGTGGGGACGGCGGGCATAGTGGGGACGGCGGGGATAGTGGGGACGGCGGGGATAGTGAGGACGGCGGGGATAGTGGGGACGGTGGGGACGGCGGGGATAATGGGGACGGCGGGGATAGTGGGGACGGCGGGGATAGAGGGGACGGTGGGGATAGTGGGGACGGCGGGGATAGTAGGGACGGCGGGATAGTGGGGACGGCGGGGATAGTGGGACGGCGGGGATAGTGGGGACGGTGGGGATAGTGAGACGGCGGGGATAGTGGGGACGGCGGGGATAGTGGGGACGGTGGGTATAGTGGGGACGGTGGGTATAGTGGGGACGGCGGGGATAGTGGGGACGGCGGGGATAGTGGGGACGGCGGGGATAGTGGGGACGGCGGGGTTATTGGGGACGGCGGGGATAGTGGGGACGGCGGGGATAGTGGGGACGGCGGGGATAGTGGGGACGGCGGGATAGTGGGGACGGCGGGGATAGTGGGACGGCGGGGATTGTGGGGACGGTGGGTATAGTGGGGACGGTGGGTATAGTGGGGACGGCAGGGATAGTGGGGACGGCGGGGATAGTGGGGACGGCGGAGATAGTGAGGACGGCGGGGATGGTGGGGACGGTGGGGATAGTGGGGACGGCCGGGATAGTGGGGACGGCGGGGTTAGTGGGGACGGTGGGGATAGTGGGGAAGGTGGGGATAGTGGGACGGCGGGGATAGTGGGGACGGCGGGGATAGTGGGGACGGTGGGTATAGTGGGAACGGTGGGTATAGTGGGGACGGCAGGGATAGTGGGGACGGCGGGGATAGTGGGGACGGCGGAGATAGTGAGGACGGTGGGGATGGTGGGGACGGTGGGGATAGTGGGGACGGCGGGGATAGTGGGGACGGCGGGGATAGTGGGGACGGCGGGGATAGTGGGGACGGTGGGGATAGTGGGACGGCGGGGATAGTGGGGACGCCGAGGATAGTGGGGACGGCGGGGATAGTGGGGACGGCGGGGTTAGTGGGGACGGCGGGGATAGTGGGGACGGCCGGGATAGTGGGGACGGCGGGGATAGTGGGGACGGTGGGGATAGTGGGGACGGTGGGGATAGTGGGACGGCGGGGATAGTGGGGACGGCGGGGATAGTGGGGACGGTGGGTATAGTGGGGACGGTGGGTATAGTGGGGACGGCAGGGATAGTGGGGACGGCGGGGATAGTGGGGACGGCGGAGATAGTGAGGACGGTGGGGATGGTGGGGACGGTGGGGATAGTGGGGACGGCGGGGATAGTGGGGACGGCGGGGATAGTGGGGACGGCGGGGATAGTGGGGACGGTGGGGATAGTGGGACGGCGGGGATAGTGGGGACGCCGAGGATAGTGGGGACGGCGGGGATAGTGGGGACGGCAGGGATAGTGGGGACGGCGGGGATAGAGGGGACGGCGGGGATAGTGGGGACGGTGGGGATAGTAGGGACGGCGGGGATAGTGGGGACGGCGGGGATAGTGGGGACGGCGGGGATAGTGGGAACGGTGGGGATAGTGGGACGGCGGGGATAGTGTGGACGCCGAGGATAGTGGGGACGGCGGGCATAGTGGGGACGGCGGGGATAGTGGGGACGGCGGGGATAGTGAGGACGGCGGGGATAGTGGGGACGGTGGGGACGGCGGGGATAATGGGGACGGCGGGGATAGTGGGGACGGCGGGGATAGAGGGGACGGTGGGGATAGTGGGGACGGCGGGGATAGTAGGGACGGCGGGATAGTGGGGACGGCGGGGATAGTGGGACGGCGGGGATAGTGGGGACGGTGGGGATAGTGAGACGGCGGGGATAGTGGGGACGGCGGGGATAGTGGGGACGGTGGGTATAGTGGGGACGGTGGGTATAGTGGGGACGGCGGGGATAGTGGGGACGGCGGGGATAGTGGGGACGGCGGGGATAGTGGGGACGGCGGGGTTAGTGGGGACGGCGGGGATAGTGGGGACGGCGGGGATAGTGGGGACGGCGGGGATAGTGGGGACGGTGGGGATAGTGGGGATGGCGGGGATAGGGGGGACGACGGGGATAGTGGGGACGGCGGGGATAGTGGGGACGGCGGGGATAGTGGGGACGGCGGGGATAGTGGGGACGGTGGGGATAGTGGGACGGCGGGGATAGTGGGGACGGCGGGGATAGTGGGGACGGCGGGGATAGAGGGGACGGCGGGGATAGTGGGGACGGTGGGGATAGTGGGGACGGTGGGGATAGTGGGGACGGCGGGGATAGTGGGGACAGCGGGGATAGTGGGGACGGCGGGGATAGTGGGGACGGCGGGGATAGTGGGGACGGCGGGGATAGTGGGGACGGTGGGGATAGTGGGGACGGCGGGGATAGTGGGGACGGCGGAGATAGTGGGAACGGCGGGGATAGTGGGGACGACGGGGATAGTGGGGACGGCGGGGATTGTGGGGACGGCGGGGATAGTGGGGACTGTGAGGACGGCGGGGATAGTGGGGATAGTAAGGACAGTGGGGATAGTGAGGACGGCGAAGATAGTGGGGACGGCGGGGATAGTGGGGACGGCGGGGATAGTGGGGACGGCGGGGATAGTGGGGACGGCGAAGATAGTGGGGACGGCGAAGATAGTGGGGACGGCGGAGACAGTGGGGACGGTGGGGATGGCGGGGATAGTGGGGACGGCGGGGATTTAGAGAACGGCGGGGTCGGAAGGGGTAAAGGAGACTGCGGTTACGGTAGGGACGGCGTTGATGTTAACTTGCCTTTGCTTTGTGTCCGCTCAGTTTGTGACATATTGGTAGACCTGATCGAGAACATTTCTTCAACATTAATGTCTGCGCATCAATTAATGCTATCGCTGAAGTAACAGACGGAGATTGCATTTACTTTACAGAATAACCGGACAACAACAATAAAATGGAAGGGGAAATCAGCAGGAAGCGCAGGAAGACAGGATCAAGGTAAACCAGCAGCAGACTGTGTCGAACCCACCTTTTCAGAATAAGATCAGACGATAATTAAGGCTTTGGCGAATGGATTACGATGTGGTTAATTAGTGCGGGACCATGTCGCAATGGCCAGCAGCGGGCTTGTGTGCTTATTTAATGTATTCCAGGTCCGTAGGCAGCGGGTGGAGAGGGGAGAGGTTCGGTATGTGTGAAGATTTGTGAACACACCCCTCCGATTGACGAAATGATATATCTGTTGATGCGCAGTAAACGCATCATGCTCCTCCGGCTCCCCTGGGTTGTGGTAGCTTTTATTCTGAAAGAAGGTGGGAGGTACGTTTCCCTCTAATGCACTCTCTCATCATACGGCCTGTGTACTCTTGTGTATGTCTATATATGCTGGTAAGTTGATACTTGTAGCCTGAGCCAAGTCCTTGACTTCCCCTTCCTGGTCATGGCTTTCACTGATTCCACATATTCATGATATCTCCATCTCCCCGATCACTGCCAAGGGACGCTGGCTCTTCTGCAAATCCCGTGCTCAATGTGCACGGTGCTACTTTTTAAAACCTTGATTCATCAGTGGACATTCATAGATTAATGCTAAATATCCCCATATATATCCATCAAAACAATTATCAAAGCGGGGAAGTATTAGTTTTTTAAATTTAAAACTGCCGTATCGTGCCGTGTCCCGCTGGGCGATGAAAACATGTGCTTTTGTTTACATTGCGGGTTTCAGTCCTTGTGACGTCACTCGAGGCACCCAGCCCGGACGCTGCTCGTACATCGCGTCGGTTTACCTGCAAACGCATTATTATAAACGGTTCGCTGGTTGTCACTTGTTGTCATGGTGGTTTAATTATTGGTCAATGGGGGCTCTTCTATAACTGGACACACGGTTCATTTGTTCCCTGATCGGATCAATAACAGAAACTCACGTCTGCATTAGTCCTAGCACTGGTTCTATGCAGTGGCGTGAGCAGGAATCCTTGAAAAGGGGGGGGGGGCACAATAAAAAAATGACAGCAGCGGGGGCGGGGGGGGAGAAGGGGGGCACAGTGATGCAATCTTGCGACCGGGGAGGGGGGATTCCATTATTTTTGTATCACCGTGGGGGGCACAGATTTTGCAGAAGGGGGCACAGATATACTGAAGGGGAGGCACGTGCCCCCTGTGCGCCCCCCCCCCCCCCCCCTGCACACGCCCAGGCTATGGCTGTAAGATGGGCAGGCTCTGTCCGAGTTTGCCACTTGCACGGTACTACAGCGTAGAACGGGCTACTCCCCGCCCTAGCTTTGAGCTACGATAAGGTCTTTGCTATGACATTAGGACTACCCTCGAGGTAGCCAAGAGCGGAGCCAGGGCGCGAGGGGGGGGGGGGTGGATCCGACGCCCCCCCCCCCCGCCCTTTTAGAGCCGACATTTATACCATTTAACATATGAAAAACAAAAGCTAAGCCATCTCTCGACCCCGCCCCCCCACCCCCGCCATCTATCTAACATATGGATCATACCCTGTTAGCCGACATGAGGCACGGTTACCGTAAATTTTATGAGGCTAATGACCAACCCTAATTTATACCTAGGGGGAAAATGTGCAGTGAATCTGTGAAGCACATTTCACCTCCGAATCATACCCACACGAGTAAGTCTGCCGGGCCAGGGAGGTGGGGGACTATAATAGGCCTAAACCCTTGGGGGTGGGAGGGGTGGGAGGGGTGGTTCCGGGGAGAGGGGGTCTTGGAGGCCCAGTATGAAAAAGATGCCCCTACAGATATGATATTTTCATGACCCTTTAGAACTAAAATATTTATCGAGTTAGGCCTGCCCCACTGAACTGATATTTTACATGTAACCAACACTAAATTTGAGGACGAAGGGAAACTTCTGGTGTCATCCTGAAGGTAAACAACACACAACAGTGTCTTTACGGAGGTGGGGGGGCGGGGGGGGGGGGAGTGCAAGCGGTATTTCCTTTTCTCTGGAACGGGCCTTTCATTTCACCGCGAATTGGGAATGAGGAAATTAACTCTTCGTGAACTGGGAATGGGGCATTGACAAAATCGTGAACTGGGAATTTTGATATTCAATATCCGTGATTCGGGAAATCGAATTTAGTATCAGGTATCCCCTCTTCCTTTGTAGGGGAGTGCTCCTTTCAATTCATCGTGACCTGAGAATAAAGAATTTTATTCTTCATGATCTGGGAACACGACACTCCCGCAAAACACTTTTGTTTTCGCTGTGCCCCCCCCCCCCAACCCCCCTCCACTGGTTTACTGTGCCTGTGACACATTCAAGGGGACCACCCCACCCCCCCCCCCCCATCCAAAACGGAAGGGAAAGTTTGACACTCCCATTTTCAGGAAGGAACCAGAACCCCGGGAGCAGAACTTGTGACCCAAACTTGTCAAAGTGGCGAAACAACCGCCGGGAAAGCAACACTCACTTCCCAGCTCTAGCTCTCAAAATTTAACCACACTATCCGTATCATTCTGTAAACCAAGTTTATTCTATAAGTCTTATAGCTATAGCAGCCGTGCTGGGATGCCGCCGTGCAATTAATAGATCTACAGTTTAAATGTAATTTCTTGTAATATTTTGTTCAGAATATTTAACATATCGACAGGGGTGCTGGGTGGATAAACGTGTGATATTTATGGTCCGGGCCCCCAGTGGAAATGCAAAAACTAATTTGACCTCGTCAAGGATCGAACCCCGGTCACTCCGGTGAAAGGCGAACGCTTAACGACAGCGCCACTTGTCAACCCGTAAGATGCGGATTTGTTATGGTCGTTTGTACAGTGGGTAGTTGTTCAAGCCTCCCGTAACTCCAAATACAAAATGATTCTTAGCGATTGGCGCAAGGGTCTGCTGTGTGTGAGTGGGGGGAGAGATACCAAAAGGAACGGACTCATAGGCGTAGGAAGATTGTTGCGCTTGGGGGGTAGGGGGGGGGGGGCACAGCCAATACGTATGGTTTCGAATACTTTTCGTTCGGTCATTTTCTGCAAGTAAGAAAATCACTGCATTTGAGCCCTGGAGCATGACTAACGCTATTTATATCCAAACTTGCAACAGGAGGGGCTCTGAACAAAATTGCGACCGAGGGATCCACCAATATTTGTATGACCGGGGTGGGGGGAGGGTCAACGCCATCTCACACAGCGTTCTTCCTCAAAAAGTTGCGGGGAGGGGGGGTCCACGCCGCAGGTGGCCGTGCATTGAAAACGGCATTTTTCCTCAAGAGTCTGGACCCTGCCCCCCCCCCCCCCCGCCTGGATCTGCCCCTATTATACCCCGCCAAAATAACACCAGTTACCATGTAGTCTACTGTTTCATTGCAGTCTAGGAACGCTATGCAGAATTCACGCAATTAGGCCCAAAGTTAATTGACAATTAGGAATATATATTTGAACACGAGTATCATCGGCTTTAGCAGCTTTGCTAGAAAGATAACCTGATCGTTAATTATCACACCATGTTTAATACATGTTCTTCTTCGCTTTTTATTATGACATAAAATCGTAAACCTGGTTGATAGGTCATGGCATTGATATACTGTAACCGCGGGGTTCAGACAAATTTAAGTGCGTGTATTTCGTCCTTATTAGATGTGTTTTGAGCTGTCGTAAAGTAGAAAACGTGCTCTCTGCTGTTGATGTGGGGACTGGGATTGTGTAATAAATGAGCAGGAGTTTATCTACTTTCTTCAGGTAAGCACTTTACAAACGGTATTCTTGTTATAGTCTTTGCGCATAAAGAAGACATAATGGGTACCAAAGTGCACTGATTAAAGTGCCATGTTCATTAGAGGCATTAAGTATTTTCTACCGTTCGCCAACAGTAAATAAATGTTCACACAAAAACATTTTCACTGAGCTTTAAACTGGTCTATTACACAGAATTTACATACACATTTTTACATAATTCAAATAAAAATGTTTTTGAACTCTTGCCAGACGTTCTCATTCATACCTGTTTTACATTTCTTTTTCTACCGCTGCAAGGACCATTGCAAAATAAACTTTCAGCCTACAGAAGTCTAAGTCATCACAATAAAGTGTCTTTAAATTCCCGATAACCTCATCAGAAACGCCGTTAGCGGCACGCAACAGGACAGATTCCTGGCGGATCCAGATATTTACTAAAGGGGAGGGGGGGAATTTATTTGTGACCAGGGGAAGGGAGGGGGTGCTGGAGTTGTGCAGTAAGAATACTGACTATGCCCTCGATATCCCCTTCTTCAGAGAATGGGGGGGGGAGCCTTGTGCCTTTTTGCGCCTATTTTTTCAGCTAAATGGGGGGCACGTGCCCCTTGTGCCCCCTCCCATGCTCCTCCACTGAATTTTTTAACAATCACTATGCTGTAGTCATGTCTCGTTGCTCAAATCGACACGCCAGTTCTTCTTTGATCGCGTTTAAAAGTTAAAAGTGATGATGAGATAAATAGTCCTCGGCGCATGTGTATCCAGATTCTCACTCTCCATATCATTTGGGCCACCCTCACCAGATCTATAGTAGAGTTAGGTACCCCGCCCCCCCCCCCCATGAGCGTGTCCAGGGGGGTGGGGGTGGGGGGAGCACAAGGGGCACGTGACCCCCTTTCAGACCCTAAGGTATATATGTGCCTCCCCTGGTCGAGATGTGTGACCGTCCACTGGTCGCGATGGGTGACCGTCCGCTGGTCGCGATGGGTGACCGGCCGCTGGTCGCGATGGGTGACCGGCCGCTGGTCGCGATGGGTGATCGGCCGCTGGTCGCGATGGGTGACCGGCCACTGGTCCCGATGGGTGACCGGCCGCTGGTCACGAGGGGTGACCGGCCGCTGGTCACGATGGGTGACCGGCCGCTGGTCACGATGGGTGACCGGCCGCTGGTCGCGATGGGTGACCGGCCGCTGGTCGCGATGGGTGACGGGCCGCTGGTCGCGATGGGTGACCGGCCGCTGGTCGCGATGGGTGACGGGCCGCTGGTCGCGATGGGTGACCGGCCGCTGGTCGCGATGGATGACCGGCCGCTGGTCGCGATGGGTGACCGGCCACTGGTCGCGATGGGTGACCGTCCGCTGGTCGCGATGGGTGATCGGCCGCTGCTCGCGATGGGTGACCGGCCGCTGGTCGCGATGGGTGACCGGCCACTGGTCGCGATGGGTGACCGTCCGCTGGTCGCGATGGGTGACCGTCCGCTGGTCGCGATGGGTGACCGGCCGCTGGTCGCGATAGGTGACCGGCCGCTGGTCGCGATGGGTGACCGTCCGCTGGTCGCGATGGGTGACCGTCCGCTGGTCGCGATGGGTGACCGGCCGCTGGTCGCGATGGGTGACCGGCCGCTGGTCGCGATGGGTGACCGGCCGCTGGTCGCGATGGGTGACCGGCCGCTGGTCGGGATGGGTGACCGGCCACTGGTCGCGATGGGTGATCGGCCGCTGTTCCCGATGGGTGACCGGCCACTGGTCCCGATGGTTGACCGTCCTCTGGTCGCGATGGGTGACCGGCCGCTAGTCGCGATGGGTGACCGGCCGCTGGTCGCGATGGGTGATCGGCCGCTGGTCCCGATGGGTGACCGGCCACTGGTCCCGATGGGTGACCGGCCGCTGGTCACGAGGGGTGACCGGCCGCTGGTCGCGATGGGTGACCGGCCGCTGGTCGCGATAGGTGACCGGCCGCTGGTCGCGATGGGTGACCGGCCGCTGGTCGCGATGGGTGATCGGCCGCTGCTCGCGATGGGTGACCGGCCACTGGTCGCGATGGGTGATCGGCCGCTGTTCCCGATGGGTGACCGGCCACTGGTCCCGATGGTTGACCGTCCTCTGGTCGCGATGGGTGACCGGCCGCTAGTCGCGATGGGTGACCGGCCGCTAGTCGCGATGGGTGATCGGCCGCTGGTCCCGATGGGTGACCGGCCACTGGTCCCGATGGTTGACCGACCGCTGGTCGCGATGGGTGACCGGCCGCTAGTCGCGATGGGTGACCGGCCGCTAGTCGCGATGAGTGACCGGCCGCTGGTCGCGATGAGTGACCGGCCACTAGTCCCGTTGGGTGACCGGCCGCTGGTCACGAGGGGTGACCGGCCGCTGGTCGCGATGGGTGACCGGCCGCTGGTCGCGATGGGTGACCGGCCGCTGGTCGCGATGGGTGACCGGCTGCTGGTCGCGATGGGTGACCGGCCACTGGTCGCTATGGGTGACCGGCCGCTGCTCGCGATGGGTGACCGGCCACTGGTCGCGATGGGTGACCGGCCACTGGTCGCGATGGGTGACCGGCCGCTGGTCGCGATGGGTGACCGGCCGCTGCTCGCGATGGGTGACCGGCCACTGGTCGCGATGGGTGATCGGCCGCTGGTCCCGATGGGTGACCGGCCACTGGTCCCGATGGGTGACCGGCCGCTGGTCACGAGGGGTGACCGGCCGCTGGTCACGATGGGTGACCGGCCGCTGGTCACGATGGGTGACCGGCCGCTGGTCGCGATGGGTGACCGGTCGCTGGTCGCGATGGGTGACCGGCCGCTGGTCGCGATGGGTGACCGGCCGCTGCTTGCGATGGGTGACCGGCCACTGGTCGCGATGGGTGATCGGCCGCTGGTCCCGATGGGTGACCGGCCACTGGTCCCGATGGGTGACCGGCCGCTGGTCACGAGGGGTGACCGGCCGCTGGTCACGAGGGGTGACCGGCCGCTGGTCACGATGGGTGACCGGCCGCTGGTCACGATGGGTGACCGGCCGCTGGTCGCGATGGGTGACCGGTCGCTGGTCGCGATGGGTGACCGGCCGCTGGTCGCGATGGGTGACCGGCCGCTGGTCGCGATGGGTGACCGGCCGCTGGTCGCGATGGGTGACCGGCCGCTGGTCGCGATGGGTGACCGGCCGCTGGTCGCGATGGGTGAAAGGCCGCTGGTCGCGATGGGTGACCGACCGCTGGTCGCGATGGGTGACCGGCCGCTGGTCGCGATGGGTGACCGGCCGCTGGTCGCGATGGGTGACCGGTCGCTGGTCGCGATGGGTGACCGGCCGCTGGTCGCGATGGGTGACCGGCCGCTGGTCGCGATGGGTGATCGGCCGCTGGTCGCGATGGGTGACCGGCCGCTGGTCGCGATGGGTGAAAGGCCGCTGGTCGCGATGGGTGACCGGCCGCTGGTCGCGATGGGTGACCGGCCGCTGGTTGCGATGGGTGACCGGCCGCTGGTCGCGATGGGTGACCGGTCGCTAGTCGCTGCGATGGGTTATATAGCTTCAGAAACCTGGCTGGGGTGGGTGGGGTAGACATGTACGGTGAGATGATGCATCGTTTAACATGGAACAGATTTGGCATTGCACGGGTGCATTATGATAAAACTATTTATCGAGTTCTGAAGTCTGTTCATAGGCTTTAATAAATTTAGAAAATGTGTTGAGCCGTCATGCTATTACTTCTCGTTGTGGTCTAAGGAACACCCCCACGCGTTTGCAAGCCCCCCCCCCCTCCCCTGCACCCGCCTATATAGTTGATTTGTTATTTGACGATATGCCTTAAAGCTACAGCAATTGTTTCCTGCCAATTAAATAAAAATCGGCATACTACGATAAAATTAAAGATTAGCCTTTACATTCAAAATAATTGTAACATTATCTCAAGAAAGTAATAATAAATTAACCTCACAGAAAATGTATTTGTTGATTAACAGATGATCATAAGTTGGAAGCTATGTGAACTAAAAAAATATTCTATAGGTTTAACTTGATCTAATCTGGTGTGGCAGAGTGATTCTTAAAATCCTTTATCGGGTTGTTAACTGTGAATAAACGAACACGTTTGTTAAGTCTGCTCACAATCGTTGATCAAGGTAAGACTAAGTAATGTGTTACCTATGAGGCAAGATTTTTTAAATAGCAAACAACAATAACATCGGCCACTCTGGGGTTATAAAATGACTGCAGAAACAAAAGAAGAAATGATTTAATCAACAAATAAGCACTTAATTATAAAGAATACTATCTCTATTAAAATCTGTCAATTCCAATAGATTCAATGGTTACTTGTAGCAAGAATAGTGTATATATACATGTATATACACTATCCTTGATTGTGGTAGTTACGTTTGTTAGAAGAAAAATATCGATGACTTGTATCTTATATATTAAACTATTAATAACTCTATATTGAAGCCATCATACTATTACTTCTCGTTGTGGTTCAGCTTTATAGACCCCCGAAAGGGAGGAGAGGCGAGGGGGAGGGGTGTGACGGGGGGAGGGCACTGCCCTGTAGACAGTCACGGTCGGTGGAAGCGTTATGTGATCATTGGTTATTATAAGTTTATTGTTATCTGGTTATGTTAGACTCCCTCTAGATCTATATCTATATATATATTTCACGATCCAAGGTAACAGTAAGTAAGAGTTGTCACATAACCAGACCAAAGCCAAAGGGTTGCATATGTACAAATATATTTTCAAGTAACGTGGCCATCATGCTATATATAGATCTATCTCTGTGTTGCATACTTTCCATGCAGCGAAGTTGACTCGTGGCGCGTAGCGCGAGAAACAGTGACAGAAAATGACGTCATGTATATACTGTGACAAAATAAGACAGGGGGCGGACTTCCCAAGCATCGCAATTGCGTCTTCTTTTTAATTTGTCAGTATGTGTTTTTCATTAACTCCATTCGGTGGAACAAAGAAAAAGTAGCAATGTTTAATTACATTTATGCCTTATGATTAAGTTTTTTCTAAGTCTAATGCCACATACTGAGAACTTCTTTTTCTTTCCATTCACATGGCTTGAAATAGGTAACGGCGAGTCAGCCAGTGGGACATAACCTTTCTATGCGCCAACATTTATGTGTAGCTTTTATTTGCTGAATAATGAGACATCTTTCATTACTCATTGAAATATTTGTCTATATTAACATGTGTAGTAGAGATATGCACGAAACTGTCTATATTGGAAATTACAATTATACAAATATAGTTTTTCTAATTGTCCAGATCTAGATCTATCTGGTAAATACTGATTAGGCCTAATCTTACCACCCTATTATTTATTTACGAGAAATCTAATCGGAGATTCACTATTTATTAGTGCTTTCATAAGAGGTTTTTGTAATCAGCTTAATTATTTCTAAACCCGTTTATCAACGTGATTTATCCGTCGTTGTCGGAGTAACCCCCGCGCAGTGTCCTGCAAAAACGTTCGAATTTCTCGTCTGCTCGCCGCTCGCCTCACCGGTTTGGTCGTCAGCTTATCATCACTTCAGTCGTTGTGGTTTGATCAGACGATATGTTTGGCCATTCCCTCCCAGGAGGGAGACGATGTGGCATTTTGGATTAAAATATCTAGATCATGTTTAAATATATTGAAATATATTTCCCATTACCGAATTCTGTCTACTATAGTCGCAATGTCTATAGACTTATTACTGCAACAGTTGATCTAGTTAACCATATAATATTTGCCATTCCCTCTCAGGAGAGAGACGATGTGGCTCCTGGATTAATCTTGAAATAAATTATTCTTAGCCTGGTCTATGACTATGTCAAGTTATGAGGACATTTCATAATTAACATCAATTCAAGTGTAATGTCTGCCGAGTACAGATTTTGGAAGAATTAGATGTAAGAGTTAAATAATGATTAATTCTTGTTTATGCATTGACATTTGTTATCGATCTTATGATATGAACTTATTATCTATATCTAATACCAATAATTATTATCTAATAGATCTAGAGAATCTATCTAACAATGTCACTGAATGATATTTGCCCCATTTTTTATATTTGTTGAAAGACCTAAGCTTGTTTAATTCAATCATTCTTCTATTTTCATTGAAAAATGTTTCAAAATGGTCTCTTTTTCAGGTTAACACCTGCTGCATCCGCCACCCCAACAACCACCCCCAAGACAACCTCCCCCGAGACAACCACCCCTGGCAGAACCACCCCTGAGACAACCACCCCCGGCACAACCACCCCCAAGGGCGTCACCCCCGGCACATCCACCCCCCAGGCCATCGCCCCCGGCGCAGGGACCCCCCAGACCATCACCTGGGAGAAGAAGCTGCCGGGGGTGTACCCCCCCCAGGACGCCATGATCCTCAGCGCCCGGGGACTGGTGGAGGGCCGACCCCCCGGCACCCTGGCCGAGGAGGCGGCCAGGCTGGAGGGGGAGACCTTCCGCTGGCGTGACACCGACACTGTGGACCTGAGAAAGAAACAACGGAGGTGGGTCTGTGACGTGGTTGAGGAGGTGGGGAGGGACCCCCTGTTCACCAGAGCCCGGGACACGCTGGTCGGTAGCCATGGTGACCGGACAGACGTCAGAAAAGAAGCAAACGAATTCGATTTTTTAGTTAGTTTAGCGTGTGAGGGGGTGAGGGTGGTGAGGGAGGAGGGGAGGGAGGGGGTGGAGTGGAGTGTGTGGGTGGGAGGGGAGGCCCTGGCCGCCTGTCGGCAGGAGGGGAGGAGACCGGTCCTGAGAGGTAAGTCTCGGAGGGTTGGGGTGGGGCTGAAGCATTGGGAGGTGGACCCTCGGGCTCTCCGCCTGCGCTGGGGGGACGGGCTGGATGCCGTGGGGCCCAGCGTCCCGCTCCCCGAGGGTCTGACCCACGGGGGCCTCCTATCCCCCAGGCACACCGGGGTGAAGGTCGGCTGGACCACTGCCACCCAGCTTCTGGTGTGGCGGGAGGAGAGACGGGTGACCTCTGACCTCACCCCCGCCTTCCCTGTCCCCCGGGAGGCCCTGGAGGATGTCACCCAGGAGGCTGTGTGCCGCCTGGAGGGGGTGGCGGGGCTGGCGCGGTCCTCACACCCCGTCCACCTGGTGCCGGGGAGGGTGAAGAAGGGGGGGGAGTGGGTGGCTGGGTGGTTACCGACGACGTGTGTCCTGGAGACACACGCGCTGGTCGCCCTCGGCCCCCGCTCACCCCGCGTCACCCTCATCAGGGGCCTCAAGCTGTTGGCGGGGCGCTACCTCAAGTGGCGCCACCTGGATGAGAGTGAGGTGGGGGAGGCCAGAGACACCCTGGCGGCCCTGGGGGGTGGGGGTGGGGGGTCCCGGGGGTGTATCGGGGGGGTGGAGGGGCTCTCTGACTGTGTCACGAAGTCCCTGGAGACCGGGAGGGTGAGTCTACCAGAGAGGAGGGAGGGGGAGGGGAGGGAGGGGGAGTGGGGGGAGGAGGCTGGGGAGGGGGTGTACTGGAGTAGGGTGGCGCTGGTGGTGTCCGCCACCCACACAGCGCACCGGGCGGGGCGGGGGGCTGGGGGGTGTGAGGGTGAGTGTGCCCTGTGTGAGGACCTGACCAGTGAGGCCCGGAAGCTGATAGGCCCCGCCCGCCACCTCCTCCACCCCGCCGTGGGGGAGGCTGTGGGGACGCCACTCGGACCCCAACTTGAGGTCCCCTCCGCCTTCCTCAAGTACCTCGTCCTGAGTGACTTGGTGCGGGGGAGGGCGGCGGGGGAGGTCGATACCTACATGAGGGACCTGGCGACTCACTGGGAGGAGAATAAGCGTGTCCCCCACCCCCTGCTGAGTGGTGAGGGGTTGGGGGGCATCTTTCCGTGGTCAGCGCGGGGAGAGGTGCTGGACCCAACAGACCCAGAGTCCAGTGCCTTGACGAGGTCACGGTGGCCTGTCTGGTACTTGCTTCCCGACCCCTCCCTCTATCTCTGTCACAGGGAGGTCTGCCGTCAGCTCTGTGACGTCGCACAGGTCACGTGATCACTGACACACCAACCACGTCACGGGGTCGTATCACGTGACCCCAACGAGTGACGTCACAAGATGGCGGCAGTTTGTTTACATCCGGTGAGTGAGGGTGGGTAGGGGGGGGCGGGGGTAGGTGTGAGGTGTGAGGTGTAGGGGGGTGTAGAGGGTAGGTGTAGGCGTTATTGGTTATTGGTATGAGACATTCAAAATGGCGGCGGTTTGTTTACCTTTTTCAGTTCGGTCCTTTAGTTTAGGTTCATTGAGATTTTTAGTTTCTTTTGTTTTAATTGATGCCTTTTGCTTCAATCTTTTTTTATCTGAGTACAGGGGTAGAGGGCATGTGTAGGGGTAGGTCTATCGGGGGGGGGGCATTTTAGGCTTCTCTTGGCATTATTTGTATTTCAAGTGTGATATCTATTGAGGGTTTCGCTTTAGTCTAATTATTTTTTTCCTTTTTTGCCTTTACTGACTTCATCTTTTTTTTTTGACTGTTGCTGACTATTAAACATTTTAGCAATTTGGTGGGGGTGGGGGGGGGGGAATTGTGTTGGGAGGTGAACTCGTTGGCTTTTCTGACTCTGACCGCTCAGATTGACTGTCGACTGGGCGTCCTTATTTCTAAAGTTTTTGTAATTGTAACATTTTGGGATTTAATTTTTCGGCTGAATATTTGCATAATTGATCCCCAATAAGAGTTCTGAACTCACTGACATGCCTCCTAGCCACGTCACAACTCGCCAAGTTTTGTATGTGAACAATTTCTCTGTACAAGTATATATATATAGTTTTTATTTTTTATAAATGTCACGGAATCGATTTTCATGTGTATTCTTAACAGGACTGACATGTCACCTGAACCTGTGAGTGAGTGTTTTGGCCAGTGGCTGCCTGTGACAACAATTTTAGAAAGTTGTTCACAAAGTTTGTAAATCAATATTTTGACTGAACTTGGTTTTGATGTGTTAACTCGCAGGAGGAAAACCACCTAAATATTCGCTAACCTAGTAGATCTCTTTCTTTATTGGTTATCCATAATCTTGTAGAATTCTGCGTAAAATATCCATAGATGAACAGTTTTCCTCGTGTGGCTCAAGTAAAGGTCAAGGCCACCGATGTGTGTAGTTTATTGGTTTATAGCGCCACCATACGGAGAATAATTGTCGGAAATGTCTGTTGCGCATGCGTAATAATTTGCATATACCATATACTGGCGTATAAAAGCCGCCGCCTCGCCGGCGTTACCATCTTTCCTGACACTAAGATCGAAGCAGGTGGTGGGGAAATCTCACAATTTCCCCTAACACCTCCGGAATTTACACTGAGGGTCTTAAGGCCTTGCTTTACAGGTATGTCGCTGACATGTTAGCATAATTAAGTTGTAGCTTACTGGTTTCGCGTCACAGTTTTATAATAAGAATTAACTGGGTTTGAGAGTAACGCCGGTGTTGACGTTCTGAACACGTGTTGGGCGTAACCCAAGTTTAAATGCAGCCAACCCATGTTTTGCTGTTGTATTGCAATAGTTTTACCAAGCTGAGTAACCCAATTATTTAACCATAGCCTTGTATCAGCATGTATTACCATTACTTATTGCTAAAAACTGAGGCATAGACGTTTTCTGGTTAAATTTATACTTCTAGCGTTTGACAGTTGAGTTTTCAATATTTGCTATTAATTATGAGCTGAGCCTAGTACAGGCTGGCAATAATTGTCTTTTTTATCTAATTCGCTGCTGTAACCTGGTTTTCTGAGACATGTGGTATGAGAGCCACATGTTAAATTAGGAGTCATTATTTGAGGGCTCCACATGGTTAATGTAATATCCTGAATTGTAAATTGGTTTATCCTTGCTTTACAGTTACTCCTCAATAAACACGCCACAACCGTTGCTACCTACAGTTGCCTGGTCTTTGTTTTTGCCTGAACCCGTTACATAAATATGAGTTTGGACGGAACGCTGTGGTGATTTAGCCCCTGCTAAGTTGACACCTGACCCCCCCCCCCCCCCCCCCCCACACACACACACACACTTGCACCTGATGTGATACTTGAGCCCAGTCCCCAGGCTACACCGGTCGTGGTTAACACGGAGCGGCGGTTTGATCCTGAACCGACGCCAGTTCAGAAACCTCCACTTATATGCCATATGTGGTGGTTACCGAGCCTCCTCTGGAATCTGTCCCAATTAGGCGAAGTAATCGTACTACAGCAGGGAAGCCCCGCAACCCTCACAATGAACCGCGGTCTGCGTTAGAGATGTTTGATGGGTTTTTTGAGAAGTATTCTCTTTATGCCTCTACCTGTTTCACAGTAAGTGTTGATGGACATATATATGTTCGATTGTGATTTTGAAATGCGATTGTTTGACAAATGTAAGAAGGGGTGGGTGTGTCAGTTTTACAATTATTTAAGATTACAGAGGTGACACCTAGTGGTGCTCTGAGATAATATGTTGTTGAAAAGTGTTGTCATCTATTGGTATATTTATTTTTGGTATGTGCTGCTATCCGTCCATGCACCGAATTTGAACATCCGTTTCCACTCAGAGAAATTCCTTTCTGCTCAAAGTCGCTCTACGTACATGACATATTTTGATCGAGTCAACAGTTTTAGTCCTTTATCTTATTATTTTATTAAACTTATGGATATTGATATTGGGTTTAAATTTAGTATGAAATGATGAAAAAATGCAGTCTGTAACCGATGTTCTATTCAGGACTCCTTTTCACCATACAGGAGATATACTTGAATTGAACTTTATTATATCCTTTGTGGCAAAGGTTATATTTATAAAGCAAAAGCTATACAACATCAGAGACTGAATTTAAACTTATTTGAGCAACAGCTCAAAATCGCAGTACAAGCGGAATATCATATAGTTCTCGCGAAAGTATCAAATGGTTACAAGAATAGACTGCATAAGCTATGCAAATTGTATTGTGTATAAACGCTTTACTATTATTTTGATGTATTATCCTATAACGAATATAACAACTGACTTGTACTTGATGTAGTGCCTTTCAAAGAAAAACAAAATGTCTGATGATAGACTATATCTGGATCTGGACATTGTTGTCATAATTAGTATGTCTGATGATAGACTATATCTGGATCTGGACATTGTTGTCATAATTAGTATGTCTGATGATAGACTATATCTGGATCTGGACATTGTTGTAATAATTAGTATGTCTGATGATAGACTATATCTGGATCTGGACATTGTTGTCATAATTAGTATGTCTGATGATAGACTATATCTGGATCTGGACATTGTTGTCATAATTAGTATATCTGGATCTGGACATTGTTGTCATAATTAGTATGTCTGATGATAGACTATATCTGGATCTGGACATTGTTGTAATTATTTGCTGAGGTTTAATTTGAGACTTATATTTTTTTCATACTGAATGTATTTATTGCAGAGCAATTTTTATATAATTTTGTCCTGCTACATTACCAATGGATCTTCGAATAATACAGTTGTGAATGCGAAACGGATCTGTCATTTAAAGACAGCACTTGTAATATATTGTAGTATATATCATATATTTAGTTTCATCTTTCGTTCTTTTATGCAATCATCTAGTCTCCAAAGCTTACTGCCTGAAGTTAGTTAATAATCATTGAAATCAAGTTTTCTAAGTGTATGTTTTATTGATTTCGTATCCTGGCTTTACATGGTGTTTATATTATGAATAAACTTCGGAATAGTCCATTCTGTTGATTCTCTCTGTCTGCGCCCTCTCATATCGACTCTGCTACATATGTAACCGCATGAAATAATTGGCATGTGCCAACTCATTTTATAAATTGATGCCGTGCTAATTGGCGCTTATATAACCTCACAATGTGTATTCCTGGCGCCTTGTCTTGCACTCCTCATTGCGACAAGAAACTGTTAGAGTATAGATGCTGTTAACATTCTAAATAGTGCTATGAAAATTAACTTAGCTATATATGCACTATCCTTGATATATGTGAACATTGTATTACTTGAACTTTAAATTGTATTGCATCTGAAATGTCACCATATCAATAAATATTATTGTATACTCAAATTTTACTTGACTTTGTCACTTAATCCATTGATAGTGACCATATGGTGTTAGTGTGAAAAATGTTAACACATCTGTTTAATTATTTTCTGCATTAATTAACACATCCAGTGCCTCCGATTTGACAATTCTTGAATTCAAATGGGCATTAATTTTAGCCCAATTGTAAATTGATCAAATATTACCGGTCACTTGCCATGGCAAACACACTTATATATATTACGTCGAATAATTTGAACAAAACCTATCACTACTCGTCATTTCAACAGAACGCCGCAAAGCAAATCACTACACAATTAATGGCTCAAACTGTTCAGTAAGCCTTGTACGGGATCGTTATGATGCTACGCGGCTGAAATAAAAGGCCTATTTTGGAGGGTCCATGACAAATAAACGCCAAGCTACCGTGCGTCTGGCGAAAACGTTGACAATCGTTGCTATGACCGGGCATAAGATACCATACCGGTGTGGGGTCCGCCACTGGTCGGTGTGGTGTCCGCCACTGGTCAGTTTGGTGTCCGCCACGTGTCAGTGTGGTGTCCGCCACGGGTCGGTGTGACCTTCTCCACTGGTCAGTGTGGTGTCCCCCACGGGTCAGTGTGGTGTCCGCCACGGGTCGGTCAGGTGTCCGCCACGGGTCGGTGTGGTATCCGCAACGGGTCAGTGTGGTGTCCGCCACGGTTCAGTGTGGTGTCGGCCACAGGTCGGTGTGATGTCAGTGTGGTGTCGGCCACAGGTCAGTGTGGTGTCAGTGTGGTGTCGGCCTTGGGTCGGTGTGGTGTCAGTGTGGTGTCCGGCACGGGTCGGTGTGGTGTCAGTGTGGTGTCGGCCTCGGGTCGGTGTGGTGTCCGCAACGGGTCAGTGTGGTGTCCGCCACGGGTCAGTGTGGTGTCGGCCACAGGTCTGTGTGATTTCAGTGTGGTGTCGGCCACGGGTCGGTATGGTGTTAATGTGGTGTCGGCCACGGGTCGGTGTGGTGTCAGTGTGGTGTCGGCCTCGGGTCGGTGTGGTGTCAGTGTGGTGTCGGCCACGGGTCGGTATGGTGTTAATGTGGTGTCGGCCACGGGTCGGTGTGGTGTCAGTGTGGTGTCAGTGTGGTGTCGGCCACGGGTCGGTGTGGTGTCAGTGTAGTGTCGGTCGCGGGTCGGTGTGGTGTCAGTGTGGTGTCCGCCACGGGTCGGTGTGATGTCAGTATAGTGTCGGACACGGGTCGGTGTGGTGTCAGTGTGGCGTCGGCCACGGGTCAGTGTGGTGTCAGTGTGGTGTCCGCCACGGGTCGGTGTGGTGTCAGTGTGGTGTCCGCCACGTGTCTGTGTGGTGTCAGTGTGGTGTCCGCCACGGGTCTGTGTGGTGTCAGTGTGGTCTCCGCCAAGGGTCGGTGTGGTGTCAGTGTGGTGTCGGCCACGGGTCAGTGATGTGTCAGTGTGGTGTCCGCCACGGGTCGGTGTGGTGTCAGTGTGGTGTCCGCCACGTGTCTGTGTGGTGTCAGTGTGGTGTCCGCCACGGGTCGGTGTGGTGTCAGTGTGGTGTCGGCCACGGCTCGGTGTGGTGTCAGTGTAATGTCGGTCACGGGTCGGTGTGGTGTCAGTGTGGTGTGCGACACGGGTAGGTGTGATGTCAGTATGGTGTCGGACATGGGTCGGTGTGGTGTCAGTGTGGTGACGGCCACAGGTCGGTGTGGTGTCAGTGTGGTGTCAGTGTGGTGTCGGACACGGGTCGGTGTGCTGTCAGTGTGGTGTCGGCCACAGGTCGGTGTGGTGTCAGTGTGGTGTCGGCCACAGGTCGGTGTGGTGTCAGTGTGGTGTCCGCCACGTGTCTGTGTGGTGTCAGTGTGGTGTCCGCCACGGGTCTGTGTGGTGTCAGTGTGGTGTCGGTCACGGGTCGGTGTGGTGTCGGCCACATGTCGGTGTGGTGTCAGTGTGGTGTCGGCCACAGGTCGGTGTGGTGTCAGTGTGGTGTCGGCCACGGGTCAGTGATGTGTCAGTGTGGTATCGGCCACACGTCGGTGTGGTGTCAGTGTGGTGTCGGTCGCAGGTCGGTGTGGTGTCAGTGTGGTGTCGACCAGAGGTCGGTGTGGTGTCAGTGTGGTCTCCGCCAAGGGTCGGTGTGGTGTCAGTGTGGTGTCGGCCACGTGTCGGTGCGGTGTCAGTGTGGTTTCGGACGCGGGTCGGTGTGGTGTCAGTGTGGTGTCCGCCACGGGTCGGTGTGGTGTCAGTGTGGTGTCGGCCACGGGTCGGTGTGGTGTCAGTGTGGTGTCGACCAGAGGTCTGTGTGGTGTCAGTGTGGTCTCCGCCAAGGGTCGGTGTTGTGTCAGTGTGGTGTCGGCCACGTGTCGGTGCGGTGTCAGTGTGGTGTCGGCCACGTGTCGGTGCGGTGTCAGCGTGGTTTCGGACGCGGGTCGGTGTGGTGTCAGTGTGGTGTCCGCCACGGGTCAGTGATGTGTCAGTGTAATGTCGGTCACGGGTCGGTGTGGTGTCAGTGTGGTGTCCCCCACTTGTCGGTGTGGTGTCAGTATGGTGTCGGCCACAGGTCTGTGTGGTGTCAGTGTGGTGTGCGCCACGGGTCGGTGTGATGTCAGTGTAGTGTCGGACACGGGTTAGTGTGGTGTCGGACACGGGTCGGTGTGGTGTCGGACACGGGTCGGTGTAGTGTCAGTGTGATGTCGGCAACGGGTCGGTGTGGTGTCAGTGTGGTGTCCCCCACTTGTCGGTGTGCTGTCAGTGAGGTGTCGGCCACGGGTCGGTGTGGTGTCAGTGTGGTGTCAGACGCGGGTTGGTGTGGTGTCAGTGTGGTGTCCGCCAGAGGTCTGTGTGGTGTCAGTGTGGTTTCGGCCACGGGTCTGTGTGATGTCAGTGTGGTGTTGGCCACGGGTCGGCGTGGTGTCAGTGTGGTGTCAGTGTGGTGTGCGACACGGGTCGGTGTGATGTCAGTATGGTGTCGGACACGGGTCGGTGTGGTGTCAGTGTTGTGTCGGTCACAGGTCTGTGTGGTGTCAGTGTGGTGTCGGCCACGGGTCAGTGATGTGTCAGTGTGGTGTCCGTCATGGGTCTGTGTGGTGTCAGTGTGGTGTCCGCCATGGGTCTGTGTGGTGTCAGTGTGGTGTCAGACGCGGGTCAGTGTGGTGTCAGTATGGTGTCGGCCACAGGTCAGTGTGGTGTGCGCCACGGGTCGGTGTGGTGTTAGTGTGGTGTCGGCCACGGGTCTGTGTGGTGTCAGTGTGGTGTCGGTGTGGTGTCAGTGTGGTGTCAGTGTGGTGTCGGACGCGGGTCGATGTGGTTTCAGTATGGTGTCCGCCACAGTTCGGATGGTGTCAGTGTGGTGTCGGCCACACGTCGGTGTGGTGTCAGTGTGGTGTCCGCCACGTGTCGGTGTGGTGTCAGTGTGGTGTCGGCCACGGGTTGGTTGGTGTCAGTGTGGTGTCGGCCACAGGTCGGTGTGGTGTCAGTGTGGTGTCCGCCACGGGTCTGTGTGGTGTCAGTGTGGTCTCCGCCAAGGGTCGGTGTGGTGTCAGTGTGGTGTCGGCCACGGATCAGTGATGTGTCAGTGTGGTGTCGGCCACAGGTCGGTGTGGTGTCAGTGTGGTGTCCGCCACGTGTCAGTGTGGTGTCCGCCACGGGTCGGTGTGGTGTCAGTGTGGTGTCCGCCACGTGTCTGTGTGGTGTCAGTGTGGTGTCGGCCACAGGTCGGTGTGGTGTCAGTGTGGTATCCGCCACGGGTCTGTGTGGTGTCAGTGTGGTGTCCGCCACGGGTCTGTGTGGTGTCAGTGTGGTCTCCGCCAAGGGTCGGTGGGCTGTCAGTGTGGTGTCAGTGTGGTGTCCGCCATGGGTCTGTGTGGTGTCAGTGTGGTATCCGCCAAGGGTCGGTGTGGTGTCAGTGTGGTGTCCGCCATGGGTCTGTGTGGTGTCAGTGTGGTCTCCGCCAAGGGTCGGTGTGGTGTCAGTGTGGTGTCGGCCACGGGTCAGTGATGTGTCAGTGTGGTGTCCGCCACAGTTCGGATGGTGTCAGTGTGGTATCGGCCACACGTCGGTGTGGTGTCAGTGTGGTGTCGGCCACGGGACGGTGTGGTGTCAGTGTAATGTCGGTCGCAGGTCGGTGTGGTGTCAGTGTGGTCTCCGCCAAGGGTCGGTGTGGTGTCAGTGTGGTGTCGGCCACGTGTCGGTGTGGTGTCAGTGTGGTGTCGGCCACGTGTCGGTGTGGTGTCAGTGTGGTGTCGACCAGAGATCTGTGTGGTGTCAGTGTGGTCTCCGCCAAGGGTCGGTGTTGTGTCAGTGTGGTGTCGGCCACGTGTCGGTGCGGTGTCAGCGTGGTTTCGGACGCGGGTCGGTGTGGTGTCAGTGTGGTGTCCGCCACGGGTCAGTGATGTGTCAGTGTAATGTCGGTCACGGGTCGGTGTGGTGTCAGTGTGGTGTCCCCCACTTGTCGGTGTGGTGTCAGTATGGTGTCGGCCACAGGTCTGTGTGGTGTCAGTGTGGTGTGCACCACGGGTCGGTGTGATGTCAGTGTAGTGTCGGACACGGGTTAGTGTGGTGTCGGACACGGGTCGGTGTGGTGTCGGACACGGGTCGGTGTAGTGTCAGTGTGATGTCGGCAACGGGTCGGTGTGGTGTCAGTGTGGTGTCCCCCACTTGTCGGTGTGGTGTCAGTGAGGTGTCGGCCACGGGTCGGTGTGGTGTCAGTGTGGTGTCAGACGCGGGTTGGTGTGGTGTCAGTGTGGTGTCCACCAGAGGTCTGTGTGGTGTCAGTGTGGTGTCGGCCACGGGTCTGTGTGATGTCAGTGTGGTGTTGGCCACGGGTCGGCGTGGTGTCAGTGTGGTGTCAGTGTGGTGTGCGACACGGGTCGGTGTGATGTCAGTATGGTGTGGGACACGGGTCGGTGTGGTGTCAGTGTGGTGTCGGCCACGGGTCAGTGATGTGTCAGTGTGGTGTCCGTCATGGGTCTGTGTGGTGTCAGTGTGGTGTCCGCCATGGGTCTGTGTGGTGTCCGCCATGGGTCTGTGTGGTGTCAGTGTGGTGTCAGACGCGGGTCAGTGTGGTGTCAGTATGGTGTCGGCCACAGGTCAGTGTGGTGTGCGCCACGGGTCGGTGTGGTGTTAGTGTGGTGTCGGCCACGGGTCTGTGTGGTGTCAGTGTGGTGTGCGCCACGGGTCGGTGTGATGTCAGTGTGGTGCCGGCCACGGGTCGGTGTGGTGTCAGTGTGGTGTCGGCCACGAGTCGGTGTGGTGTCAGTGTGGTGTCGGCCACGGGTCGGTGTGGCGTCAATGTGGAGTCAACCACGCGTCTATGTGGTGTCAGTGTGGTGTCCCCCACTTGTCGGTGTGGTGTCAGTGAGGTGTCGGCCACGGGTTGGTGTGGTGTCAGTGTGGTGTCGGACTCGGGTCGGTGTGGTGTCAGTGTGGTGTCGGCCACGGGTCGGTGTGGTGTCAGTGAGGTGTCGGCCACGGGTTGGTGTGGTGTCAGTGTGGTGTCGGACTAGGGTCGGTGTGGTGTCAGTGTGGTGTCGGCCACGAGTCGGTGTGGTGTCAGTGTGGTGTCGGCCACGGGTCGGTGTGGTGTCAGTGTAATGTCGGTCACGGGTCGGTGTGGTGTCAGTGTGGTGTGCGACACGGGTCGGTGTGATGTCAGTATGGTGTCGGACACGGGTCGGTGTGGTGTCAGTGTTGTGTCGGTCACAGGTCTGTGTGGTGTCAGTGTGGTGTCGGCCACGGGTCAGTGATGTGTCAGTGTGGTGTCCGTCATGGATCTGTGTGGTGTCAGTGTGGTGTCCGCCATGGGTCTGTGTGGTGTCAGTGTGGTGTCAGACGCGGGTCGGTGTGGTGTCAGTATGGTGTCGGCCACAGGTCTGTGTGGTGTCAGTGTGGTGTCGGCCACGGGTCAGTGATGTGTCAGTGTGGTGTCCGCCATGGGTCTGTGTGGTGTCAGTGTGGTGTCAGACGCGGGTCGGTGTGGTGTCAGTATGGTGTCGGCCACAGGTCTATGTGGTGTCAGTGTGGTGTCCCCCACTTGTCGGTGTGGTGTCAGTGAGGTGTCGGCCACAGGTCTGTGTGGTGTCAGCGTGGTGTCGGCCACGGGTCAGTGATGTGTCAGTGTGGTATCCGCCATGGGTCTGTGTGGTGTCAGTGTGGTGTCTGAAGCGAGTCGGTGTGGTGTCAGCATGGTGTCGGCCACAGGTCTGTGGGGTGTCAGTGTGGTGTGCGCCACGGGTCGGTGTGGTGTCAGTGTGGTGTCGGCAACGGGTCGGTGTGGTGTCAGTGTGGTGTCGGACACGGGTCGGTGTAGTGTCAGTGTGATGTCGGCAACGGGTCGGTGTGGTGTCAGTGTGGTGTCGGACACGGGTCGGTGTAGTGTCAGTGTGATGTCGGCAACGGGTCGGTGTGGTGTCAGTGTAATGTCGGACGCGAGTCGGTGTGGCGTCAGTGTGGAGTTAGCCACGCGTCTATGTGGTGTCAGTGTGGTGTCCCCCACTTGTCGGTGTGGTGTCAGTGTGGTGTCCCCCACTTGTTGGTGTAGTGTCAGTGTGGTGTCGGACACGGGTCGGTGTAGTGTCAGTGTGATGTCGGCAACGGGTCGGTGTGGTGTCAGTGTGGTGTCGGCAACGGGTCGGTGTGGTGTCAGTGTGGTGTCGGACACGGGTCGGTGTAGTGTCAGTGTGATGTCGGCAACGGGTCGGTGTGGTGTCAGTGTGGTGTCGGACACGGGTCGGTGTAGTGTCAGTGTGATGTCGGCAACGGGTCGGTGTGGTGTCAGTGTAATGTCGGACGCGAGTCGGTGTGGCGTCAGTGTGGAGTTAGCCACGCGTCTATGTGGTGTCAGTGTGGTGTCCCCCACTTGTCGGTGTGGTGTCAGTGTGGTGTCCCCCACTTGTTGGTGTAGTGTCAGTGTGGTGTCGGACACGGGTCGGTGTAGTGTCAGTGTGATGTCGGCAACGGGTCGGTGTGGTGTCAGTGTGGTCCCCGCCACGGGTCGGTGTGATGTCAGTGTGGTGTTGGCCACGGGTCGGCGTGGTGTCAGTGTAATGTCGGACGCGAGTCGGTGTGGCGTCAGTGTGGAGTCAGCCACGCGTCTATGTGGTGTCGGTGTGGTGTCACTGCGGTGTCCCCCACTTGTCGGTGTGGTGTCAGTGAGGTGTCGGCCACGGGTCGGTGTGGTGTCAGTGTGGTGTCGGCCGCGGGTTGGTGTGATGTCAGTGTGGTGTCAGACGCGGGTCGGTGTGGTGTCAGTATGGTGTCCCTCACTTGTCGGTGTGGTGTCAGTGACGTGTCGGCCACGGGTCGGTGTGGTGTCAGTGTGGTGTCGGCCGCGGGTTGGTGTGATGTCAGTGTGGTGTCAGACGCGGGTCGGTGTGGTGTCAGTATGGTGTCCCTCACTTGTCGGTGTGGTGTCAGTGTGGTGTCGGCCACGAGTCGGTGTGGTGTCGGCCACGGGTCGGTGTGGTGTCAGTGTAATGTCGGTCACGGGTCGGTGTGGTGTCAGTGTTGTGTGCGACACGGGTCTGTGAGATGTCAGTATGGTGTCGGACACGGGTCGGTGTGGTGTTAGTGTGGTGTCGGCCACGGGTCTGTGTGGTGTGCGCCACGGGTCGGTGTGATGTCAGTGTGGTGTCGGACACGGGTCGGTGTGGTGTCGGATACGGGTCGGTGTGGTGTCGGACACGGGTCGGTGTGGTGTCGGACACGGGTCGGTGTAGTGTCAGTGTGATGTCGGCCACGGCTCGGTGTGGTGTCAGTGTGGTCCCCGCCACGGGTCGGTGTGATGTCAGTGTGGTGTTGGCCACGGGTCGGCGTGGTGTCAGTGTAATGTCGGACGCGAGTCGGTGTGGCGTCAGTGTGGAGTCAACCACGCGTCTATGTGGTGTCAGTGTGGTGTCACTGTGGTGTCCCCCACTTCTCGGTGTGGTGTCAGTGAGGTGTCGGCCACGGGTCGGTGTGGTGTCAGTGTGGTGTCGGCCACGGTCGGTGTGGTGTCCCCCACTTGTCGGTGTGGTGTCAGTGTGGTGTCCCCCACTTGTTGGTGTAGTGTCAGTGTGGTGTCGGACACGGGTCGGTGTAGTGTCAGTGTGATGTCGGCAACGGGTCGGTGTGGTGTCAGTGTGGTCCCCGCCACGGGTCGGTGTGATGTCAGTGTGGTGTTGGCCACGGGTCGGCGTGGTGTCAGTGTAATGTCGGACGCGAGTCGGTGTGGCGTCAGTGTGGAGTCAGCCACGCGTCTATGTGGTGTCGATGTGGTGTCACTGTGGTGTCCCCCACTTGTCGGTGTGGTGTCAGTGAGGTGTCGGCCACGGGTCGGTGTGGTGTCAGTGTGGTGTCGGCCGCGGGTTGGTGTGATGTCAGTGTGGTGTCAGACGCGGGTCGGTGTGGTGTCAGTATGGTGTCCCTCACTTGTCGGTGTGGTGTCAGTGACGTGTCGGCCACGGGTCGGTGTGGTGTCAGTGTGGTGTCGGCCGCGGGTTGGTGTGATGTCAGTGTGGTGTCAGACGCGGGTCGGTGTGGTGTCAGTATGGTGTCCCTCACTTGTCGGTGTGGTGTCAGTGTGGTGTCGGCCACGAGTCGGTGTGGTGTCGGCCACGGGTCGGTGTGGAGTCAGTGTAATGTCGGTCACGGGTCGGTGTGGTGTCAGTGTTGTGTGCGACACGGGTCGGTGTGATGTCAGTATGGTGTCGGACACGGGTCGGTGTGGTGTTAGTGTGGTGTCGGCCACGGGTCTGTGTGGTGTGCGCCACGGGTCGGTGTGATGTCAGTGTGGTGTCGGACACGGGTCGGTGTGGTGTCGGATACGGGTCGGTGTGGTGTCGGACACGGGTCGGTGTGGTGTCGGACACGGGTCGGTGTAGTGTCAGTGTGATGTCGGCCACGGCTCGGTGTGGTGTCAGTGTGGTCCCCGCCACGGGTCGGTGTGATGTCAGTGTGGTGTTGGCCACGGGTCGGCGTGGTGTCAGTGTAATGTCGGACGCGAGTCGGTGTGGCGTCAGTGTGGAGTCAACCACGCGTCTATGTGGTGTCAGTGTGGTGTCACTGTGGTGTCCCCCACTTCTCGGTGTGGTGTCAGTGAGGTGTCGGCCACGGGTCGGTGTGGTGTCAGTGTGGTGTCGGCCACGGGTCGGTGTGGTGTCGGCCACGGGTCGGTGTGGTGTCAGTGTAATGTCGGTCACGGGTCGGTGTGGTGTCAGTGTTGTGTGCGACACGGGTCGGTGTGATGTCAGTATGGTGTCGGACACGGGTCGGTGTGGTGTCAGTGTTGTGTCGGTCACAGGTCTGTGTGGTGTCAGTGTGGTGTCGGCCACGGGTCAGTGATGTGTCAGTGTGGTGTCCGCCATAGGTCTGTGTGGTGTCACTGTGGTGTCCGCCATGGGTCTGTGTGGTGTCAGTGTGGTGTCTGACGCGAGTCGGTGTGGTGTCAGTATGGTGTCGGCCACAGGTCTGTGTGGTGTCAGTGTGGTGTGCGCCGCGGGTCGGTGTGATGTCAGTGTAGTGTCGGACACGGGTTAGTGTGGTGTCGGACACGGGTCGGTGTGGTGTCGGACACGGGTCGGTGTAGTGTCAGTGTGATGTCGGCAACGGGTCGGTGTGGTGTCAGTGTGGTCCCCGCCACGGGTCGGTGTGATGTCAGTGTGGTGTGCGCCACGGGTCGGTGTGATGTCAGTGTGGTGTCGGCCACGGGTCGGCGTGGTGTCAGTGTAATGTCGGACGCGAGTCGGTGTGGCGTCAGTGTGGAGTCAACCACGCGTCTATGTGGTGTCAGTGTGGTGTCCCCCACTTGTCGGTGTGGTGTCAGTGTGGTGTCGGCCACGGGTCGGTGTGGTGTCAGTGTGGTGTCGGACTCGGGTTGGTGTGGTGTCAGTGTGGTGTCCGCCACGGGTCGGTGTGGTGTCAGTGTGGTGTCGGACTCGGGTTGGTGTGGTGTCAGTGAGGTGTCGGCCACGGGTCGGTGTGGTGTCAGTGTGGTGTCGGCCACGGGTCGGTGTGGTGTCAGTGTGGTGTCCGCCACGGGTCAGTGATGTGTCAATGTGGTGTCCGCCACGGGTCGGTGTGGTGTCAGTGTGGTGTCCGCCACGGGTCAGTGATGTGTCAATGTGGTGTCCGCCACGGGTCGGTGTGGTGTCAGTGTGGTTGCCGACGCGGGTCGGTGTGGTGTCAGTGTAATGCCGGACACGAGTCGGTGTGGTGTCAGTGAGGTGTCGGCCACGGGTCGGTGTGGTGTCAGTGCGGTGTCGGACACGGGTCGGTGTGGTGTCAGTGTAATGTCGGTCACGGGTCGGTGTGGTGTCAGTGTGGTGTGCGACACGGGTCGGTGTGATGTCAGTATGGTGTCGGACACGGGTCGGTGTGGTGTCAGTGTTGTGTCGGTCACAGGTCTGTGTGGTGTCAGTGTGGTGTCGGCCACGGGTCAGTGATGTGTCAGTGTGGTGTCCGTCATGGGTCTGTGTGGTGTCAGTGTGGTGTCCGCCATGGGTCTGTGTGGTGTCAGTGTGGTGTCAGACGCGGGTCGGTGTGGTGTCAGTATGGTGTCGGCCACAGGTCTGTGTGGTGTCAGTGTGGTGTGCGCCACGGGTCGGTGTGGTGTTAGTGTGGTGTCAGACGCGGGTCGGTGTGGTGTCAGTATGGTGTCGGCCACAGGTCTGTGTGGTGTCGGCCACGGGTCGGTGTGGTGTCAGTGTCGTGTGCGCCACGGGTCAGTGTGATGTCAGTGTGGTGTCGGACACGGGTCGGTGTGGTGTCGGACACGGGTCGGTGTAGTGTCAGTGTGATGTCGGCCACGGCTCGGTGTGGTGTCAGTGTGGTCCCCGCCACGGGTCGGTGTGATGTCAGTGAGGTGTCGGCCACGGGTTGGTGTGGTGTCAGTGTGGTGTCGGACGCGGGTTGGTGTGGTGTCAGTGTGGTGTCGGCCACGGGTCGGTGTGGTGTCAGTGTGGTGTCGGCCACAGGTCGGTGTGGTATCAGTGTGGTGTCGGCCACGGGTCGGTGTGGTGTCAACGGGGTGTCGGCCACGGGTCGGTGTGGTGTCAGCGTCTTGTCGGCAAGGGGGCGGTGTTGTGTCAGTGTGGTGTCCGCCACGGGTCGGTGTGACCTTCTCCACTGGTCAGTGTGGTGTCCGCCACGGGTCAGTTTGGTGTCCACCGCGGGTCAGTGTGGTGTCCGCCACGGGTCGGTGTGGTGTCAGTGTTGTGTCCGCCACGAGTCGGTGTGGTGTCAGTGTGGTGTCGGCCACGAGTCGGTGTGGTGTCAGTGTGGTGTCGGCCACGGGTCGGTGTTGTGTTAGTATGGTGTCGGCCGTGGATCGGTGTGGTGTCAGTGTGGTGTCGGCCACGGGTCGGTGTGGTGCCAGTGTTATGTCGGCCACGGGTCGGTGTGGTATCAGTTTGGTGTCGGCCACGGGTCGGTGTGGTGCCAGTGTGGTGTCGGCCACGAGTCTGTGTGTTGTCAGTGTGCTGTCGGCCACGGGTCGGTGTGGTGTCAGTGTAATGTCGGACGCGAGTCGGTGTGGCGTCAGTGTGGAGTCAACCACGCGTCTATGTGGTGTCAGTGTGGTGTCACTGTGGTGTCCCCCACTTCTCGGTGTGGTGTCAGTGAGGTGTCGGCCACGGGTCGGTGTGGTGTCAGTGTGGTGCCGGCCACGGGTCGGTGTGGTGTCGGCCACGGGTCGGTGTGGTGTCAGTGTAATGTCGGTCACGGGTCGGTGTGGTGTCAGTGTTGTGTGCGACACGGGTCGGTGTGATGTCAGTATGGTGTCGGACACGGGTCGGTGTGGTGTCAGTGTTGTGTCGGTCACAGGTCTGTGTGGTGTCAGTGTGGTGTCGGCCACGGGTCAGTGATGTGTCAGTGTGGTGTCCGCCATAGGTCTGTGTGGTGTCAGTGTGGTGTCCGCCATGGGTCTGTGTGGTGTCAGTGTGGTGTCTGACGCGAGTCGGTGTGGTGTCAGTATGGTGTCGGCCACAGGTCTGTGTGGTGTCAGTGTGGTGTGCGCCGCGGGTCGGTGTGATGTCAGTGTAGTGTCGGACACGGGTTAGTGTGGTGTCGGACACGGGTCGGTGTGGTGTCGGACACGGGTCGGTGTAGTGTCAGTGTGATGTCGGCAACGGGTCGGTGTGGTGTCAGTGTGGTCCCCGCCACGGGTCGGTGTGATGTCAGTGTGGTGTTGTCCACGGGTCGGCGTGGTGTCAGTGTAATGTCGGACGCGAGTCGGTGTGGCGTCAGTGTGGAGTCAACCACGCGTCTATGTGGTGTCAGTGTGGTGTCCCCCACTTGTCGGTGTGGTGTCAGTGTGGTGTCGGCCACGGGTCGGTGTGGTGTCAGTGTGGTGTCGGACTCGGGTTGGTGTGGTGTCAGTGTGGTGTCCGCCACGGGTCGGTGTGGTGTCAGTGTGGTTGCCGACGCGGGTCGGTGTGGTGTCAGTGTAATGCCGGACACGAGTCGGT
Organism: Arenicola marina; assembly: GCA_964019135.1. Classification (NCBI taxonomy): domain Eukaryota; kingdom Metazoa; phylum Annelida; class Polychaeta; family Arenicolidae; genus Arenicola; species Arenicola marina. Next base: position 2,255,680 of record OZ025250.1, read on the forward strand.
GTGGTGTCAGTGAGGTGTCGGCCACGGGTCGGTGTGGTGTCAGTGCGGTGTCGGACACGGGTCGGTGTGGTGTCAGTGTAATGTCGGTCACGGGTCGGTGTGGTGTCAGTGTGGTGTGCGACACGGGTCGGTGTGATGTCAGTATGGTGTCGGACACGGGTCGGTGTGGTGTCAGTGTTGTGTCGGTCACAGGTCTGTGTGGTGTCAGTGTGGTGTCGGCCACGGGTCAGTGATGTGTCAGTGTGGTGTCCGTCATGGGTCTGTGTGGTGTCAGTGTGGTGTCCGCCATGGGTCTGTGTGGTGTCAGTGTGGTGTCAGACGCGGGTCGGTGTGGTGTCAGTATGGTGTCGGCCACAGGTCTGTGTGGTGTCAGTGTGGTGTGCGCCACGGGTCGGTGTGGTGTTAGTGTGGTGTCAGACGCGGGTCTGTGTGGTGTCAGTATGGTGTCGGCCACAGGTCTGTGTGGTGTCGGCCACGGGTCGGTGTGGTGTCAGTGTCGTGTGCGCCATGGGTCAGTGTGATGTCAGTGTGGTGTCGGACACGGGTCGGTGTGGTGTCGGACACGGGTCGGTGTAGTGTCAGTGTGATGTCGGCCACGGCTCGGTGTGGTGTCAGTGTGGTCCCCGCCACGGGTCGGTGTGATGTCAGTGAGGTGTCGGCCACGGGTTGGTGTGGTGTCAGTGTGGTGTCGGACGCGGGTTGGTGTTGTGTCAGTGTGGTGTCCGCCACGGGTCGGTGTGACCTTCTCCACTGGTCAGTGTGGTGTCCGCCACGGGTCAGTTTGGTGTCCACCGCGGGTCAGTGTGGTGTCCGCCACGGGTCGGTGTGGTGTCAGTGTTGTGTCCGCCACGAGTCGGTGTGGTGTCAGTGTGGTGTCGGCCACGAGTCGGTGTGGTGTCAGTGTGGTGTCGGCCACGGGTCGGTGTTGTGTTAGTATGGTGTCGGCCGTGGATCGGTGTGGTGTCAGTGTGGTGTCGGCCACGGGTCGGTGTGGTGCCAGTGTTATGTCGGCCACGGGTCGGTGTGGTATCAGTTTGGTGTCGGCCGCGGGTCGGTGTGGTGCCAGTGTGGTGTCGGCCACGAGTCTGTGTGTTGTCAGTGTGCTGTCGGCCACGGGTCGGTGTGGTGTCAGTGTGGTGTCGGACGCGGGTCTGTGTGGTGTCAGTGTTGTGTCCGCCACGAGTCGGTGTGGTGTCAGTGTGGTGTCGGCCACGGGTCGGTGTGGTGCCAGTGTTATGTCGGCCACGGGTCGGTGTGGTATCAGTTTGGTGTCGGCCACGGGTCGGTGTGGTGCCAGTGTGGTGTCGGCCACGAGTCTGTGTGTTGTCAGTGTGGTGTCGGACGCGGGTCTGTGTGGTGTCAGTGTTGTGTCCGCCACGAGTCGGTGTGGTGTCAGTGTGGTGTCGGCCACGAGTCGGTGTGGTGTCAGTGTGGTGTCGGCCACGGGTCGGTGTTGTGTTAGTATGGTGTCAGCCGTGGATCGGTGTGGTGTCAGTGTGGTGTCGGCCACGGGTCGGTGTGGTGCCAGTGTTATGTCGGCCACGGGTCGGTGTGGTATCAGTTTGGAGTCGGCCACGGGTCGGTGTGGTGCCAGTGTGGTGTCGGCCACGAGTCTGTGTGTTGTCAGTGTGGTGTCGGCCACGGGTCGGTGTGGTGTCAGTGTGGTGTCGGACGCGGGTCTGTGTGGTGTCAGTGTGGTGTCGGCCACGAGTCTGTGTGTTGTCAGTGTGGTGTCGGCCACAGGTCGGTGTGGTGTCAGTGTGGTGTCAGCCACGGGTCGGTGTGGTATCAGTGTGGTGTCGGCCACGGGTCGGTGTGGTGCCAGTGTGGTGTCGGCCACGAGTCTGTGTGGTGTCAGTGTGGTGTCGGCCACGGGTCTGTGTGGTGCCAGTGTGGTGTCGGCCACGGGTCGGTTTGGTGCCAGTGTGGTGTCGGCCACGGGTCGGTGTGGTGTCAGTGTGGTGTCAGCCACGGGTCGGTGTGGTATCAGTGTGGTGTCGGCCACGGGTCGGTGTGGTGTCAGTGTGGTGTCAGCCACGGGTCGGTGTGGTGTCAGTGTGGTGTCAGCCACGGGTCGGTGTGGTATCAGTGTGGTGTCGGCCACGGGTCGGTGTGGTGCCAGTGTGGTGTCGGCCACGAGTCTGTGTGGTGTCAGTGTGGTGTCGGCCACGGGTCTGTGTGGTGCCAGTGTGGTGTCGGCCACGGGTCGGTTTGGTGCCAGTGTGGTGTCGGCCACGGGTCGGTGTGGTGTCAGTGTGGTCTCGGCCACAGGTCTGTGTGGTGTCAGTGTGCTGTCGGACGCGGTTCGTTGTGGTGCCAGTGTGGTGTCGGCTGCGGATCAGTGTGGTGTCGGCCACAGGTCGGCGTGGTGTCAGTGTGGTGTCGGCCACGGGTCGGTGTGGTGTCAGTGTGGTGTCGGCCACAGGTCTGTGTGGTGTCAGTGTGGTGTCGGCCACAGGTCGGTGTAGTGTCAGTGTGGTGTCGGCCACAGGTCGGTGTGGTGTCAGTGTGGTGTCGGCCACAGGTCGGTGTGGTGTCAGTGTGGTGTCGGACGCGGGTTGATGGTCTGTCAGTTTGGTGTCGGCCACGGGCCGGTGTGGTGTCAGTGGGGCTCATCTTGGACTCGCCATGGGGCCACCCTCGGGGCTCATCATGGACTCGCCATGGGGCCACCCCGGGGCCCATCTTGGACTCGCCATGGGGCCACCCTCGGGGCCCATCTTGGACTCGCCATGGGGCCACCCCCGGGGCTCATCTTGGACTCGCCATGGGGCCACCCCCGGGGCTCATCTTGGACTCGCCATGGGGCCACCCCCGGGGCTCATCTTGGACTCGCCATGGGGCACCCCCGGCGCTCATCTTGGACTCGCCATGGGGCCACCCTCGGGGCCCATCTTGGACTCGCCATGGGGCCACCCCCGAAGCCCATCTTGGACTCGCCAAGGGGCCACCCCCGGGGCCCATCTTGGAATCGCCATGGGGCCACCCCCGGGGCCCATCTTGGACTCGCCATGGGGCCCACCCCAGGGCTCACCTTGGACTCACCATAGGGCCACCCCCGGGGCCCATCTTGGACACGCCATGGGGCCCACCCCAGGGCTCATCTTGGACTCACCATGGGGCCACCCTCGGGGCCCATCTTGGACTCGCCATGGGGCCACCCCCGAAGCCCATCTTGGACTCGCCATGGGGCCACCCCCGGGGCCCATCTTGGAATCGCCATGGGGCCACCCCCGGGTCCCATCTTGGACTCGCCATGGGGCCCACCCCAGGGCTCACCTAGGACTCACCATGGGGCCACCCCCGGGGCCCATCTTGGACACGCCATGGGGCCCACCCCAGGGCTCATCTTGGACTCACCATGGGGCCACCCCCGGGGCCCATCTTGGACTCGCCATGAGGCCACCCCCGGAGCTCATCTTGGACTCGCCATAGGGCCACCCTCGGGGCTCATCTTGGACTCGCCATGAGGCCACCCTCGGGGCTCATCTTCGACTCGCCATGAGGCCACCCCCGGAACTCATCTTGGACTCGCCATAGGGCCACCCTCGGGGCTCATCTTGGACTCGCCATGAGGCCACCCTCGGGGCTCATCTTGCACTCGCCATGAGGCCACCCCCGGAGCTCATCTTGGACTCGCCATGGGGCCACCCCCGGGGCTCATCTTGGACTCACCATGGGGCCACCCCCGGGGCTCATCTTGGACTCGCCATGAGGCCACCCCCGGAGCTCATCTTGGACTCGCCATGGGGCCACCCCCGGGGCTCATCTTGGACTCGCCATGAGGCCACCCCCGGGGCTCATCTTGGAATCGCCATGAGGCCACCCCCGGGGCTCATCTTGGACTCGCCATGGGGCCACCCCCGGGGCCCATCTTGGACTCGCCATGGGGCCCACCCCAGGGCTCATCTTGGACTCGCCATGGGGCCACCCCCGGGGCCCATCTTGGACTCGCCATGGGGCCCACCCCGGTGCTCATCTTGGACTCACCATGGGGCCACCCCCGGGGCCCATCTTGGACTCGCCATGGGGCCACCCCCGGGGCCCATCTTGGACTCGCCATGGGGCCACCCCCGGGGCCCATCTTGGACTCGCCATGGGGCCACCCTCGGGGCCCATCTTGGAATCGCCATGGGGCCACCCCCGGGGCCCATCTTGGACTCGCCATGGGGCCACCCCCGGGGCCCATCTTGGACTCACCATGGGGCCCACCCCAGGGCTCATCTTGGACTCACCATGGGGCCACCCCCTGGGCCCATCTTGGACTCGCCATTGGAGCCCACCCCAGGGCTCATCTTGGACTCGCCATGGGGCCACCCCCGGGGCTCATCTTGGACTCGCCATGGGGCCACCCCCGGGGCTCATCTTGGACTCGCCATGGGGCCACCCCCGGGGCCCATCTTGGACTCGCCATGGGGCCACCCCCGAAGCCCATCTTGGACTCGCCAAGGGGCCACCCCCGGGGCCCATCTTGGAATCGCCATGGGGCCACCCCCGGGGCCCATCTTGGACTCGCCATGGGGCCCACCCCAGGGCTCACCTTGGACTCACCATAGGGCCACCCCCGGGGCCCATCTTGGACACGCCATGGGGCCCACCCCAGGGCTCATCTTGGACTCACCATGGGGCCACCCTCGGGGCCCATCTTGGACTCGCCATGGGGCCACCCCCGAAGCCCATCTTGGACTCGCCATGGGGCCACCCCCGGGGCCCATCTTGGAATCGCCATGGGGCCACCCCCGGGTCCCATCTTGGACTCGCCATGGGGCCCACCCCAGGGCTCACCTAGGACTCACCATGGGGCCACCCCCGGGGCCCATCTTGGACACGCCATGGGGCCCACCCCAGGGCTCATCTTGGACTCACCATGGGGCCACCCCCGGGGCCCATCTTGGACTCGCCATGAGGCCACCCCCGGAGCTCATCTTGGACTCGCCATAGGGCCACCCTCGGGGCTCATCTTGGACTCGCCATGAGGCCACCCTCGGGGCCCATCTTGGAATCGCCATGGGGCCACCCCCGGGTCCCATCTTGGACTCGCCATGGGGCCCACCCCAGGGCTCACCTAGGACTCACCATGGGGCCACCCCCGGGGCCCATCTTGGACACGCCATGGGGCCCACCCCAGGGCTCATCTTGGACTCACCATGGGGCCACCCCCGGGGCCCATCTTGGACTCGCCATGAGGCCACCCCCGGAGCTCATCTTGGACTCGCCATAGGGCCACCCTCGGGGCTCATCTTGGACTCGCCATGAGGCCACCCTCGGGGCTCATCTTCGACTCGCCATGAGGCCACCCCCGGAACTCATCTTGGACTCGCCATAGGGCCACCCTCGGGGCTCATCTTGGACTCGCCATGAGGCCACCCTCGGGGCTCATCTTGCACTCGCCATGAGGCCACCCCCGGAGCTCATCTTGGACTCGCCATGGGGCCACCCCCGGGGCTCATCTTGGACTCACCATGGGGCCACCCCCGGGGCTCATCTTGGACTCGCCATGAGGCCACCCCCGGAGCTCATCTTGGACTCGCCATGGGGCCACCCCCGGGGCTCATCTTGGACTCGCCATGAGGCCACCCCCGGGGCTCATCTTGGAATCGCCATGAGGCCACCCCCGGGGCTCATCTTGGACTCGCCATGGGGCCACCCCCGGGGCCCATCTTGGACTCGCCATGGGGCCCACCCCAGGGCTCATCTTGGACTCGCCATGGGGCCACCCCCGGGGCCCATCTTGGACTCGCCATGGGGCCCACCCCGGTGCTCATCTTGGACTCACCATGGGGCCACCCCCGGGGCCCATCTTGGACTCGCCATGGGGCCACCCCCGGGGCCCATCTTGGACTCGCCATGGGGCCACCCCCGGGGCCCATCTTGGACTCGCCATGGGGCCACCCTCGGGGCCCATCTTGGAATCGCCATGGGGCCACCCCCGGGGCCCATCTTGGACTCGCCATGGGGCCACCCCCGGGGCCCATCTTGGACTCACCATGGGGCCCACCCCAGGGCTCATCTTGGACTCACCATGGGGCCACCCCCTGGGCCCATCTTGGACTCGCCATTGGAGCCCACCCCAGGGCTCATCTTGGACTCGCCATGGGGCCACCCCCGGGGCTCATCTTGGACTCGCCATGGGGCCACCCCCGGGGCTCATCTTGGACTCGCCATGGGGCCACCCCCGGGGCTCATCTTGGACTCGCCATGGGGCACCCCCGGCGCTCATCTTGGACTCGCCATGGGGCCACCCTCGGGGCCCATCTTGGACTCGCCATGGGGCCACCCCCGAAGCCCATCTTGGACTCGCCAAGGGGCCACCCCCGGGGCCCATCTTGGAATCGCCATGGGGCCACCCCCGGGGCCCATCTTGGACTCGCCATGGGGCCCACCCCAGGGCTCACCTTGGACTCACCATAGGGCCACCCCCGGGGCCCATCTTGGACACGCCATGGGGCCCACCCCAGGGCTCATCTTGGACTCACCATGGGGCCACCCTCGGGGCCCATCTTGGACTCGCCATGGGGCCACCCCCGAAGCCCATCTTGGACTCGCCATGGGGCCACCCCCGGGGCCCATCTTGGAATCGCCATGGGGCCACCCCCGGGTCCCATCTTGGACTCGCCATGGGGCCCACCCCAGGGCTCACCTAGGACTCACCATGGGGCCACCCCCGGGGCCCATCTTGGACACGCCATGGGGCCCACCCCAGGGCTCATCTTGGACTCATCATGGGGCCACCCCCGGGGCCCATCTTGGACTCGCCATGAGGCCACCCCCGGAGCTCATCTTGGACTCGCCATAGGGCCACCCTCGGGGCTCATCTTGGACTCGCCATGAGGCCACCCTCGGGGCTCATCTTCGACTCGCCATGAGGCCACCCCCGGAACTCATCTTGGACTCGCCATAGGGCCACCCTCGGGGCTCATCTTGGACTCGCCATGAGGCCACCCTCGGGGCTCATCTTGCACTCGCCATGAGGCCACCCCCGGAGCTCATCTTGGACTCGCCATGGGGCCACCCCCGGGGCTCATCTTGGACTCACCATGGGGCCACCCCCGGGGCTCATCTTGGACTCGCCATGAGGCCACCCCCGGAGCTCATCTTGGACTCGCCATGGGGCCACCCCCGGGGCTCATCTTGGACTCGCCATGAGGCCACCCCCGGGGCTCATCTTGGAATCGCCATGAGGCCACCCCCGGGGCTCATCTTGGACTCGCCATGGGGCCACCCCCGGGGCCCATCTTGGACTCGCCATGGGGCCCACCCCAGGGCTCATCTTGGACTCGCCATGGGGCCACCCCCGGGGCCCATCTTGGACTCGCCATGGGGCCCACCCCGGTGCTCATCTTGGACTCACCATGGGGCCACCCCCGGGGCCCATCTTGGACTCGCCATGGGGCCACCCCCGGGGCCCATCTTGGACTCGCCATGGGGCCACCCCCGGGGCCCATCTTGGACTCGCCATGGGGCCACCCTCGGGGCCCATCTTGGAATCGCCATGGGGCCACCCCCGGGGCCCATCTTGGACTCGCCATGGGGCCACCCCCGGGGCCCATCTTGGACTCACCATGGGGCCCACCCCAGGGCTCATCTTGGACTCACCATGGGGCCACCCCCTGGGCCCATCTTGGACTCGCCATTGGAGCCCACCCCAGGGCTCATCTTGGACTCACCATGGGGCCACCCCCGGGGCCCATCTTGGACTCGCCATGGGGCCACCCGCGGGGCCCATCTTGGACTCGCCATGGGGCCACCCCCGGGGCTCATCTTGGACTCGCCATGGGGCCACCCCGGGGACCATCTTGGACTCGCCATGGGGCCACCCGCGGGGCCCATCTTGGACTCGCCATGGGGCCACCCCCGGGGCTCATCTTGGACTCGCCATGGGGCCACCCCGGGGCCAATCTTGGACTCGCCATGGGGCCACCCCCGGGGCCCATCTTGGACTCGCCATGGGGCCACCCCCGGGGCCCATCTTAGACTCGCCATGGGGCAACCCCCGGGGCCCATCTTGGACTCGCCATGGGGCCACCCCCGTGGCTCATCTTGGACTCGCCATGGGGCCACCCCCGGGGCCCATCTTGGACTCGCCATGGGGCCACCCCCGGGGCCCATTTTGGACTCGCCATGGGGCCACCCCCGGGGCCCATCTTGGACTCGCCATGGGGCCACCCCCGGGGCCCATCTTGGACTCGCCATGGGGCCACCCCCGGGGCCCATCTTGGACTCGCCATTGGGCCACCCCCGCGGCTCATCTTGGACTCACCATGGGGCCACCCCCGGGGCCCATCTTGGACTCGCCATGGGGGCACCCCCGGGGCCCATCTTGGACTCGCCATTGGGCCACCCCCGTGGCTCATCTTGGACTCACCATGGGGCCACCCCCGGGGCCCATCTTGGACTCACCATGGGGCCACCCCCGTGGCTCATCTTGGACTCACCATGAGGCCACCCCCGGGGCCCATCTTGGACTCACCATGGGGCCACCCCCGGGGCCCATCTTAGACTCGCCAAGTGCTGGTTTAGTGCAATGCTCGAAATATGAATACCATTAGAAGATGCTCACTACAGATGATACGGGTACCATTAGATGATACTCACTACAGATGATACGGGTACCATTAGATGATGCTCACTACAGATGATACGGGTACCATTAGATGATGCTCACTACAGATGATACGGGTACCATTAGATGATACTCACTACAGATGATACGGGTACCATTAGATGATGCTCACTACAGATGATACGGGTACCATTAGATGATGCTCACTACAGATGATACGGGTACCATTAGATGATACGGGTACCATTAGATGATGCTCACTACAGATAATACGGGTACCATTAGATGATACTCACTACAGATGATACGGGTACCATTAGATGATGCTCACTACAGATGATACGGGTACCATTAGATGATGCTCACTACAGATGATACGGGTACCATTAGATGATACTCACTACAGATGATACGGGTACCATTAGATGATGCTCACTACAGATGATACGGGTACCATTAGATGATGCTCACTACAGATGATACGGGTACCATTAGATGATACTCACTACAGATGATACGGGTACCATTAGATGATACTCACTACAGATGATACGGGTACCATTAGATGATGCTCACTACAGATGATACGGGTACCATTAGATGATGCTCACTACAGATGATACGGGTACCATTAGATGATGCTCACTACAGATGATACGGGTACCATTAGATGATACTCACTACAGATGATACGGGTACCATTAGATGATGCTCACTACAGATGATACGGGTACCATTAGATGATGCTCACTACAGATGATACGGGTACCATTAGATGATGCTCACTACAGATGATACGGGTACCATTAGATGATACTCACTACAGATGATACGGGTACCATTAGATGATGCACACTACAGATGATACGGGTACCATTAGATGATGCTCACTACAGATGATACGGGTACCATTAGATGATGTTCACTACAGATGATACGGGTACCATTAGAAGATGCTCACTACAGATGATACGGGTACCATTAGATGATACTCACTACAGATGATACGGGTACCATTAGATGATGCTCACTACAGATGATACTGGTACCATTAGATGATACTCACTTCAGATGATACGGGTACCATTAGATGATGCTCACTACAGATGATACGGGTACCAATAGATGATACTCACTACAGATGATACGGGTACCATTAGATGATGCTCACTACAGATGATACGGGTACCATTAGATGATGCTCACTACAGATGATACGGGTACCATTAGATGATGCTCACTACAGATGATACGGGTACCATTAGATGATACTCACTACAGATGATACGGGTACCATTAGATGATGCACACTACAGATGATACGGGTACCATTAGATGATGCTCACTACAGATGATACGGGTACCATTACATGATGCTCACTACAGATGATACGGGTACCATTAGATGATGCTCACTACAGATGATACGGGTACCATTAGATGATGCTCACTACAGATGATACGGGTACCATTAGATGATGCTCACTACAGATGATACGGGTACCATTAGATGATACTCACTACAGATGATACGGGTACCATTAGATGATGCACACTACAGATGATACGGGTACCATTAGATGATGCTCACTACAGATGATACGGGTACCATTAGATGATGTTCACTACAGATGATACGGGTACCATTAGAAGATGCTCACTACAGATGATACGGGTACCATTAGATGATACTCACTACAGATGATACGGGTACCATTAGATGATGCTCACTACAGATGATACTGGTACCATTAGATGATACTCACTTCAGATGATACGGGTACCATTAGATGATGCTCACTACAGATGATACGGGTACCAATAGATGATACTCACTACAGATGATACGGGTACCATTAGATGATGCTCACTACAGATGATACGGGTACCATTACATGATGCTCACTACAGATGATACGGGTACCATTAGATGATGCTCACTACAGATGTTACGGGTACCATTAGATGATGCTCACTACAGATGATACGGGTACCATTAGATGATGCTCACTACAGATGATACGGGTACCATTAGATGATGCTCACTACAGATGATACGGGTACCATTAGATGATGCTCACTACAGATGATACGGGTACCATTAGATGATGCTCACTACAGATGATACGGGTACCATTAGATGATACTCACTACAGATGATACGGGTACCATTAGATGATGCTCACTACAGATGATACTGGTACCATTAGATGATACTCACTACAGATGATACGGGTACCATTAGATGATGCTTAGTACAGATGATACGGGTACCATTATATGATACTCACTACAGATGATACGGGTACCATTAGATGATGCTCACTACAGATGATACTGGTACCATTAGATGATACTCACTACAGATGATACGGGTGCCATTAGATGATACTCACTACTGATAATACGGGTACCATTAGATGATACTCACTACAGATGATACGGGTACCATTAGATGATGCTCACTACACATGATACGGGTAACATTAGATGATGCTCACTACAGATGATACGGGTACCATTAGATGATACTCACTACAGATCATACGGGTACCATTAGATGATGCTCACTACAGATGATACGGGTACCATTAGATGATACTCACTACAGATGAGACGGGTACCATTAGATGATGCTCACTAGAGATGATACGGGTACCATTAGATGATGCTCACTACAGATGATACGGATACCATTAGATGATACTCACTACAGATCATACGGGTACCATTAGATGATGCTCACTACAGATGATACGGGTACCATTAGATGATGCTCACTACAGATGATACGGGTACCATTAGATGATACTCACTACAGATGATACGGGTACCATTAGATGATGCTCACTACAGATGATACGGGTACCATTAGATGATACTCACTACAGATGATACGGGTACCATTAGATGATGCACACTACAGATGATACGGGTACCATTAGATGATGCTCACTACAGATGATACGGGTACCATTAGATGATGCTCACTACAGATGATACGGGTACCATTAGATGATACTCACTACAGATGATACGGGTACCATTAGATAATACTCACTACAGATGATACGGGTACCATTAGATGATACTCACTACAGATGATACGGGTACCATTAGATAATACTCACTACAGATGATACGGGTACCATTAGATGATACTCACTACAGATGATACGGATACCATTAGATGATGTTCACTACAGATGATACGGGTACCATTAGATGATACTCACTACAGATGATACGGGTACCATTAGATGATGCTCACTACAGATGATACGGGTACCATTAGATGATACTCACTACAGATGATACGGGTACCATTAGATGATGCACACTACAGATGATACGGGTACCATTAGATGATGCTCACTACAGATGATACGGGTACCATTAGATGATGCTCACTACAGATGATACGGGTACCATTAGATGATACTCACTACAGATGATACGGGTACCATTAGATGATGCACACTACAGATGATACGGGTACCATTAGATGATGCTCACTACAGATGATACGGGTACCATTAGATGATGCTCACTACAGATGATACGGGTACCATTAGATAATACTCACTACAGATGATACGGGTACCATTAGATGATACTCACTACAGATGATACGGATACCATTAGATAATACTCACTACAGATGATACGGGTACCATTAGATGATACTCACTACAGATGATACGGGTACCATTAGATAATACTCACTACAGATGATACGGGTACCATTAGATGATACTCACTACAGATGATACGGATACCATTAGATGATACTCACTACAGATGATACGGGTACCATTAGATGATACTCACTACAGATGATACGGGTACCATTAGATGATACTCACTACAGATGATACGGGTACCATTAGATGATACTCACTACAGATGATACGGGTACCATTAGATGATACTCACTACAGATGATACGGGTACCATTAGATGATGCTCACTTCAGATGATACGGGTACCATTAGATAATACTCACTACAGATGATACGGGTACCATTAGATGATACTCACTACAGATGATACGGATACCATTAGATAATACTCACTACAGATGATACGGGTACCATTAGATGATACTCACTACAGATGATACGGGTACCATTAGATGATGCTCACTACAGATGATACGGGTACCATTAGATGATGCTCACTACAGATGATACGGGTGCCATTAGATGATGCTCACTACAGATGATACGGGTACCATTAGATAATACTCACTACAGATGATACGGGTACCATTAGATGATACTCACTACAGATGATACGGATACCATTAGATGATGTTCACTACAGATGATACGGGTACCATTAGATGATACTCACTACAGATGATACGGGTACCATTAGATGATGCTCACTACAGATGATACGGGTACCATTAGATAATACTCACTACAGATGATACGGGTACCATTAGATGATACTCACTACAGATGATACGGATACCATTAGATGATGTTCACTACAGATGATACGGGTACCATTAGATAATACTCACTACAGATGATACGGGTACCATTAGATGATACTCACTACAGATGATACGGATACCATTAGATGATGTTCACTACAGATGATACGGGTACCATTAGATGATACTCACTACAGATGATACGGGTACCATTAGATGATGCTCACTACAGATGATACGGGTACCATTAGATAATACTCACTACAGATGATACGGGTACCATTAGATGATACTCACTACAGATGATACGGATACCATTAGATGATGTTCACTACAGATGATACGGGTACCATTAGATGATACTCACTACAGATGATACGGGTACCATTAGATAATACTCACTACAGATGATACGGGTACCATTAGATGATACTCACTACAGATGATACGGGTACCATTAGATGATGCTCACTACAGATGATACGGGTACCATTAGATGATACTCACTACAGATGATACGGGTACCATTAGATACTACTCACTACAGATGATACGGGTACCATTAGATGATGCTCACTACAGATGATACGGGTACCATTAGATGATGCTCACTACAGATGATACGGGTACCATTAGAAGATGCTCACTACAGATGATACGGGTACCATTAGATGATACTCACTACAGATGATACGGGTACCATTAGATGATGCTCACTACAGATGATACGGGTACCATTAGATGATGCTCACTACAGATGATACGGGTACCATTAGATGATACTCACTACAGATGATACGGGTACCATTAGATGATGCTCACTACAGATGATACGGGTACCATTAGATGATGCTCACTACAGATGATACGGGTACCATTAGATGATACTCACTACAGATGATACGGGTACCATTAGATGATACTCACTACAGATGATACGGGTACCATTAGATGATGCTCACTACAGATGATACGGGTACCATTAGATGATGCTCACTACAGATGATACGGGTACCATTAGATGATGCTCACTACAGATGATACGGGTACCATTAGATGATACTCACTACAGATGATACGGGTACCATTAGATGATGCTCACTACAGATGATACGGGTACCATTAGATGATGCTCACTACAGATGATACGGGTACCATTAGATGATGCTCACTACAGATGATACGGGTACCATTAGATGATACTCACTACAGATGATACGGGTACCATTAGATGATGCACACTACAGATGATACGGGTACCATTAGATGATGCTCACTACAGATGATACGGGTACCATTAGATGATGTTCACTACAGATGATACGGGTACCATTAGAAGATGCTCACTACAGATGATACGGGTACCATTAGATGATACTCACTACAGATGATACGGGTACCATTAGATGATGCTCACTACAGATGATACTGGTACCATTAGATGATACTCACTTCAGATGATACGGGTACCATTAGATGATGCTCACTACAGATGATACGGGTACCAATAGATGATACTCACTACAGATGATACGGGTACCATTAGATGATGCTCACTACAGATGATACGGGTACCATTACATGATGCTCACTACAGATGATACGGGTACCATTAGATGATGCTCACTACAGATGATACGGGTACCATTAGATGATGCTCACTACAGATGATACGGGTACCATTAGATGATGCTCACTACAGATGATACGGGTACCATTAGATGATACTCACTACAGATGATACGGGTACCATTAGATGATGCACACTACAGATGATACGGGTACCATTAGATGATGCTCACTACAGATGATACGGGTACCATTAGATGATGTTCACTACAGATGATACGGGTACCATTAGAAGATGCTCACTACAGATGATACGGGTACCATTAGATGATACTCACTACAGATGATACGGGTACCATTAGATGATGCTCACTACAGATGATACTGGTACCATTAGATGATACTCACTTCAGATGATACGGGTACCATTAGATGATGCTCACTACAGATGATACGGGTACCAATAGATGATACTCACTACAGATGATACGGGTACCATTAGATGATGCTCACTACAGATGATACGGGTACCATTACATGATGCTCACTACAGATGATACGGGTACCATTAGATGATGCTCACTACAGATGTTACGGGTACCATTAGATGATGCTCACTACAGATGATACGGGTACCATTAGATGATGCTCACTACAGATGATACGGGTACCATTAGATGATGCTCACTACAGATGATACGGGTACCATTAGATGATGCTCACTACAGATGATACGGGTACCATTAGATGATGCTCACTACAGATGATACGGGTACCATTAGATGATACTCACTACAGATGATACGGGTACCATTAGATGATGCTCACTACAGATGATACTGGTACCATTAGATGATACTCACTACAGATGATACGGGTACCATTAGATGATGCTTAGTACAGATGATACGGGTACCATTATATGATACTCACTACAGATGATACGGGTACCATTAGATGATGCTCACTACAGATGATACTGGTACCATTAGATGATACTCACTACAGATGATACGGGTGCCATTAGATGATACTCACTACTGATAATACGGGTACCATTAGATGATACTCACTACAGATGATACGGGTACCATTAGATGATGCTCACTACACATGATACGGGTAACATTAGATGATGCTCACTACAGATGATACGGGTACCATTAGATGATACTCACTACAGATCATACGGGTACCATTAGATGATGCTCACTACAGATGATACGGGTACCATTAGATGATACTCACTACAGATGAGACGGGTACCATTAGATGATGCTCACTAGAGATGATACGGGTACCATTAGATGATGCTCACTACAGATGATACGGATACCATTAGATGATACTCACTACAGATCATACGGGTACCATTAGATGATGCTCACTACAGATGATACGGGTACCATTAGATGATGCTCACTACAGATGATACGGGTACCATTAGATGATACTCACTACAGATGATACGGGTACCATTAGATGATGCTCACTACAGATGATACGGGTACCATTAGATGATACTCACTACAGATGATACGGGTACCATTAGATGATGCACACTACAGATGATACGGGTACCATTAGATGATGCTCACTACAGATGATACGGGTACCATTAGATGATGCTCACTACAGATGATACGGGTACCATTAGATGATACTCACTACAGATGATACGGGTACCATTAGATAATACTCACTACAGATGATACGGGTACCATTAGATGATACTCACTACAGATGATACGGGTACCATTAGATAATACTCACTACAGATGATACGGGTACCATTAGATGATACTCACTACAGATGATACGGATACCATTAGATGATGTTCACTACAGATGATACGGGTACCATTAGATGATACTCACTACAGATGATACGGGTACCATTAGATGATGCTCACTACAGATGATACGGGTACCATTAGATGATACTCACTACAGATGATACGGGTACCATTAGATGATGCACACTACAGATGATACGGGTACCATTAGATGATGCTCACTACAGATGATACGGGTACCATTAGATGATGCTCACTACAGATGATACGGGTACCATTAGATGATACTCACTACAGATGATACGGGTACCATTAGATGATGCACACTACAGATGATACGGGTACCATTAGATGATGCTCACTACAGATGATACGGGTACCATTAGATGATGCTCACTACAGATGATACGGGTACCATTAGATAATACTCACTACAGATGATACGGGTACCATTAGATGATACTCACTACAGATGATACGGATACCATTAGATAATACTCACTACAGATGATACGGGTACCATTAGATGATACTCACTACAGATGATACGGGTACCATTAGATAATACTCACTACAGATGATACGGGTACCATTAGATGATACTCACTACAGATGATACGGATACCATTAGATGATACTCACTACAGATGATACGGGTACCATTAGATGATACTCACTACAGATGATACGGGTACCATTAGATGATACTCACTACAGATGATACGGGTACCATTAGATGATACTCACTACAGATGATACGGGTACCATTAGATGATACTCACTACAGATGATACGGGTACCATTAGATGATGCTCACTTCAGATGATACGGGTACCATTAGATAATACTCACTACAGATGATACGGGTACCATTAGATGATACTCACTACAGATGATACGGATACCATTAGATAATACTCACTACAGATGATACGGGTACCATTAGATGATACTCACTACAGATGATACGGGTACCATTAGATGATGCTCACTACAGATGATACGGGTACCATTAGATGATGCTCACTACAGATGATACGGGTGCCATTAGATGATGCTCACTACAGATGATACGGGTACCATTAGATAATACTCACTACAGATGATACGGGTACCATTAGATGATACTCACTACAGATGATACGGATACCATTAGATGATGTTCACTACAGATGATACGGGTACCATTAGATGATACTCACTACAGATGATACGGGTACCATTAGATGATGCTCACTACAGATGATACGGGTACCATTAGATAATACTCACTACAGATGATACGGGTACCATTAGATGATACTCACTACAGATGATACGGATACCATTAGATGATGTTCACTACAGATGATACGGGTACCATTAGATAATACTCACTACAGATGATACGGGTACCATTAGATGATACTCACTACAGATGATACGGATACCATTAGATGATGTTCACTACAGATGATACGGGTACCATTAGATGATACTCACTACAGATGATACGGGTACCATTAGATGATGCTCACTACAGATGATACGGGTACCATTAGATAATACTCACTACAGATGATACGGGTACCATTAGATGATACTCACTACAGATGATACGGATACCATTAGATGATGTTCACTACAGATGATACGGGTACCATTAGATGATACTCACTACAGATGATACGGGTACCATTAGATAATACTCACTACAGATGATACGGGTACCATTAGATGATACTCACTACAGATGATACGGGTACCATTAGATGATGCTCACTACAGATGATACGGGTACCATTAGATGATACTCACTACAGATGATACGGGTACCATTAGATACTACTCACTACAGATGATACGGGTACCATTAGATGATACTCACTACAGATGATACGGATACCATTAGATGATGTTCACTACAGATGATACGGGTACCATTAGATGATACTCACTACAGATGATACGGATACCATTAGATGATACTCACTACAGATGATACGGGTACCATTAGATGATACTCACTACAGATGATACGGGTACCATTAGATGATACTCACTACAGATGATACGGGTACCATTAGATGATACTCACTACAGATGATACGGGTACCATTAGATGATACTCACTACAGATGATACGGGTACCATTAGATGATGCTCACTTCAGATGATACGGGTACCATTAGATAATACTCACTACAGATGATACGGGTACCATTAGATGATACTCACTACAGATGATACGGATACCATTAGATAATACTCACTACAGATGATACGGGTACCATTAGATGATACTCACTACAGATGATACGGGTACCATTAGATGATGCTCACTACAGATGATACGGGTACCATTAGATGATGCTCACTACAGATGATACGGGTGCCATTAGATGATGCTCACTACAGATGATACGGGTACCATTAGATAATACTCACTACAGATGATACGGGTACCATTAGATGATACTCACTACAGATGATACGGATACCATTAGATGATGTTCACTACAGATGATACGGGTACCATTAGATGATACTCACTACAGATGATACGGGTACCATTAGATGATGCTCACTACAGATGATACGGGTACCATTAGATAATACTCACTACAGATGATACGGGTACCATTAGATGATACTCACTACAGATGATACGGATACCATTAGATGATGTTCACTACAGATGATACGGGTACCATTAGATAATACTCACTACAGATGATACGGGTACCATTAGATGATACTCACTACAGATGATACGGATACCATTAGATGATGTTCACTACAGATGATACGGGTACCATTAGATGATACTCACTACAGATGATACGGGTACCATTAGATGATGCTCACTACAGATGATACGGGTACCATTAGATAATACTCACTACAGATGATACGGGTACCATTAGATGATACTCACTACAGATGATACGGATACCATTAGATGATGTTCACTACAGATGATACGGGTACCATTAGATGATACTCACTACAGATGATACGGGTACCATTAGATAATACTCACTACAGATGATACGGGTACCATTAGATGATACTCACTACAGATGATACGGGTACCATTAGATGATGCTCACTACAGATGATACGGGTACCATTAGATGATACTCACTACAGATGATACGGGTACCATTAGATACTACTCACTACAGATGATACGGGTACCATTAGATGATACTCACTACAGATGATACGGATACCATTAGATGATGTTCACTACAGATGATATGGGTACCATTAGATGATGCTCACTACAGATGATACGGGTACCATTAGATGATACTCACTACAGATGATACGGGTACCATTAGATAATACTCACTACAGATGATACGGGTACCATTAGATGATACTCACTACAGATGATACGGATACCATTAGATGATGTTCACTACAGATGATATGGGTACCATTAGATGATACTCACTACAGATGATACGGGTACCATTAGATGATACTCACTACAGATGATACGGGTACCATTAGATGATGCTCACTACAGATGATACGGGTACCATTAGATGATACTCACTACAGATGATACGGGTACCATTAGATGATACTCACTACAGATGATACGGGTACCATTAGATGATGCTCACTACAGATGATACGGGTACCATTAGATGATACTCACTACAGATGATACGGGTACCATTAGATGATACTCACTACAGATGATACGGGTACCATTAGATGATACTCACTACAGATGATACGGGTACCATTAGATGATGCACACTACAGATGATACGGGTACCATTAGATGATGCTCACTACAGATGATACGGGTACCATTAGATGATGCTCACTACAGATGATACGGGTACCATTAGATGATACTCACTACAGATGATACGGGTACCATTAGATAATACTCACTACAGATGATACGGGTACCATTAGATGATACTCACTACAGATGATACGGGTACCATTAGATAATACTCACTACAGATGATACGGGTACCATTAGATGATACTCACTACAGATGATACGGATACCATTAGATAATACTCACTACAGATGATACGGGTACCATTAGATGATACTCACTACAGATGATACGGGTACCATTAGATAATACTGACTACAGATGATACGGGTACCATTAGATGATACTCACTACAGATGATACGGATACCATTAGATGATGTTCACTACAGATGATACGGGTACCATTAGATGATACTCACTACAGATGATACGGGTACCATTAGATGATGCTCACTACAGATGATACGGGTACCATTAGATGATACTCACTACAGATGATACGGGTACCATTAGATGATGCACACTACAGATGATACGGGTACCATTAGATGATGCTCACTACAGATGATACGGGTACCATTAGATGATGCTCACTACAGATGATACGGGTACCATTAGATGATACTCACTACAGATGATACGGGTACCATTAGATAATACTCACTACAGATGATACGGGTACCATTAGATGATACTCACTACAGATGATACGGGTACCATTAGATAATACTCACTACAGATGATACGGGTACCATTAGATGATACTCACTACAGATGATACGGATACCATTAGATAATACTCACTACAGATGATACGGGTACCATTAGATGATACTCACTACAGATAATACGGGTACCATTAGATGATACTCACTACAGATGATACGGGTACCATTAGATGATACTCACTACAGATGATACGGGTACCATTAGATGATGCTCACTACAGATGATACGGGTACCATTAGATGATACTACAGATAATACGGGTACCATTAGATAATACTCACTACAGATGATACGGGTACCATTAGATGATACTCACTACAGATGATACGGATACCATTAGATGATGTTCACTACAGATGATACGGGTACCATTAGATGATACTCACTACAGATGATACGGGTACCATTAGATAATACTCACTACAGATGATACGGGTACCATTAGATGATACTCACTACAGATGATACGGGTACCATTAGATGATGCTCACTACAGATGATACGGGTACCATTAGATGATACTCACTACAGATGATACGGGTACCATTAGATACTACTCACTACAGATGATATGGGTACCATTAGATGATACTCACTACAGATGATACGGATACCATTAGATGATGTTCACTACAGATGATATGGGTACCATTAGATGATGCTCACTACAGATGATACGGGTACCATTAGATGATACTCACTACAGATGATACGGGTACCATTAGATAATACTCACTACAGATGATACGGGTACCATTAGATGATACTCACTACAGATGATACGGATACCATTAGATGATGTTCACTACAGATGATATGGGTACCATTAGATGATACTCACTACAGATGATACGGGTACCATTAGATGATACTCACTACAGGTGATACGGGTACCATTAGATGATACTCACTACAGATAATACGGGTACCATTAGATGATGCTCACTACAGATAATACGGGTACCATTAGATGATGCTCACTACAGATGATACGGGTACCATTAGATGATACTCACTACAGATGATACGGGTACCATTAGATGATACTCACTACAGATGATACGGGTACCATTAGATGATACTCACTACAGATGATACGGGTACCATTAGATGATGCTCACTACAGATAATACCGGTGCCATTAGATGTCACTACAGATGATACGGGTACCATTAGATGATACTCACTACAGATGATACGGGTACCATTAGATGATGCTCACTACAGATGATACGGGTACCATTAGATGATACTCGCTACAGATGATACCGGTACCATTAGAAGATACTCACTACAGATGATACGGGTACCATTAGATGATGCTTACTACAGATAATACGGGTACCATTAGATGATGCTCACTACAGATGATACGGGTACCATTAGATGATACTCACTACAGATGATACGGGTACCATTAGATGATACTCACTACAGATGATACGGGTACCATTAGATGATACTCACTACAGATGATACGGGTACCATTAGATGATGTTCACTACAGATAATACCGGTACCATTAGATGTCACTACAGATGATACGGGTACCATTAGATGATACTCACTACAGATGATACGGGTACCATTGGATGATGCTCACTACAGATGATACGGGTACCATTAGATGATACTCACTACAGATGATACGGGTACCATTAGAAGATACTCACTACAGATGATACGGGTACCATTAGATGATGCTCACTACAGATAATACGGGTACCATTAGATGATGCTCACTACAGATGATACGGGTACCATTAGATGATACTCACTACAGATGATACGGGTACCATTAGATGATACTCACTACAGATGATACGGGTACCATTAGATGATACTCACTACAGATGATACGGGTACCATTAGATGATGCTCACTACAGATAATACCGGTACCATTAGATGTCACTACAGATGATACGGGTACCATTAGATGATACTCACTACAGATGATACGGGTACCATTAGATGATGCTCACTACAGATGATACGGGTACCATTAGATGATGCTCACTACAGATGATACGGGTACCAATAGATGATGCTCACTACAGATGATACGGGTACCATTAGATGATACTCACTAAAGAGGATACGGGTAACATGCTAATATTCACCACTCACAATACAGATACGGTTAGATTTACTTCTACTGGTTGTTATCAGATAAGATATACTAATATAACGTGTCGGACTAGGATACGATACTCACTATTTATTGAACGTACCGAGATCTACAGGGTTCGCGCTGGGTTTTACAGTGGCTGTAAAACATATACACAAGACGTATGAAGGGATATCTCGTTATTTTATTTCAGTCTATACGCGAATTGTGTTCAATCGCTATGTTATTTACAAGTGCGGACTATGACGTCACGCTGCACAAACCTACCTCAAATCGTCCTACGATGTACAAATAAAAGAAAGCTCCACTCACATTTGTCATCTCTTTTATTCTTTATTTATACACATAATGAAGATGAGAAAATAACTGATCCCCGCGTCATGGGATGCGCAGTCCACAATCAATTTACAGGCGATGAGACATGACAAACGATACGATCCCTGCAGGCGGGGCTACACCATGGGCTGCCGCACGTGTCCCTGGTCCTGGGTGGAGTTCCGGAGCACGGTAGACCGCGATCGACCGCCTCCGCGAGAGTAGTCCCGGCCGCGAGAGTAGCCCCGTCCGCGAGAGTAGTCCCGTCCGCGAGAGTAGTCCCGTCCGCGAGAGTAGTCCCGTCCGCGTAGTCCCGTCCGCGAGAGTAATCCCGTCCGTGAGAGTAGTCCCGTCCGCGAAAGTAGTCCCGTCCGCGAGAGTAGTCCCGTCCACGAGAGTAGTCCCGTCAGCGAGAGTAGTCCCGTCCGCGAGAGTAGTCCCGTCCGCGAGAGTAGTCCCGTTCGCGAGAGTAGTCCCGTCCGCGAGAGTAGTCCCGTCCGCGAGAGTAGTCCCGTCCGCGTAGTCCCGTCCGCGAGAGTAATCCCGTCCGTGAGAGTAGTCCCGTCCGCGAAAGTAGTCCAGTCCGCGAGAGTAGTCCCGTCCACGAGAGTAGTCCCGTTTGCGAGAGTGGTCCCGTCCGCGAGAGTAGTCCCGCATCATAATATTAAACTCTGGACGACGGTTCTCTTTGAATACCAGGGGATAACTCATAAATATCGATGCATGATAATTATCCTTTATTTATAAATATTTTACACTATATAGAGTGTGCTGCGCGGCGGTCGACCGTGCTCCGCAACTTCACCTTGTCCGTGCTCCTGGTGGTAAATGCCCGACAGAGAAACTGAACGCTCCCTGGCGGTGGCTGCCCGACAGAGAAACGGAACGCTCCCTGGTGGTGACTGCCCGACAGAGAAACTGAACGCTCCCTGGTGGTGACTGCCCGACAGAGAAACGGAACGCTCCCTGGTGGTGACTGCCCGACAGAGAAAGGGAACGCTCCCTGGTGGTGACTGACCGACAGAGAAACTGAACGCTCCCTGGTGGTGACTGCCCGACAGAGAAACTGAACGCTCCCTGGTGGTGACTGCCCGACAGAGAAAGGGAACGCTCCCTGGTGGTGACTGCCCGACAGAGAAACTGAACGCTCCCTGGTGGTGACTGCCCGACAGAGAAACGGAACGCTCCCTGGTGGTGACTGCCCGACAGAGAAAGGGAACGCTCCCTGGTGGTGACTGACCGACAGAGAAACTGAACGCTCCCTGGTGGTGACTGCCCGACAGAGAAACTGAACGCTCCCTGGTGGTGACTGCCCGACAGAGAAAGGGAACGCTCCCTGGTGGTGACTGCCCGACAGAGAAACTGAACGCTCCCTGGTGGTGACTGCCCGACAGAGAAAGGGAACGCTCCCTGGTGGTGACTGCCCGACAGAGAAACTGAACGCTCCCTGGCGGTGACTGCCCGACAGAGAAACTGAACGCTCCCTGGTGGTGACTGCCCGACAGAGAAAGGGAACGCTCCCTGGTGGTGACTGCCCGACAGAGAAACTGAACGCTCCCTGGTGGTGACTGCCCGACAGAGAAACTGAACGCTCCCTGGTGGTGACTGCCCGACAGAGAAAGGGAACGCTCCCTGGTGGTGACTGCCCGACAGAGAAACTGAACGCTCCCTGGCGGTGACTGCCCGACAGAGAAACTGAACGCTCCCTGGTGGTGACTGCCCGACAGAGAAAGGGAACGCCCCTGGTGGTGACTGCCCGACAAAGAAACTGAACGCTCCCTGGTGGTGACTGCCCGACAGAGAAAGGGAACGCCCCTGGTGGTGACTGCCCGACAAAGAAACGGAACGCCCCTGGTGGTGACTGCCCGACAGAGAAAGGGAACGCTCCCTGGTGGTGACTGCCCGACAGAGAAACTGAACGCTCCCTGGTGGTGACTGCCCGACAGAGAAACTGAACGCTCCCTGGGGGTGACTGCCCGACAGAGAAACTGAACGCTCCCTGGTGGTGGCTGCCCGACAGAGAAAGGGAACGCTCCCTGGTGGTGACTGCCCGACAGAGAAACGGAACGCTCCCTGGCGGTGACTGCCCGACAGAGAAAGGGAACGCTCCCTGGTGGTGACTGCCCGACAGAGAAAGGGAACGCTCCCTGGTGGTGACTGCCCGACAGAGAAAGGGAACGCTCCCTGGTGGTGACTGCCCGACAGAGAAACTGAACGCTCCCTGGTGGTGACTGCCCGACAGAGAAACTGAACGCTCCCTGGTGGTGACTGCCCGACAGAGAAACTGAACGCTCCCTGGTGGTGACTGCCCGACAAAGAAACGGAACGCCCCTGGTGGTGACTGCCCGACAGAGAAACGGAACGCTGCCTGGTGGTGACTGCCCGACAGAGAAACGGAACGCTCCCTGGTGGTGACTGCCCGACAGAGAAACGGAACGCTCCCTGGTGGTGACTGCCCGACAGAGAAACGGAACGCTCCCTGGTGGTGACTGCCCGACAGAGAAAGAGAACGCTCCCTGGTGGTGACTGCCCGACAGAGAAAGGGAACGCTCCCTGGTGGTGACTGCCCGACAAAGAAACGGAACGCCCCTGGTGGTGACTGCCCGACAGAGAAACGGAACGCTGCCTGGTGGTGACTGCCCGACAGAGAAACGGAACGCTCCCTGGTGGTGACTGCCCGACAGAGAAACGGAACGCTCCCTGGTGGTGACTGCCCGACAGAGAAACGGAACGCTGCCTGGTGGTGACTGCCCGACAGAGAAAGAGAACGCTCCCTGGTGGTGACTGCCCGACAGAGAAAGGGAACGCTCCCTGGTGGTGACTGCCCGACAGAGAAACTGAACGCTCCCTGGGGGTGACTGCCCGACAGAGAAACTGAACGC
Source organism: Arenicola marina (assembly GCA_964019135.1). NCBI lineage: Eukaryota > Metazoa > Annelida > Polychaeta > Arenicolidae > Arenicola > Arenicola marina. The sequence goes on from OZ025250.1 coordinate 2,281,901, forward strand.
TCCCTGGTGGTGACTGACCGACAGAGAAAGGGAACGCTCCCTGGTGGTGACTGCCCGACAGAGAAAGGGAACGCTCCCTGGTGGTGACTGCCCGACAGAGAAAGAGAACGCTCCCTGGTGGTGACTGCCCGACAGAGAAAGGGAACGCTCCCTGGTGGTGACTGCCCGACAGAGAAAGGGAACGCTCCCTGGTGGTGACTGCCCGACAGAGAAAGGGAACGCTCCCTGATGGTGACTGCCCGACAGAGAAACTGAACGCTCCCTGGTGGTGACTGCCCGACAGAGAAAGGGAACGCTCCCTGATGGTGACTGCCCGACAGAGAAACTGAACGCTCCCTGGTGGTGACTGCCCGACAAAGAAAGGGAACGCCCCTGGTGGTGACTGCCCGACAGAGAAACGGAACGCTGCCTGGTGGTGACTGCCCGACAGAGAAACTGAACGCTCCCTGGTGGTGACTGCCCGACAGAGAAACGGAACGCTCCCTGGTGGTGACTGCCCGACTGAGAAACTGAACGCTCCCTGGTGGTGACTGGCCGACAGAGAAACGGAACGCTCCCTGGTGGTGACTGACCGACAGAGAAACGGAACGCTCCCTGGTGGTGACTGCCCGACAGAGAAACTGAACGCTCCCTGGTGGTGACTGCCCGACAGAGAAAGGGAACGCTCCCTGGTGGTGACTGCCCGACAAAGAAACGGAACGCTCCCTGGTGGTGACTGCCCGACAGAGAAACGGAACGCTCCCTGGTGGTGACTGCCCGACAGAGAAACTGAACGCTCCCTGGTGGTGACTGCCCGACAGAGAAAGGGAACGCTCCCTGGTGGTGACTGCCCGACAGAGAAAGGGAACGCTCCCTGGTGGTGACTGCCCGACAGAGAAACTGAACGCTCCCTGGTGGTGACTGCCCGACAGAGAAACTGAACGCTCCCTGGTGGTGACTGCCCGACAGAGAAAGGGAACGCTCCCTGGTGGTGACTGCCCGACAGAGAAAGGGAACGCTCCCTGGTGGTGACTGCCCGACAGAGAAACTGAACGCTCCCTGGTGGTGACTGCCCGACAGAGAAAGGGAACGCTCCCTGGTGGTGACTGCCCGACAGAGAAAGGGAACGCTCCCTGGTGGTGACTGCCCGACAGAGAAACTGAACGCTCCCTGGTGGTGACTGCCCGACAGAGAAAGGGAACGCTCCCTGGTGGTGACTGCCCGACAGAGAAACTGAACGCTCCCTGGTGGTGACTGCCCGACAGAGAAACTGAACGCTCCCTGGTGGTGACTGCCCGACAGAGAAACGGAACGCTCCCTGGTGGTGACTGCCCGACAGAGAAACTGAACGCTCCCTGGTGGTGACTGCCCGACAGAGAAAGGGAACGCTCCCTGGTGGTGACTGCCCGACAGAGAAAGGGAACGCTCCCTGGTGGTGACTGCCCGACAGAGAAACTGAACGCTCCCTGGTGGTGACTGCCCGACAGAGAAACTGAACGCTCCCTGGTGGTGACTGCCCGACAGAGAAAGGGAACGCTCCCTGGTGGTGACTGCCCGACAGAGAAAGGGAACGCTCCCTGGTGGTGACTGCCCGACAGAGAAACTGAACGCTCCCTGGTGGTGACTGCCCGACAGAGAAAGGGAACGCTCCCTGATGGTGACTGCCCGACAGAGAAACTGAACGCTCCCTGGTGGTGACTGCCCGACAGAGAAACGGAACGCTCCCTGGTGGTGACTGCCCGACAGAGAAACTGAACGCTCCCTGGGGGTGACTGCCCGACAGAGAAACTGAACGCTCCCTGGTGGTGACTGCCCGACAGAGAAAGGGAACGCTCCCTGGTGGTGACTGCCCGACAGAGAAAGGGAACGCTCCCTGGTGGTGACTGACCGACAGAGAAAGGGAACGCTCCCTGGTGGTGACTGCCCGACAGAGAAACTGAACGCTCCCTGGTGGTGAATGCCCGACAGAGAAACGGAACGCCCCTGGTGGTGACTGCCCGACAAAGAAACTGAACGCTCCCTGGTGGTGACTGCCCGACAGAGAAAGGGAACGCTCCCTGGTGGTGACTGCCCGACAGAGAAACTGAACGCTCCCTGGTGGTGACTGCCCGACAGAGAAAGGGAACGCTCCCTGGTGGTGACTGCCCGACAGAGAAACTGAACGCTCCCTGGTGGTGACTGCCCGACAGAGAAACTGAACGCTCCCTGGTGGTGACTGCCCGACAGAGAAACGGAACGCTCCCTGGTGGTGACTGCCCGACAGAGAAACTGAACGCTCCCTGGTGGTGACTGCCCGACAGAGAAACGGAACGCTCCCTGGTGGTGACTGCCCGACAGAGAAACTGAACGCTCCCTGATGGTGACTGCCCGACACAGAAACTGAACGCTCTCTCGCGGTGGCGTCCTGGGCGTTTCCACCGAATGGGAATATTTTTTTTTTTATACAAGGAATACAACAAAAATTAACATGACACCTTCATAAATTATCCGTCTCGGTTTGTCAATCCAGTGTGAGAGCGGAGCACTTTGCGGAGGCAACTGTTGGTCTTGTAGAAGGCTGGTGGGGTGAGTACCGGTGGGGGGCAAATTAAGGTCAGTCTATTTTCAAATGAGAGCGTCAAGAACATGTTAATTATTGTGACGTCACATTCAGCAGATGAAATGAGTCGATCGATGAAATGATTATATCCAAGTCGCATTCTGCCTTCACGAGGTGTACTGCGCAGGCGCCGTGATTGTATCTTGTGCTACGACGTCATATCCGGTCCTTCACTGGCTTTCCCCGGTTGTGTTCGGCGGCATCTCCCCCGTGACCTGTTGACCTTGAGCTGCTTGTCCGCCGCTAGGTGCCGCTGCCTGCGAGGCGTGCATGGTCTGAATGACGCCGACCCCGGAGTGGGGCGCCCCCTGCTGGGCGGAGATTGCCTGTCCTGGGCGTACGGCCGCCAAACGCAGTCCCGGGGGCGGAGTGATAATCCGCGCGTAGATAGGGGGCGCCTTGCCCTTCACCTGTCCCGCCACACTCTTCACCACGGTGGCGCCACCGGCCGCCACGGTCGCCGTGTTCACCAGTGACGTCCCCGCGGCGCCCGCCATCGTCACGCCCCCTGCCGGGCGCCCCGGCGTCTGCGCTTGTACCTGCGCCTGGGCCTGCGCCAAGAGCTGCGCGTGCTGGGCGGTGGTCATGATACTGGTGGCGCCCCCCGACGTGGCGCCGGCGGACTGGGCCAGGAGAATGGTGGTCTGGCCCGGCTTGCCCCCGGGCTGGGACACCACGGTCTTGAGGAGCTGGATGTTGTGGCCTCCCTTGGCGCCCGCCGTCGACAGGAAGGCCGGCCGCAGACCGCCACCTGGCGGCAACAACACGAGTCACGGTTAAATACCGACCGACGAGGGCCGACCAACCACAGTGAAGTAAAGATACAAAACAACATAAAATACATCTATTATCCATTTAATATATTTATATAGTTATTACATATTAAATACATATATATATAATATAGTTATTACATATTAAATACATATTTATTTAATATAGTTATTAGATATTGAATACATATATATGTAATATAGTTATTACATATTAAATACATATTTATTTAATTCATATATATTTATTACATGTATATAGTGGATACATATATTATAAATAACATACTGTCATTAAAGATTTCCCGAATGAGAACGTCATTGGTTAAGGAGTAGCTGGGGGTGTTGTGTGTGCAGGCGGCAGTGAGTGTTGACCTGTGATGAGCTGGTGCGGGGCGATAACCTTGCCCTGTGGAGACTGCAGCAGGAAGCCGCCAGTCAGCATACTGCCCTGAGTCACCACCACGCTCTTCATGCCCCCTGCCGACACACCTGTAAAACATGTAGTCATCAGACCAGAGCGCCACCTGCCGACACACTTGTAAAACATGTAGTCATCAGACCAGAGCGCCACCTGCCGACACACCTGTAACACATGTAGTCCTCAGACCAGAGCGCCACCTGCCGACACACTTGTAAAACATGTAGTCATCAGACCAGAGCGCCACCTGCCGACACACCTGTAACACATGTAGTCCTCAGACCAGAGCGCCACCTGCCGACACACTTGTAAAACATGTAGTCATCAGACCAGAGCGCCACCTGCCGACACACCTGTAACACTTGTAGTCATCAGACCAGAGCGCCACCTGCCGACACACCTGTAAAACATGTAGTCATCAGACCAGAGCGCCACCTACCGACACACCTGTAACACTTGTAGTCATCAGACCAGGGCGCCACCTGCCGACACACTTGTAAAACATGTAGTCATCAGACCAGAGCGTCACCTGCCGACACACCTGTAAAACATGTAGTCATCAGACCAGAGCGCCACCTGCCGACACACCTGTAAAACATGTAGTCATCAGAGCAGAGCGCCACCTGCCGACACACCTGTAAAACATGTAGTCATCAGACCAGAGCGCCACCTGCCGACACACCTGTAAAACATGCAGTCATCAGACCAGAGCGCCACCTGCCGACACACCTGTAAAACATGTAGTCATCAGACCAGAGCGCCACCTGCCGACACACCTGTAAAACATGTAGTCATCAGACCAGAGCGCCACCTGTCGACACACCTGTAAAACATGTAGTCATCAGACCAGAGCGCCACCTGCCGACACACCTGTAAAACATGTACGGTAATCAGACCAGAGCGCCACCTGCCGACACACCTGTAAAACATGTAGTCATCAGACTAGAGCGCCACCTACCGACACACCTGTAAAACATATAGTCATCAGACCAGAGCGCCACCTGCCGACACACCTGTAAAACATGCAGTCATCAGACCAGAGCGCCACCTGCCGACACACCTGTAAAACATGTAGTCATCAGACCAGAGCGCCACCTGCCGACACACCTGTAAAACATCTAGTCATCAGACCAAAGCGCCACCTGCCGACACACCTGTAAAACATGTAGTCATCAGACCAGAGCGCCACCTGCCGACACACCTGTAAAACATTCAGTCATCAGACCAGAGCGCCACCTACCGACACACCTGTAAAACATGTAGTCATCCGACCAGAGCGCCACCAGCCGACACACCTGTAAAACATGTAGTCATCAGACCAGAGCGCCACCTGCCGACACACCTGTAAAATATGTAGTCATCAGACCAGAGCGCCACCTACCGACACACCTGTAAAACATGTAGTCATCCGACCAGAGCGCCACCTACCGACACACCTGTAAAACATGTAGTCATCAGACCAGAGCGCCACCTGCCGACACACCTGTAAAACATGTAGTCATCAGACCAGAGCGCCACCTGGCGACACACCTGTAAAACATGTAGTCATCAGACCAAAGCGCCACCTGCCGACACACCTGTAAAACATGTAGTCATCAGACCGGAGCGCCACCTGCCGACACACCTGTAAAACATTCAGTCATCAGACCAGAGCGCCACCTGCCGGCACACCTGTAAAACATGTAGTCATCAGACCAGAGCGCCACAACTGTAAAACATGTAGTCATCAGACCAGAGCGCCACCTGCCGACACACCTGTAAAACATGTAGTCCCCAGACCAAAGCGCCACCTGCCGACACACTTGTAAAACATGTAGTCATCAGACCAGAGCGCCACCTGCCGACACACCTGTAAAAATTGTAGTCATCAGACCAGAACGCCACCTGCCGGGACGCCTGGAAAACATTGTAGTCATCAGACCAGAGCGCCACCTGCCGACACACGTGTAAAACATGTAGTCATCAGACCAAAGCGCCACCTGCCGACACACCTGTCAAACATGTAGTCATCAGACGAGATCGCCACCTGCCGACACACCTGTAAAAATTGTAGTCATCAGACCAGAGCGCTACCTGCCGACACACATGTAAAACATGTAGTCATCAGACCAGAGCGCCACCTGCCGACACACCTGTAAAACATGTAGTCATCAGACCAGAGCGCCACCTGCCGACACACCTGTAAAACATGTAGTCATCAGACCAGAGCGCCACCTGGCGACACACCTGTAAAACATGTAGTCATCAGACCAGAGCGCCACCTGGCGACACACCTGTAAAACATGTAGTCATCAGACCAAAGCGCCACCTGCCGACACACCTGTAAAACATGTAGTCATCAGACCGGAGCGCCACCTGCCGACACACCTGTAAAACATTCAGTCATCAGACCAGAGCGCCACCTGCCGACACACCTGTAAAACATGTAGTCATCATACCAGAGCGCCACAACTGTAAAACATGTAGTCATCAGACCAGAGCGCCACCTGCCGACACACCTGTAAAACATGTAGTCCCCAGACCAAAGCGCCACCTGCCGACACACTTGTAAAACATGTAGTCATCAGACCAGAGCGCCACCTGCCGACACACCTGTAAAAATTGTAGTCATCAGACCAGAACGCCACCTGCCGGGACGCCTGGAAAACATTGTAGTCATCAGACCAGAGCGCCACCTGCCGACACACCTGTCAAACATGTAGTCATCAGACGAGATCGCCACCTGCCGACACACCTGTAAAAATTGTAGTCATCAGACCAGAGCGCCACCTGCCGACACACCTGTCAAACATGTAGTCATCAGACGAGATCGCCACCTGCCGACACACCTGTAAAAATTGTAGTCATCAGACCAGAGCGCCACCTGCCGACACACCTGTCAAACATGTAGTCATCAGACCAGAGCGCCACCTGCCGACACACCTGTAAAAATTGTAGTCATCAGACCAGAGCGCCACCTGCCGACACACCTGTAAAAATTGTAGTCATCAGACCAGAACGCCACCTGCCGGGACGCCTGGACAAATCCGCCGTCACTGTTTTTTTCAATATCTTTCGGAGGCAGTTAACATGTGCTAAAATTCACATGAACAAAAATAAAAATACATTTAATTATACATCTATATCATAATATAATATAATAAAATACAAAACTAATAATAGCAGTAGCAAGAAATGCTTCTCGTTTCTTCATCCCTGGACAAAAGACATTTTTTTGGAAACGATTGCACCAAATATTTGTTGGATAATCATAAAAAAACCCTCGTGTTCTCACTTCGTGTTGCCAATTCCTCTACCAGAGAATCTGTCACGACCATATCAATTAAAGGTCAAGGTCATACAAGGGGTGTGGGACTCACCAGCCTTCGGGTTGGCAACGGACTGCTGCTGCTGACCGCTACCGCTGACCCGCGTCTGCATTTGACCTTGATGTTGCGTGACGGCGGCTTGAGCCTGGGACGGGGTCAAGGTCACCAAGTGAGGGGTCTTAACCCCCGGCTGCTGGTGGGTGTGGGCCGTGGATGTCTGTACCACGCGGGTTACCACACCCGCTTCCGCCCCCGTGGAGGTCAGAGGGGTCATCTTGGCCTGGGGGGAGGTCACGGTGACACCCTGCGGAAGTGACGTCAGAGAGGTGAGGGCGCTCTGTCTCACCGCTGACGTCCCTGTCACGCTGGCCTGTGGGTGGTGGGAAGGGAGAGGGTGAGGGGGGAGGGGTCAAACAGTGGGAGACGTTACCATGGACATTCGTCGGAAAACATTATTTTTTTGGCTAAGATCTTTCAAACTGGTCAAAACAAGAAATTTTTCATGGAGCAGATAAACTAAAATACTAATCATATGCGGCACTGCGCAACAGGCACTTGGCTTGAACAGAACAAATACCAAACACCTTGTATCAATATAGCAGAATACGCCCCCTCCCTCCCCTAGACATGTGGAAGGCGGACAGACCCCCCTGACCCCTCTACTCACCTGGGTAGTTATGTTGAAGGCGGACAGACCCCCCTGACCCCTCTACTTACCTGGGTAGTTATGTTGAAGGCGGACAGACCCCCCTGACCCCTCTACTCACCTGGGTAGTTATGTTGAAGGCGGACAGACCCCCCTGACCCCTCTACTTACCTGGGTAGTTATGTTGAAGGCGGACAGACCCCCCTGACCCTCTACTCATCTGGGTAGCTATGTTGAAGGCGGACAGACCCCCCTGACCCCTTTACTCACCTGCGTGGTTATGTTGAAGGCGGACAGACCCCCCTGACCCCTCTACTTACCTGGGTAGCTATGTTGAAGGCGGACAGACCTCCTGACCCCTCTACCTACCTGGGTAGTTATGTTGAAGGCCGGCAGACCCCCCTGACCCCTCTACTCACCTGGATGGTTATGTTGAAGGCGGACAGACCCCCTGACCCCTCTACTCACCTTAGTGGTTACATTGAAGGCGGACAGACCCCCTGACCCCTCTACTCACCTGGGTAGCTATGTTGAAGGTGGACAGACCCCCCTGACCCCTCTACTCACCTGGGTGGTTATTTTGAAGGCAGGCAGACCCCCCTGACCCCTCTGCTCACCTGGGTAGCTATGTTGAAGGCGGACAGACCCCCTGACCCCTCTACTTACCTGGGTAGTAATGTTGAAGGCCGGCAGACCCCCCTGACCCCTCTACTTACCTGGGTAGTTATGTGGAAGGCGGACAGACCCCCCTGACCCCTCTACTCACCTGGGTGGTTATGTTGAAGGCGGACAGACACCCCTGACCCCTCTACTCACCTGGGTAGCTATGTTGAAGGCGGACAGAACCCCCTGACCCCTCTACTCACCTGGTTGGTTATGTTGAAGGCGGACAGACACCCCTGACCCCTCTACTCACCTGGGTAGTTATGTTGAAGGCGGACAGAACCCCCTGACCCCTCTACTCACCTGGGTGGTTATGTTGAAGGCGGACAGACACCCCTGACCCCTCTACTCACCTGGGTAGTTATGTTGAAGGCGGACAGAACCCCCTGACCCCTCTACTCACCTGGGTAGCTATGTTGAAGGCGGACAGACACCCCTGACCCCTCTACTCACCTGGGTAGTTATGTTGAAGGCGGGCAGACCCCACTGACCCCTCTACTCACCTGGGTAGTTATGTTGAAGGTGGACAGACCCCACTGACCCCTCTACTCACCTGGGTAGCTATGTTGAAGGCGGACAGACCCCCCTGACCCCTCTACTCACCTGGGTGGTTATGTTGAAGGCGGACAGACACCCCTGACCCCTCTACTCACCTGGGTAGTTATGTTGAAGGCGGACAGAACCCCCTGACCCCTCTACTCACCTGGGTAGCTATGTTGAAGGCGGACAGACACCCCTGACCCCTCTACTCACCTGGGTAGTTATGTTGAAGGCGGGCAGACCCCACTGACCCCTCTACTCACCTGGGTAGTTATGTTGAAGGTGGACAGACCCCACTGACCCCTCTACTCACCTGGGTAGCTATGTTGAAGGCGGACAGACCCCCCTGACCCCTCTACTCACCTGGGTAGTTATGTTGAAGGCGGACAGACCCCCTGACCCCTCTACTCACCTGGGTAGTTATGTTGAAGGCGGACAGACCCCCCTGACCCCTCTACTCACCTGGGTGGTTATGTTGAAGGCGAACAGACCCCCTGACCCCTCTACTCACCTGGGTAGTTATGTGGAAGGCGGACAGACCCCCCTGACCCCTCTACTCACCTGGGTAGTTATGTTGAATGCGGACAGACCCCCCTGACCCCTCTACTCACCTAGGTAGCTATGTTGAAGGCGGACAGACCCCCCTGACTCCTCTACTTACCTGGGTAGCTATGTTGAAGGCGGACAGACCCCCTGATCCCTCTACTCACCTGGGTAGCTATGTTAAAGGCGGACAGACCCCCTGACCCATCTACTCACCTGGGTGGCTATGTTGAAGGCGGACAGACCCCCTGACCCCTCTACTTACCTGGGTAGCTATGTTGAAGGCGGGCAGACCCCTGACCCCTCTACTCACCTGGGTGGTTACGTTGAAGGCCGGCAGACCCCCCTGACCCCTCTACTTACCTGGGTAGCTATGTTGAAGGCGGACAGACCCCCCTGACCCCTCTACTCACCTGGGTGGTTACGTTGAAGGCGGACAGACCCCCTGACCCCTCTACTTACCTGGGTGGCTATGTTGAAGGCGGACAGACCCCCTTGACCCCTCTACTCACCTGGGTAGCTATGTTGAAGGCGGACAGACCCCCTGACCCCTCTACTTACCTGGGTGGCTATGTTGAAGGCGGACAGACGCCCTTGACCCCTCTACTCACCTGGGTAGCTATGTTGAAGGCGGACAGACCCCCTGACCCCTCGACTTACCTGGGTAGCTATGTTGAAGGCGGGCAGACCCCTGACCCCTCTACTTACCTGGGTGGTTACGTTGAAGGCCGGCAGACCCCCCTGACCCCTCTACTTACCTGGGTAGCTATGTTGAAGGCGGACAGACCCCCCTGACCCCTCTACTCACCTGGGTGGTTACGTTGAAGGCGGACAGACCCCTTGACCCCTCTACTTACCTATGTAGCTATGTTGAAGGCGGACAGACCCCTTGACTCCACTACTTACCTGGGTGGCTATGTTGAAGGCGGACAGACCCCCTTGACCCCTCTACTCACCTGGGTAGCTATGTTGAAGGCGGGCAAACCCCTGACCCCTCTACTTACCTGGGTAGTTATGTTGAAGGCCGGCAGACCCCCCTGACCCCTCTACTTACCTGGGTAGTTATGTGGAAGGCGGACAGACCCCCCTGACCCCTCTACTCACCTGGGTGGTTATGTTGAAGGCGGACAGACACCCCTGACCCCTCTACTCACCTGGGTAGCTATGTTGAAGGCGGACAGAACCCCCTGACCCCTCTACTCAAGTGGGTGGTTATGTTGAAGGCGGACAGACACCCCTGACCCCTCTACTCACCTGGGTAGTTATGTTGAAGGCGGACAGAACCCCCTGACCCCTCTACTCACCTGGGTGGTTATGTTGAAGGCGGACAGACCCCCCTGACCCCTCTACTCACCTGGGTAGTTATGTTGAAGGCGGACAGAACCCCCTGACCCCTCTACTCACCTGGGTAGCTATGTTGAAGGCGGACAGACACCCCTGACCCCTCTACTCACCTGGGTAGTTATGTTGAAGGCGGGCAGACCCCACTGACCCCTCTACTCACCTGGGTAGTTATGTTGAAGGTGGACAGACCCCACTGACCCCTCTACTCACCTGGGTAGCTATGTTGAAGGCGGACAGACCCCCCTGACCCCTCTACTCACCTGGGTAGTTATGTTGAAGGCGGACAGACCCCTGACCCCTCTACTCACCTGGGTAGTTATGTTGAAGGCGGACAGACCCCCCTGACCCCTCTACTCACCTGGGTGGTTATGTTGAAGGCGAACAGACCCCCTGACCCCTCTACTCACCTGGGTAGTTATCTGGAAGGCGGACAGACCCCCCTGACCCCTCTACTCACCTGGGTAGTTATGTTGAATGCGGACAGACCCCCCTGACCCCTCTACTCACCTAGGTAGCTATGTTGAAGGCGGACAGACCCCCCTGACTCCTCTACTTACCTGGGTAGCTATGTTGAAGGCGGACAGACCCCCTGATCCCTCTACTCACCTGGGTAGCTATGTTAAAGGCGGACAGACCCCCTGACCCATCTACTCACCTGGGTGGCTATGTTGAAGGCGGACAGACCCCCTGACCCCTCTACTTACCTGGCTAGCTATGTTGAAGGCGGGCAGACCCCTGACCCCTCTACTCACCTGGGTGGTTACGTTGAAGGCCGGCAGACCCCCCTGACCCCTCTACTTACCTGGGTAGCTATGTTGAAGGCGGACAGACCCCCCTGACCCCTCTACTCACCTGGGTGGTTACGTTGAAGGCGGACAGACCCCCTGACCCCTCTACTTACCTGGGTGGCTATGTTGAAGGCGGACAGACCCCCTTGACCCCTCTACTCACCTGGGTAGCTATGTTGAAGGCGGACAGACCCCCTGACCCCTCTACTTACCTGGGTGGCTATGTTGAAGTCGGACAGACGCCCTTGACCCCTCTACTCACCTGGGTAGCTATGTTGAAGGCGGACAGACCCCCTGACCCCTCTACTTACCTGGGTAGCTATGTTGAAGGCGGGCAAAGCCCTGACCCCTCTACTTACCTGGGTGGTTACGTTGAAGGCCGGCAGACCCCCCTGACCCCTCTACTTACCTGGGTAGCTATGTTGAAGACGGACAGACCCCCCTGACCCCTCTACTCACCTGGGTGGTTACGTTGAAGGCGGACAGACCCCTTGACCCCTCTACTTACCTATGTAGCTATGTTGAAGGCGGACAGACCCCTTGACTCCACTACTTACCTGGGTGGCTATGTTGAAGGCGGACAGACGCCCTTGACCCCTCTACTCACCTGGGTAGCTATGTTGAAGGCGGGCAAACCCCTGACCCCTCTACTTACCTGGGTAGTTATGTTGAAGGCCGGCAGACCCCCCTGACCCCTCTACTTACCTGGGTAGTTATGTGGAAGGCGGACAGACCCCCCTGACCCCTCTACTCACCTGGGTGGTTATGTTGAAGGCGGACAGACACCCCTGACCCCTCTACTCACCTGGGTAGCTATGTTGAAGGCGGACAGAACCCCCTGACCCCTCTACTCAAGTGGGTGGTTATGTTGAAGGCGGACAGACACCCCTGACCCCTCTACTCACCTGGGTAGTTATGTTGAAGGCGGACAGAACCCCCTGACCCCTCTACTCACCTGGGTGGTTATGTTGAAGGCGGACAGACCCCCCTGACCCCTCTACTCACCTGGGTAATTATGTTGAAGGCGGACAGAACCCCCTGACCCCTCTACTCACCTGGGTAGCTATGTTGAAGGCGGACAGACACCCCTGACCCCTCTACTCACCTGGGTAGTTATGTTGAAGGCGGGCAGACCCCACTGACCCCTCTACTCACCTGGGTAGTTATGTTGAAGGTGGACAGACCCCACTGACCCCTCTACTCACCTGGGTAGCTATGTTGAAGGCGGACAGACCCCCCTGACCCCTCTACTCACCTGGGTAGTTATGTTGAAGGCGGACAGACCCCTGACCCCTCTACTCACCTGGGTAGTTATGTTGAAGGCGGACAGACCCCCCTGACCCCTCTACTCACCTGGGTGGTTATGTTGAAGGCGAACAGACCCCCTGACCCCTCTACTCACCTGGGTAGTTATGTGGAAGGCGGACAGACCCCCCTGACCCCTCTACTCACCTGGGTAGTTATGTTGAATGCGGACAGACCCCCCTGACCCCTCTACTCACCTAGGTAGCTATGTTGAAGGCGGACAGACCCCCCTGACTCCTCTACTTACCTGGGTAGCTATGTTGAAGGCGGACAGACCCCCTGATCCCTCTACTCACCTGGGTAGCTATGTTAAAGGCGGACAGACCCCCTGACCCATCTACTCACCTGGGTGGCTATGTTGAAGGCGGACAGACCCCCTGACCCCTCTACTTACCTGGCTAGCTATGTTGAAGGCGGGCAGACCCCTGACCCCTCTACTCACCTGGGTGGTTACGTTGAAGGCCGGCAGACCCCCCTGACCCCTCTACTTACCTGGGTAGCTATGTTGAAGGCGGCCAGACCCCCCTGACCCCTCTACTCACCTGGGTGGTTACGTTGAAGGCGGACAGACCCCCTGACCCCTCTACTTACCTGGGTGGCTATGTTGAAGGCGGACAGACCCCCTTGACCCCTCTACTCACCTGGGTAGCTATGTTGAAGGCGGACAGACCCCCTGACCCCTCTACTCACCTGGGTGGCTATGTTGAAGTCGGACAGACGCCCTTGACCCCTCTACTCACCTGGGTAGCTATGTTGAAGGCGGACAGACCCCCTGACCCCTCTACTTACCTGGGTAGCTATGTTGAAGGCGGGCAAAGCCCTGACCCCTCTACTTACCTGGGTGGTTACGTTGAAGGCCGGCAGACCCCCCTGACCCCTCTACTTACCTGGGTAGCTATGTTGAAGGCGGACAGACCCCCCTGACCCCTCTACTCACCTGGGTGGTTACGTTGAAGGCGGACAGACCCCTTGACCCCTCTACTTACCTATGTAGCTATGTTGAAGGCGGACAGACCCCTTGACTCCACTACTTACCTGGGTGGCTATGTTGAAGGCGGACAGACCCCCTTGACCCCTCTACTCACCTGGGTAGCTATGTTGAAGGCGGGCAAACCCCTGACCCCTCTACTTACCTAGGTAGTTATGTTGAAGGCCGGCAGACCCCCCTGACCCCTCTACTTACCTGGGTAGTTATGTGGAAGGCGGACAGACCCCCCTGACCCCTCTACTCACCTGGGTGGTTATGTTGAAGGCGGACAGACACCCCTGACCCCTCTACTCACCTGGGTAGCTATGTTGAAGGCGGACAGAACCCCCTGACCCCTCTACGCACCTGGGTGGTTATGTTGAAGGCGGACAGACACCCCTGACCCCTCTATTCACCTGGGTAGTTATGTTGAAGGCGGACAGAACCCCCTGACCCCTCTACTCACCTGGGTGGTTATGTTGAAGGCGGACATACACCCCTGACCCCTCTACTCACCTGGGTAGTTATGTTGAAGGCGGACAGAACCCCCTGACCCCTCTACTCACCTGGGTAGCTATGTTGAAGGCGGACAGACACCCCTGACCCCTCTACTCACCTGGGTAGTTATGTTGAAGGCGGGCAGACCCCACTGACCCCTCTACTCACCTGGGTAGTTATGTTGAAGGTGGACAGACCCCACTGCCCCCTCTACTCACCTGGGTAGCTATGTTGAAGGCGGACAGACCCCCCTGACCCCTCTACTCACCTGGGTAGTTATGTTGAAGGCGGACAGACCCCTGACCCCTCTACTCACCTGGGTAGTTATGTTGAAGGCGGACAGACCCCCCTGATCCCTCTACTCACCTGGGTGGTTATGTTGAAGGCGAACAGACCCCCTGACCCCTCTACTCACCTGGGTAGTTATGTGGAAGGCGGACAGACCCCCCTGACCCCTCTACTCACCTGGGTAGTTATGTTGAATGCGGACAGACCCCCCTGACCCCTCTACTCACCTAGGTAGCTATGTTGAAGGCGGACAGACCCCCCTGACTCCTCTACTTACCTGGGTAGCTATGTTGAAGGCGGACAGACCCCCTGATCCCTCTACTTACCTGGGTGGCTATGTTGAAGGCGGACAGACGCCTTTGACCCCTCTACTCACCTGGGTAGCTATGTTGAAGGCGGACAGACCCCCTGACCCCTCTACTTACCTGGGTAGCTATGTTGAAGGCGGGCAGACCCCTGACCCCTCTACTTACCTGGGTGGTTACGTTGAAGGCCGGCAGACCCCCCTGACCCCTCTACTTACCTGGGTAGCTATGTTGAAGGCGGACAGACCCCCCTGACCCCTCTACTCACCTGGGTGGTTACGTTGAAGGCGGACAGACCCCTTGACCCCTCTACTTACCTATGTAGCTATGTTGAAGGCGGACAGACCCCTTGACTCCACTACTTACCTGGGTGGCTATGTTGAAGGCGGACAGACCCCCTTGACCCCTCTACTCACCTGGGTAGCTATGTTGAAGGCGGGCAAACCCCTGACCCCTCTACTTCCCTGGGTGGCTATGTTGAAGGCGGACAGACCCCCTTGACCCCTCCACTCACCTGGGTAGCTATGTTGAAGGCGGACAGACCCCTCTGGCCCTGGATGAAGCCAATCTGGCCGCCCTTGCCGGTGACCAGCTGCACGGGTTTGCCGCCAATCTGGAAGGACTGCCCCCCGAAGAAGACAGGCTTCCCCCCTAGCATGGCCGTCTTGCCGCCCAGCACGGCACCCCCTTCCCCGCCAGGGCCGTCGACTGGATGATCTGGGCCACCGTCTGGGTCGTGCTGGGCTTGCCGCTGCCACCCCCACCGCCCCCCGCCGTTGCCTTTGTGACCATGACGGAGGCGGGTTTGCCGGCGCGCGTTAACGTTATCTGTGTGAAATGAGGGAGTAAAGTGGGTTGGGGAGAGTTATCACAGAGCACATCTGGACAGTGTTCCTCGTAAAGCAATTATTAGCGTGACAGTTTCAATGTAAGAGTAACCATACAGTTCAACATGGTCAGCGTATTTTCCACAAAAAAATCACTTTAACATGCATTAGATAGTAGATTTATTTTAATTTATTCACATTGCTTAAATAAATTTATTATTTCCAATCACATTATTATAAATCTCAAATCTGGATTGATTCACCATAGGCCCACAATTACAAAATGACAAATTAAAACCAAAACAACGAATATAGATTTCTTTTTTCGAGGAGTGTAATTTAACACCACTTGTTGACCTTGACCCCGCGGCACATACCTGCTGGGCCAGTTTGCCGGGGGTGGTGGGCGGGGTGCCGGAGGTGGGGGTGACTGGGGCGCTGGGGACCCCCCCCCCCCTCCGGCCCCTGTCTCTGGAGCACGGTGGCGCCCCCCTGCGAGCAGCTGGGCGGTGGTCAGTGGTTTCCCTCCCACTGTCTGGATCAGAGGCTTCCCGGCTGACGTATGAATCAAGGTGCCTCCTGGATCAGGCGGAAGTCCGGGTCAGTAATAAATATCCAGAGTTGATCAAAGCAAGATAATATATGATAAAGCTATACATGATAAGTATAAGCACAAGGGCTCAGGTATAAAATGACATGGCGATTGCGCTGATCAGGTACATATGAAAATGTAACCATGATAGGGTCTGCATGAAGCACCACCTTACCCTGTATCTTGACGGCCTGCTTGTAGCAGTCACCTCCCCCCCCCCCCCCTTCTGTAATGACACCACTCACCCTGTATCTTGACGGCCTGCTTGTAGCAGTCACCCCCCCACTCCTTCTGTAATGACACCACTCACCCTGTATCTTGACGGCCTGCTTGTAGCAGTCACCTCCCCCCCCCTTCTGTAATGACACCACTCACCCTGTATCTTGACGGCCTGCTTGTAGCAGTCACCTCCCCGCCCCCCTTCTGTAATGACACCACTCACCCTGTATCTTGGCGGCCTGCTTGTAGCAGTCACCTCCCCCCCCCCTTCTGTAATGACACCACTCACCCTGTATCTTGACGGCCTGCTTGTAGCAGTCACCCCCCCCCCCTTCTGTAATGACACCACTCACCCTGTGTCTTGACGGCCTGCTTGTAGCAGTCACCTCCCCCCCCCCTTCTGTAATGACACCACTCACCCTGTATCTTGACGGCCTGCTTGAAGCCCTCGCCTCCCCCCCCCCTTCTGTAATGACAACACTCACCCTGTATCTTGAAGGCCTGCTTGAAGCCCTCGCCTCCCCCCCCCCTTCTGTAATGACAACACTCACCCTGTATCTTGACGGCCTGCTTGAAGCCCTCGCCTCCCCCCACCCCCCCTTCTGTAATGACACCACTCACCCTGTATCTTGACGGCCTGCTTGAAGCCCTCGCCCCCCCCCTCCCTTCTGTAATGACACCACTCACCGTGTATCTTGACGGCCTGCTTGAAGCCCTCGCCTCCCTCCCCCCTTCTGTAATGACACCACTCACCCTGTATCTTGACGGCCTGCTTGAAGCCCTCGCCTCCCCCCCCCTTCTGTAATGACACCACTCACCCTGTACCTTGACGGCCTGCTTGAAGCCCTCGCCACCCCCCTCCCTTCTGTAATGACACCACTCACCGTGTATCTTGACGGCCAGCTTGAAGCCCTCGCCTCCCCCCCCCAATTCTGTAATGACACCACTCACCCTGTATCTTGGCGGCCTGCTTGAAGCCCTCGCCCCCCCCCTTCTGTAATGACACCACTCACCGTGTATCTTGACGGCCTGCTTGAAGCCCTCGCCTCCCCCCCCCTTCTTCTGTAATGACACCACTCACCGTGTATCTTGACGGCCAGCTTGAAGCCCTCGCCTCCCGCCCCCAATTCTGTAATGACACCACTCACCCTGTATCTTGACGGCCTGCTTGAAGCCCTCGCCCCCACCCCCTTCTGTAATGACACCACTCACTCTGTATCTTAACGGCCTGCTTGAAGCCCTCGCCTCCCCCCCCCTTCTGTAATGACAACACTCACCCTGTATCTTGACGGCCTGCTTGAAGCCCTCGCCCCCCCCCCTTCTGTAATGACACCACTCACCGTGTATCTTGACGGCCAGCTTGAAGCCCTCGCCTCCCCCCCCCCCCATTCTGTAATGACACCACTCACCCTGTATCTTGACGGCCTGCTTGAAGCCCTCGCCCCCACCCCCCTTCTGTAATGACAACATTTACCCTGTATCTTGACGGCTTGCTTGTAGCAGTCACCTCCCCCCCCCCTTCTGTAATGACACCACTCACCCTGTATTTTGACGGCCTGTTTGTAGCAGTCACCTCCCCACCCCCTTCTGTAATGACACCACTCACCCTGTATCTTGACGGCCTGCTTGAAGCCCTCGCCTCCCCCCCCCTTCTGTAATGACACCACTCACCCTGTATCTTGACGGCCTGCTTCTAGCCCTCGCCTCCCCCCCCCCTTCTGTAATGACACCACTCACCCTGTATCTTGACGGCCTGCTTGAAGCCCTCGCCCCCCCCCCCTTCTGTAATTACACCACTCACCCTGTATCTTGACGGCCTGCTTGAAGCCCTCGCCTCCCCCCCCCTTCTGTAATGACACCACTCACCCTGTATCTTGACGGCCTGCTTGAAGCCCTCGCCCCCCCCCTTCTGTAATTACACCACTCACCCTGTATCTTGACGGCCTGCTTGAAGCCCTCGCCTCCCCCCCCCTTCTGTAATGACACCACTCACCCTGTATCTTGACGGCCTGCTTGAAGCCCTCGCCTCCCCCCCCCCTTCTGTAATGACACCACTCACCCTGTATCTTGACGGCCTGCTTGAAGCCCTCGCCCCCCCCCCCATTCTGTAATGACACCACTCACCCTGTATCTTGACGGCCTGCTTGAAGCCCTCGCCTCCTCCCCCCCCCTTCTGTAATGACACCACTCACCCTGTATCTTGACGGCCTGCTTGAAGCCCTCGCCCCCACCCCCCTTCTGTAATGACACCACTCACCCTGTATTTTGACGGCCTGTTTGTAGCAGTCACCTCCCCACCCCCTTCTGTAATGACACCACTCACCCTGTATCTTGACGGCCTGCTTGAAGCCCTCGCCTCCCCCCCCCCTTCTGTAATGACACCACTCACCCTGTCCCTTGACGGCCTGCTTCTAGCCCTCGCCTCCCCCCCCCCTTCTGTAATGACACCACTCACCCTGTATCTTGACGGCCTGCTTCTAGCCCTCGCCTCCCCCCCCCCCTTCTGTAATGACACCACTCACCCTGTATCTTGACGGCCTGCTTGAATCCCTCGCCCCCCCCCCTTCTGTAATGACACCACTCACCCTGTATCTTGACGGCCTGCTTCTAGCCCTCGCCTCCCCCCCCTCCCTTCTGTAATGACACCACTCACCCTGTATCTTGACGGCCTGCTTGTAGCCCTCGCCACCCCCCCTTCTGTAATGACACCACTCACCCTGTATCTTGACGGCCTGCTTGAAGCCCTCGCCTCCCCCCCCCTTCTGTAATGACACCACTCACCCTGTATCTTGACGGCCTGCTTCTAGCCCTCGCCTCCCCCCCCCTTCTGTAATGACACCACTCACCCTGTATCTTGATGGCCTGCTTGTAGCAGTCACCTCCCCCCCCCCTTCTATATTGACACCACTCACCCTGTATCTTGACGGCCAGCTTGAAGCCCTCGCCTCCCCCCCCCTTCTGTAATGACACCACTCACCCTGTATCTTGACGGCCTGCTTGAAGCCCTCGCCTCCCCCCCCCTTCTGTAATGACACCACCTCACCCTGTATCTTGACGGCCTGCTTATAGCCCTCGCCTCCCCCCCCCCCATTCGGGTGGTTCAGCGTCGCCCCGCCCCCCGTCACCGTCGCCGTCTCCGTCGTCAGCGACGCCGTCTGGGTGACCACGCCGGCCGCCGTTGCCATGACGATTCCGGTGCCCCCCGCGGAGAGCTGCTGGAGTTGGACGGCCCCGGGGGACTGGGCGGCCGTGAGGGTGTGGGTGTGTGGGTGCTGCTGGGGGTGGGCGGTGAGCACCTTTTGCCCCTTGCCGTCAGCTGTCTTGATGAGCATGGTGCGGGGGGACCCCGGGGACCCGGCCACTAGCGACTCCACCAGCTTGGTGCCGCCCTGGGTCTGGATCAGGCTGAAGGTCAGGGGGCGGGGGCCAGCCCCCAGCAGGGTCGTGGTGGTGGTGGTGGTGGTGGTGGTCGAGGTGGTAGCGGCGGCAGCGGCGGCCACGGGGGTAGCCCTGCCCCCCGCCGCCGCCGGTGTCTGTACCGACCTGGGGGTGGAACCCTGCGCCGTGACGGTCAGCCCGGCCTGGGGGGGACCCAGCATGCCGCCGCCCCTACCCTGGCCCTGCAGGGACAAGGCCACGGGCTTACCCCCCGGGGAGGAGGTCACCACGTGGGGGGTCCCCGGGGGGAGGCCGCCCGCCAGGAGCTTCATCCCCGCACCGACAGGCGGCGCCACCAATCGGGGCGCGGTGCTGAGGGCCGGGGTGGCCGAGACGGGGGCGGGGGTTGTGGCGACAGCGGTCACGGTGCGGAGGGGCCCCGTCAGGGGGGTCTGGCGCGGGCTCGTAGGGGTGGATGTTGTCACCACGGTCACCCCCTTGGTTACCGCCTTGGGCACCCCCATAGCCCCGGGGGACGGCCCCGCCCCGCCCCGCCCCCGGGCCCCGGCGGCCCCATGCCCTTGGGGCTGTGGCCGGCGGCCACGGGGGAGGGGCTGAGGGTCTCCACGTTGATGTATGAGTCGTTGCTGCCCGTGCTCAGCACCGACGACTGCCGGGAGAGGGAGGGGGTGGGGCCCGCCGCCCTAGACAGACAAGTGGTCACCGGGTTGCTTAGCAACGATGGCACTGAGGGTCCCATTGATTCGCGACCCTTCTGAAAACAAAACGTCATCAAGTGATATGAAGTGACAAATAAATACATAAAGTTCACTCCAAGGTCTCAAATGATTGCATATTGTGCAACATTAGGAAATGGTTGTTAGATTTTCAATATCATATCTGTGTGACATATAGTGATAGACTTCATCAGCTCATGTCATTTTATGTTTGTCGGTAAACATCAATTGTTTCTGCGCTAATGTTTATTGTTGACTTGGTTAAATACCGACGTCAAATAAAGCTTTATCTTATATTATCCTGTCTAACCCACGGTGGATTCCTACCTTGACTGGCTTGTCTAACCCACGGTGGATTCCTACCTTGACTGGCTTGTCTAACCCACGGTGGAGTCCTACCTTGACTGGCTTGTCTAACCCACGGTGGATTCCTACCTTGACTGGCTTGTCTAACCCACGGTGGATTCCTACCTTGACTGGCCTGTCTAACCCACGGTGGATTCCTACCTTGACTGGCTTGTCTAACCCACGGTGGATTCCTACCTTGACTGGCTTGTCTAACCCATGGTGGATTCCTACCTTGACTGGCTTGTCTAACCCACGGTGGATTCCTACCTTGACTGGCTTGTCTAACCCACGGTGGATTCCTACCTTGACTGGCTTGTCTAACCCATGGTGGATTCCTACCTTGACTGGCTTGTCTAACCCACGGTGGATTCCTACCTTGACTGGCTTGTCTAACCCACGGTGGATTCCTACCTTGACTGGCTTGTCTAACCCACGGTGGATTCCTACCTTGACTGGCTTGTCTAACCCATGGTGGATTCCTACCTGACTGGCTTGTCTAACCCACGGTGGATTCCTACCTTGACCGGCTTGTCTAACCCATGGTGGATTCCTACCTTGACTGGCTTGTCTAACCCACGGTGGATTCCTACCTTGACTGGCTTGTCTATCCCACGGTGGAGTCCTACCTTGACTGGCTTGTCTAACCCACGGTGGAGTCCTACCTTGACTGGCTTGTCTAACCCACGGTGGATTCCTACCTTGACTGGCTTGTCTAACCCACGGTGGATTCCTACCTTGACTGGCTTGTCTAACCCACGGTGGATTCCTACCTTGACTGGCTTGTCTAACCCATGGTGGATTCCTACCTTGACTGGCTTGTCTAACCCACGGTGGATTCCTACCTTCACTGGCTTGTCTAACCCACGGTGGATTCCTACCTTGACTGGCTTGTCTAACCCACGGTGGATTCCTACCTTGACTGGCTTGTCTAACCCACGGTGGATTCCTACCTTGACTGGCTTGTCTAACCCACGGTGGATTCCTACCTTGACTGGCTTGTCTAACCCACGGTGGATTCCTACCTTGACTGGCTTGTCTAACCCATGGTGGATTCCTACCTGACTGGCTTGTCTAACCCACGGTGGATTCCTACCTTGACCGGCTTGTCTAACCCATGGTGGATTCCTACCTTGACTGGCTTGTCTAACCCACGGTGGATTCCTACCTTGACTGGCTTGTCTAACCCACGGTGGATTCCTACCTTGACTGGCTTGTCTAACCCATGGTGGATTCCTACCTTGACTGGCTTGTCTAACCCATGGTGGATTCCTACCTTGACTGGCTTGTCTAACCCACGGTGGATTCCTACCTTGACTGGCTTGTCTAACCCATGGTGGATTCCTACCTTGACTGGCTTGTCTAACCCACGGTGGATTCCTACCTTGACTGGCTTGTCTAACCCACGGTGGATTCCTACCTTGACTGGCTTGTCTAACCCACGGTGGATTCCTACCTTGACTGGCTTGTCTAACCCACGGTGGATTCCTACCTTGACTGGCTTGTCTAACCCACGGTGGATTCCTACCTTGACTGGCTTGTCTAACCCATGGTGGATTCCTACCTGACTGGCTTGTCTAACCCACGGTGGATTCATACCTTGACCGGCTTGTCTAACCCATGGTGGATTCCTACCTTGACTGGCTTGTCTAACCCACGGTGGATTCCTACCTTGACTGGCTTGTCTAACCCACGGTGGATTCCTACCTTGACTGGCTTGTCTAACCCATGGTGGATTCCTACCTTGACTGGCTTGTCTAACCCATGGTGGATTCCTACCTTGACTGGCTTGTCTAACCCACGGTGGATTCCTACCTTGACTGGCTTGTCTAACCCATGGTGGATTCCTACCTTGACTGGCTTGTCTAACCCATGGTGGATTCCTACCTTGACTGCCTTGTCTAACCCACGGTGGATTCCTACCTTGACTGGTTTGTCTAACCCACGGTGGAGTCCTACCTTGACTGGCTTGTCTAACCCATGGTGGATTCCTACCTTGACTGGCTTGTCTAACCCATGGTGGATTCCTACCTTGACTGGCTTGTCTAACCCATGGTGGATTCCTACCTTGACTGGCTTGTCTAACCCACGGTGGAGTCCTACCTTGACTGGCTTATCTAACCCACGGTGGATTCCTACCTTGACTGGCTTGTCTAACCCACGGGGGATTCCTACCTTGACTGGCTTGTCTAACCCATGGTGGATTCCTACCTTGACTGGCTTGTCTAACCCACGGTGGATTCCTACCTTGACTGGCTTGTCTAACCCACGGTGGATTCCTACCTTGACAGGCTTGTCTAACCCACGGTGGATTCCTACCTTGACTGGCTTGTCTAACCCACGGCGGATTCCTACCTTGACTGGCTTGTCTAACCCATGGTGGATTCCTACCTTGACTGGCTTGTCTAACCCACGGTGGATTCCTACCTTGACTGCCTTGTCTAAACCACGGTGGATTCCTACCTTGACTGGCTTGTCTAACCCACGGTGGATTCCTACCTTGACTGGCTTGTCTAACCCACGGTGGATTCCTACCTTGACTGGCTTGTCTAACCCACGGTGGATTCCTACCTTGACTGGCTTGTCTAACCCACGGTGGATTCCTACCTTGACTGGCTTGTCTAACCCACGGTGGAGTCCTACCTTGACTGGCTTGTCTAACCCACGGTGGATTCCTACCTTGACTGGCTTGTCTAACCCACGGTGGATTCCTACCTTGACTGGCTTGTCTAACCCACGGTGGATTCCTACCTTGACTGGCTTGTCTAACCCATGGTGGATTCCTACTTGACTGGCTTGTCTAACCCACGGTGGATTCCTACCTTGACCGGCTTGTCTAACCCATGGTGGATTCCTACCTTGACTGGCTTGTCTAACCCACGGTGGATTCCTACCTTGACTGGCTTGTCTAACCCACGGTGGACTCCTACCTTGACTGGCTTGTCTAACCCATGGTGGATTCCTACCTTGACTGGCTTGTCTAACCCATGGTGGATTCCTACCTTGACTGGCTTGTCTAACCCACGGTGGATTCCTACCTTGACTGGCTTGTCTAACCCATGGTGGATTCCTACCTTGACTGGCTTGTCTAACCCATGGTGGATTCCTACCTTGACTGGCTTGTCTAACCCACGGTGGAGTCCTACCTTGACTGGCTTATCTAACCCACGGTGGATTCCTACCTTGACTGGCTTGTCTAACCCACGGGGGATTCCTACCTTGACTGGCTTGTCTAACCCATGGTGGATTCCTACCTTGACTGGCTTGTCTAACCCACGGTGGATTCCTACCTTGACTGGCTTGTCTAACCCACGGTGGATTCCTACCTTGACAGGCTTGTCTAACCCACGGTGGATTCCTACCTTGACTGGCTTGTCTAACCCACGGCGGATTCCTACCTTGACTGGCTTGTCTAACCCATGGTGGATTCCTACCTTGACTGGCTTGTCTAACCCACGGTGGATTCCTACCTTGACTGCCGTGTCTAAACCACGGTGGATTCCTACCTTGACTGGCTTGTCTAACCCACGGTGGATTCCTACCTTGACTGGCTTGTCTAACCCACGGTGGATTCCTACCTTGACTGGCTTGTCTAACCCACGGTGGATTCCTACCTTGACTGGCTTGTCTAACCCACGGGGGATTCCTACCTTGACTGGCTTGTCTAACCCATGGTGGATTCCTACCTTGACTGGCTTGTCTAACCCACGGTGGATTCCTACCTTGACTGGCTTGTCTAACCCACGGTGGATTCCTACCTTGACAGGCTTGTCTAACCCACGGTGGATTCCTACCTTGACTGGCTTGTCTAACCCACGGCGGATTCCTACCTTGACTGGCTTGTCTAACCCATGGTGGATTCCTACCTTGACTGGCTTGTCTAACCCACGGTGGATTCCTACCTTGACTGCCGTGTCTAAACCACGGTGGATTCCTACCTTGACTGGCTTGTCTAACCCACGGTGGATTCCTACCTTGACTGGCTTGTCTAACCCACGGTGGATTCCTACCTTGACTGGCTTGTCTAACCCACGGTGGATTCCTACCTTGACTGGCTTGTCTAACCCACGGTGGATTCCTACCTTGACTGGCTTGTCTAACCCACGGTGGAATCCTACCTTGACTGGCTTGTCTAACCCACGGTGGATTCCTACCTTGACTGGCTTGTCTAACCCACGGTGGATTCCTACCTTGACTGGCTTGTCTAACCCACGGTGGATACCTACCTTGACTGGCTTGTCTAACCCATGGTGGATTCCTACCTGACTGGCTTGTCTAACCCACGGTGGAGGCCTACCTTGACCGGCTTGTCTAACCCATGGTGGATTCCTACCTTGACTGGCTTGTCTAACCCACGGTGGATTCCTACCTTGACTGGCTTGTCTAACCCACGGTGGATTCCTACCTTGACTGGCTTGTCTAACCCATGGTGGATTCCTACCTTGACTGGCTTGTCTAACCCATGGTGGATTCCTACCTTGACTGGCTTGTCTAACCCACGGTGGATTCCTACCTTGACTGGCTTGTCTAACCCATGGTGGATTCCTACCTTGACTGGCTTGTCTAACCCATGGTGGATTCCTACCTTGACTGCCTTGTCTAACCCACGGTGGATTCCTACCTTGACTGGTTTGTCTAACCCACGGTGGAGTCCTACCTTGACTGGCTTGTCTAACCCATGGTGGATTCCTACCTTGACTGGCTTGTCTAACCCATGGTGGATTCCTACCTTGACTGGCTTGTCTAACCCATGGTGGATTCCTACCTTGACTGGCTTGTCTAACCCACGGTGGAGTCCTACCTTGACTGGCTTATCTAACCCACGGTGGATTCCTACCTTGACTGGCTTGTCTAACCCACGGGGGATTCCTACCTTGACTGGCTTGTCTAACCCATGGTGGATTCCTACCTT
Source organism: Arenicola marina (assembly GCA_964019135.1). NCBI lineage: Eukaryota > Metazoa > Annelida > Polychaeta > Arenicolidae > Arenicola > Arenicola marina. The sequence continues at coordinate 2,307,878 of OZ025250.1, forward strand.
GACTGGCTTGTCTAACCCACGGTGGATTCCTACCTTGACTGGCTTGTCTAACCCACGGTGGATTCCTACCTTGACAGGCTTGTCTAACCCACGGTGGATTCCTACCTTGACTGGCTTGTCTAACCCACGGCGGATTCCTACCTTGACTGCCTTGTCTAAACCACGGTGGATTCCTACCTTGACTGGCTTGTCTAACCCATGGTGGATTCCTACCTTGACCGGCTTGTCTAACCCACGGTGGATTCCTACCTTGACTGGCTTGTCTAACCCATGGTGGATTCCTACCTTGACTGGCTTGTCTAACCCACGGTGGATTCCTACCTTGACTGGCTTGTCTAACCCATGGTGGATTCCTACCTTGACCGGCTTGTCTAACCCACGGTGGATTCCTACCTTGACTGGCTTGTCTAACCCATGGTGGATTCCTACCTTGACTGGCTTGTCTAACCCACGGTAGATTCCTACCTTGACTGGCTTGTCTAACCCATGGTGGATTCCTACCTTGACTGGCTTGTCTAACCCATGGTGGATTCCTACCTTGACTGGCTTGTCTAACCCATGGTGGATTCCTACCTTGACTGGCTGTCTAACCCATGGTGGATTCCTACCTTGACTGGCTTGTCTAACCCATGGTGGATTCTTACCTTGACTGGCTTGTCTAACCCACGGTGGATCCCTACCTTGACTGGCTTGTCTAACCCACGGTGGATTCCTACCTTGACTGGCTTGTCTAACCCACGGTGGATTCCTACCTTGACTGGTTTGTCTAACCCACGGTGGATTCCTACCTTGACTGGCTTGTCTAACCCACGGTGGATTCCTACCTTGACAGGCTTGTCTAACCCACGGTGGAACCCTACCTTGACTGGCTTGTCTAACCCACGGTGAATTCCTACCTTGACTGGCTTGTCTAACCCACGGTGGATTCCTACCTTGACTGGCTTGTCTAACCCACGGTGGATTCCTACCTTGACTGGCTTGTCTAATCCACGGTGGATTCCTACCCTGACTGGCTTGTCTAACCCACGGTGGATTCCTACCTTGACTGGTTTGTCTAACCCACGGTGGATTCCTACCTTGACTGGCTTGTCTAACCCACGGTGGATTCCTACCTTGACAGGCTTGTCTAACCCACGGTGGAACCCTACCTTGACTGGCTTGTCTAACCCACGGTGGATTCCTACCTTGACAGGCTTGTCTAACCCACGGCGGATTCCTACCTTGACTAGCTTGTCTAACCCATGGTGGATTCCTACCTTGACTGGCTTGTCTAACCCACGGTGGATTCCTACCTTGACTGGCTTGTCTAACCCACGGTGGATTCCTACCTTGACTGGCTTGTCTAACCCATGGTGGATTCCTACCTTGACTGGCTTGTCTAACCCATGGTGGATTCCTACCTTGACTGGCTTGTCTAACCCATGGTGGATTCCCACCTTGACTAACTTGTCTAACCCACGGTGGATTCCTACCTTGACTGGCTTGTCTAACCCATGGTGGATTCCTACCTTGACTGGCTTGTCTAACCCACGGTGGATTCCTACCTTGACTGGCTTGTCTAACCCACGGTGGATTCCTACCTTGACTGGCTTGTCTAACCCACGGTGGATTCCTACCTTGACTGGCTTGTCTAACCCATGGTGGATTCCTACCTTGACTGGCTTGTCTAACCCACGGTGGATTCCTACCTTGACTGGCTTGTCTAACCCATGGTGGATTCCTACCTTGACTGGCTTGTCTAACCCACGGGGGATTCCTACCTTGACTGGCTTGTCTAACCCACGGTGGATTCCTACCTTGACCGGCTTGTCTAACCCATGGTGGATTCCTACCTTGACTGGCTTGTCTAACCCATGGTGGATTCCTACCTTGACTGGCTTGTCTAACCCATGGTGGATTCCCACCTTGACTGGCTTATCTAACCCACGGTGGATTCCTACCTTGGCTGGCTTGTCTAACCCATGGTGGATTCCTACCTTGACTGGCTTGTCTAACCCACGGTGGATTCCTACCTTGACTGGCTTGTCTAACCCACGGGGGATTCCTACCTTGACTGGCTTGTCTAACCCATGGTGGATTCCTACCTTGACTGGCTTGTCTAACCCACGGTTGATTCCTACCTTGACTGGCTTGTCTAACCCACGGTGGATTCCTACCTTGACTGGCTTGTCTAACCCACGGTGGATTCCTACCTTGACTGGCTTGTCTAACCCACGGTGGATTCCTACCTTGACTGGCTTGTCTAACCCACGGTGGATTCCTACCTTGACTGGCTTGTCTAACCCACGGTGGATTCCTACCTTGACTGGCTTGTCTAACCCACGGTGGATTCCTACCTTGACTGGCTTGTCTAACCCACGGTGGATTCCTACCTTGACCGGCTTGTCTAACCCACGGTGGATTCCTACCTTGACTGGCTTGTCTAACCCACGGTGGAGTCCTACCTTGACTGGCTTGTCTAACCCACGGTGGATTCCTACCTTGACTGGCTTGTCTAACCCACGGTGGATTCCTACCTTGACTGGCTTGTCTAACCCACAGTGGATTCCTACCTTGACTGGCTTGTCTAACCCACGGTGGATTCCTACCTTGACCGGCTTGTCTAACCCACGGTGGATTCCTACCTTGACTGGCTTGTCTAACCCACGGTGGATTCCTACCTTGACTGGCTTGTCTAACCAAAGGTGGATTCCTACCTTGACTGGCTTGTCTAACCCATGGTGGATTCCTACCTTGAGAGGCTTGTCTAACCCACGGTGGATTCCTACCTTGACTGGCTTGTCTAACCCACGGTGGATTCCTACCTTGACTGGCTTGTCTAACCCACGGAGGATTCCTACCTTGACTGGCTTGTCTAACCCACGGTGGATTCCTACCTTGACTGGCTTGGGTTTCTGCATCGCTTTCTTCGCCTTGACGGCTGCTCCCTGCGCACGGTGGATCCTCTCTGCGCGAGAAAAGCGTTACGACATCGAAGATAGTGAATACTTGTGTCCAGGAGTCATCTGTTGATCGCAACATTCGGCATTCGATAAGTTATCCGGGATTATGACAAGATGTCGCATAGATTGTCAGCGTCGCGTTAAATAACTGAAGGTCAGTGAAAGGTGCCAGGAACACGGGTTGTTTAGATACAATAAAAACATTGGAAAAACGTTGTGTGGAGTTTATCCATCACTATGGCCACGCCCTTTATTACATATGGAGTGTGGGGCGGCGGGGTGGGGGGGGGGGCAGGAGAGCAAGGTTGAGAGGCAGGGCACACAGGGGAAATCGGGGGGGGGGGGAGGCGGGTACACAATGCTGCAGAATGGATGGGTGCTTTAAGCCGCTTTTGTACAAACTGTCCCAAGAAACCTAACCCCTACACCAGGGAGGTCCCCAGGACCTATTGATCTCCGGTCTAGTGCGCTAACCACTACACCAGGGAGGCCCCCAGACCTATTGATCTGCGGTCAAGTGCGCTAACCACTACACCACGGAGGTCCCCAGGACATATTGATCTGCGGTCTAGTGCGCTAACCACTACACCAGGGAGATCCCCAGGACATATTGATCTGCGGTCTAGTCAGCTAACCACTACACCAGGGAGGCCCCCAGGACCTATTGATCTGCGGCCTAGTGCGCTAACCACTACACCAGGGAGGCCCCCATGACCTATTGATCTGCGGTCTAGTGCGCTAACCACTACACCAGGGAGGCCCCCATGACATATTGATCTGCGGTCTAGTGCACTAACCACTACACCAGGGAGGTCCCCAGGACATATTGATCTGCGGCCTAGTGCGCTAACCACTACACTAGGAAGGCCCCCAGGACCGATTAAATTGAAATTAAGTGTGTCACAGAAGTGGCCAAAAACGCCGATCCGCCAATCCTCGCTTACCAAACTCGTCCTCTGAGCGTGCGCGGTAGAGGTAGATCCACAACTTCCGGTTGACATCATACTTGACGCAGGGGTCCTTCTCGTAGTGAAGGCGATCGAGCGCCCCGCTCACCACCGTGTTAATCTGCAGACAGGGAACCAGCTCTATATGGGCACGAAACCATATTGGACAAAGATAGGACATGTGTACTCGCTGCTGAAAACCTCGCAAAATAAATAAATAAGTTTATACAAAAAGAAAAAAACGGATGCCGAGAACTTGTCACAGACACAGGAAACCACGTTGGTGGATATATACGAAAGTTTTTACAGACACAAATAGGTGGTTATAGACTAGAAACCAGCTTACACACGTTCACCGGAGGTTCGGTTCTCACCGGGAACCAGCTCGTTATAGAGACGGGGAACCAAGCAGCTCGATATTAGACCTCCACGCCCCCCCCCCCCCACTCACCAGGAACACGGGTTGTTTAGATACAATAAAAACATTGGAAAAACGTTGTGTGGAGTTTATCCATCACTATAGCCACGCCCTTTATTACATATGGGGGGTGGGGGGCAGGAGGGCAAGGTTGAGAGGCCTGGCACACAGCGGAAATCGGGGGGGGGGGGGAGGCGGGTACACAATGCTGCAGAATGGATCGGTGCTTTAAGCCGCTTTTGTACAAACTGTCCCAAGAAACCTAACCCCTACACCAGGGAGGTCCCCAGGACCTATTGATCTGCGGTCTAGTGCGCTAACCCCTAAACCAGGGAGGCCCCCAGGACCTATTGATCTGCGGTCTAGTGCGCTAACCACTACACCAGGGAGGCCCCCAGGACCTATTGATCTGCGGCCTAGTGTGCTAACCACTACACCAGGGAGGCCCCCAGGACCTATTGATCTGCGGTCTAGTGCGCTAACCCCTACACCAGGGAGGCCCCCAGGACCTATTGATCTGCGGTCTAGTGCGCTAACCCCTACACCAGGGAGGCCCCCAGGACCTATTGATCTGCGGCCTAGTGTGCTAACCACTACACCAGGGAGGCCCCCAGGACCTATTGATCTGCGGTCTAGTGAGCTAACCCCTACACCAGGGAGGCCCCCAGGACCTATTGATCGGCGGTCTAATGAGCTAACCACTACACCAGGGAGGCCCCCATGACCTATTGATCTGCGGTCTAGTGCGCTAACCACTACACCAGGGAGGCACCCAGGGCCTATTGATCTGCGGTCTAGTGAGCTAACCACTACACCGGGGAGGCCCCCAGGACCTATTGATCTGCGGTCTAGTGCGCTAACCACTACACCAGGGAGGTCCCCATGACCTATTGATCTGCGGTCTGGTGCGCTAACCACTACACCAGGGAGGTCCCCACGACCTATTGATCTGCGGTCTAGTGTGCTAACCCCTACACCAGGGAGGCCCCCAGGGCCTATTGATCTGCGGTCTAGTGCGCTAACCCCTACACCAGGGTGGCCCCCAGGACCTATTGATCTGCGGTCTAATGAGCTAACCACTACACCAGGGAGGCCCCCAGGACCTATTGATCTGCGGCCTAGTGTGCTAACCACTACACCAGGGAGGTCCCCACGACCTATTGATCTGCGGCCTAGTGTGCTAACCACTACACCAGGGAGGTCCCCAGGACCTATTGATCTGCGGTCTAATGAGCTAACCACTACACCAGGGAGGTCCCCAGGACCTATTGATCTGCGGTCTAGTGCGCTAACCACTACACCAGGGGGGCCCCCAGGACCTATTGATCTGCGGTCTAGTGTGCTAACCACTACACCAGGAAGGCCCCCAGGACCTATTGATCTGCGGTCTAATGAGCTAACCACTACACCAGGGAGGTCCCCAGGACCTATTGATCGGCGGTCTAGTGCGCTAACCCCTACACCAGGGTGGCCCCCAGGACCTATTGATCTGCGGTCTAGTGCGCTAACCACTACACCAGGGAGGCCCCCAGGACCTATTGATCTGCGGTCTAGTGTGCTAACCACTACACCAGGAAGGCCCCCAGGACCTATTGATCTGCGGTCTAGTGTGCTAACCACTACACCAGGGAGGCCCCCAGGACCTATTGATCTGCGGCCTAGTGTGCTAACCACTACACCAGGGAGGCCCCCAGGACCTATTGATCTGCGGTCTAATGAGCTAACCACTACACCAGGGAGGCCCCCAGGACCTATTGATCTGCGGCCTAGTGTGCTAACCACTACACCAGGGAGGCCCTCAGGACCTATTGATCTGCGGTCTAATGAGCTAACCACTACACCAGGGAGGCCCCCATGACCTATTGATCTGCGGTCTAGGGCGCTAACCACTACACCAGGGAGGCCCCCAGGACCTATTGATCTGCGGCCTAGTGTGCTAACCACTACACCAGGGAGGCCCCCAGGACCTATTGATCTGCGGTCTAATGAGCTAACCACTACACCAGGGAGGCCCCCAGGACCTATTGATCTGCGGCCTAGTGTGCTAACCACTACACCAGGGAGGCCCCCAGGACTTATTGATCTGCGGTCTAATGCGCTAACCACTACACCAGGGAGGCCCCCATGACCTATTGATCTGCGGTCTAGGGCGCTAACCACTACACCAGGGAGGCCCCCAGGACCTATTGATCTGCGGCCTAGTGTGCTAACCACTACACAAGGGAGGCCCCCATGACCTATTGATCTGCGGTCTAGGGCGCTAACCACTACACCAGGGAGGCCCCCAGGACCTATTGATCTGCGGCCTAGTGTGCTAACCACTACACCAGGGAGGCCCCCAGGACCTATTGATCCGCGGTCTAATGAGCTAACCACTACACCAGGGAGGCCCCCAGGACCTATTGATCTGCGGCCTAGTGTGCTAACCACTACACCAGGGAGGCCCCCAGGACCTATTGATCTGCGGTCTAGTGCGCTATCCACTACACCAGGGAGGCCCCCAGGACCTATTGATCTGCGGCCTAGTGTGCTAACCACTACACCAGGGAGGCCCCCAGGACCTATTGATCTGCGGTCTAATGAGCTAACCACTACACCAGGGAGGCCCCCATGACCTATTGATCTGCGGTCTAGTGAGCTAACCACTACACCAGGGAGGCCCCCAGGACCTATTGATCTGCGGTCTAGTGCGCTAACCACTACACCAGGGAGGCCCCCAGGACCTATTGATCTGCGGCCTAGTGTGCTAACCACTACACCAGGGAGGCCCCCAGGACCTATTGATCTGCGGCCTAGTGTGCTAACCACTACACCAGGGAGGCCCCCAGGACCTATTGATCTGCGGTCTAGTGAGCTAACCACTACACCAGGGAGGCCCCCAGGACCTATTGATCTGCGGTCTAGTGCGCTAACCACTACACCAGGGAGGCCCCCAGGACCTATTGATCTGCGGTCTAATGAGCTAACCACTACACCAGGGAGGCCCCCAGGACCTATTGATCTGCGGTCTAGTGCGCTAACCACTACACCAGGGAGGCCCCCAGGACCTATTGATCTGCGGTCTAATGCGCTAACCACTACACCAGGGAGGCCCCCATGAACTATTGATCTGCGGTCTAATGAGCTAACCACTACACCAGGGAGGCCCCCAGGACCTATTGATCTGCGGTCTAGTGCGCTAACCACTACACCAGGGAGGCCCCCAGGGCCTATTGATCTGCGGTCTAATGCGCTAACCACTACACCAGGGAGGCCCCCAGGACCTATTGATCTGCGGCCTAGTGTGCTAACCACTACACCAGGGAGGCCCCCAGGACCTATTGATCTGCGGTCTAATGAGCTAACCACTACACCAGGGAGGCCCCCATGACCTATTGATCTGCGGTCTAGTGCGCTAACCACTACACCAGGGAGGCCCCCAGGACCTATTGGTCTGCGGTCTAATGAGCTAACCACTACACCAGGGAGGCCCCCAGGACCTATTGATCTGCGGTCTAGTGCGCTAACCACTACACCAGGGAGTCCCCCAGGGCCTATTGATCTGCGGTCTAATGCGCTAACCACTACACCGGGGAGGTCCCCAGGACCTATTGATCGGCGGTCTAATGCGCTAACCACTACACCAGGGAGGCCCCCAGGACCTATTGATCTGCGGTCTAGTGTGCTAACCACTACACCAGGGAGGCCCCCAGGACCTATTGATCTGCGGTCTAGTGCGCTAACCACTACACCAGGGAGGCCCCCAGGACCTATTGATCTGCGGTCTAATGAGCTAACCCCTACACCAGGGTGGCCCCCAGGACCTATTGATCGGCGGTCTAGTGCGCTAACCCCTACACCAGGGAGGCCCCCAGGACCTATTGATCTGCGGTCTAGTGAGCTAACCACTACACCAGGGAGGCCCCCAGGACCTATTGGTCTGCGGTCTAGTGAGCTAACCACTACACCAGGGAGGCCCCCAGGACCTATTGGTCTGCGGTCTAATGAGCTAACCACTACACCAGGGAGGCCCCCAGGACCTATTGATCGGCGGTCTAATGCGCTAACCACTACACCAGGGAGGCCCCCAGGACCTATTGATCTGCGGTCTAGTGTGCTAACCACTACACCAGGGAGGCCCCCAGGACCTATTGATCTGCGGTCTAATGAGCTAACCACTACACCAGGGAGGCCCCCAGGACCTATTGATCTGCGGTCTAGTGAGCTAACCACTACACCAGGGAGGCCCCCAGGACCTATTGATCTGCGGTCTAGTGTGCTAACCACTACACCAGGGAGGCCCCCAGGACCTATTGATCTGCGGTCTAATGAGCTAACCACTACACCAGGGAGGCCCCCAGGACCTATTGATCTGCGGTCTAGTGTGCTAACCACTACACCAGGGAGGCCCCCAGGACCTATTGATCTGCGGTCTAATGAGCTAACCACTACACCAGGGAGGCCCCCAGGACCTATTGATCTGCGGTCTAATGAGCTAACCACTACACCAGGGAGGCCCCCAGGACCTATTGATCTGCGGCCTAGTGTGCAAACCACTACACCAGGGAGGCCCCCAGGACCTATTGATCTGCGGTCTAGTGTGCTAACCACTACACCAGGGAGGCCCCCAGGACCTATTGATCCGCGGTCTAATGAACTAACCACTACACCAGGGAGGTCCCCAGGACCTATTGATCTGCGGTCTGGTGCGCTAACCACTACACCAGGGAGGCCCCCAGGGCCTATTGATCTGCGGTCTAGTGCGCTAACCACTACACCAGGGAGGCCCCCAGGACCTATTGATCTGCGGTCTAATGAGCTAACCACTACACCAGGGAGGCCCCCAGGACCTATTGATCTGCGGTCTAGTGCGCTAACCACTACACCAGGGAGGCCCCCAGGGCCTATTGATCTGCGGTCTAATGCGCTAACCACTACACCGGGGAGGTCCCCAGGACCTATTGATCGGCGGTCTAATGCGCTAACCACTACACCAGGGAGGCCCCCAAGGCCTATTGATCTGCGGTCTAGTGAGCTAACCACTACACCAGGGAGGCCCCCAGGACCTATTGATCTGCGGTCTAGTGCGCTAACCACTACACCAGGGAGGTCCCCAGGACCTATTGATCTGCGGTCTAGTGAGCTAACCACTACACCAGGGGGGCCCCCAGGACCTATTGATCTGCGGCCTAGTGTGCTAACCACTACACCAGGGAGGCCCCCAGGACCTATTGATCTGCGGTCTAGTGAGCTAACCACTACACCAGGGAGGTCCCCAGGACTTATTGATCGGCGGTCTAATGCGCTAACCACTACACCAGGGAGGTCCCCAGGACATATTGATCTGCGGTCTAGTGAGCTAACCACTACACCAGGGAGGCCCCCATGACCTATTGATCTGCGGTCTAGTGAACTAACCACTACACCAGGGAGGTCCCCAGGACCTATTGATCTGCGGTCTAGTGCGCTAACCACTACACCAGGGAGGCCCCCATGACCTATTGATCTGCGGTCTAGTGCGCTAACCACTACACCAGGGAGGTCCCCATGACCTATTGATCTGCGGTCTGGTGCGCTAACCACTACACCAGGGAGGTCCCCAGGACATATTGATCTGCGGTCTAGTGAGCTAACCACTACACCAGGGAGGCCCCCAGGACCTATTGATCTGCGGTCTAATGAGCTAACCACTACACCAGGGAGGCCCCAAGGACCTATTGATCTGCGGTCTAGTGCGCTAACCACTACACCAGGGAGGCCCCCAGGGCCTATTGATCTGCGGTCTAGTGCGCTAACCACTACACTAGGAAGGCCCCCAGGACCGATTAAATTGAAATTAAGTGTGTCACAGAAGTGGCCAAAAACGCCGATCCGCCAATCCTCGCTTACCGAACTCGTCCTCTGAGCGTGCGCGGTGGAGGTAGATCCACAACTTCCGGTTGACGTCATACTTGACGCAGGGGTCCTTCTCGTAGTGAAGGCGATCGGGCGCCCCGCTCACCACTGTGTTAATCTGCAGACAGGGAACCAGCTCTATATGGGCACGAAACCATATTGGACAAAGATAGGACATGTGTACTCGCTGCTGAAAACCTCGCAAAATAAATAAATAAGTTTATACAAAAAGAAAAAAACGGATGCCGAGAACTTGTCACAGACACATGGAACCAGCTTGGTGGATATATACGAAAGATTTTACGGACACAAATAGGTGGTTATAGACTAGAAACCAGCTTACACACGTTGACCGGAGGTTCGGTTCTCACCGGGAACCAGCTCGTTATAGAGACGGGGAACCAAGCAGCTCGATATTAGACCTCCACGCCCCCCCCCCCCACACTCACCAGGAACACGGGTTGTTTAGATACAATAAAAACATTGGAAAAACGTTGTGTGGAGTTTATCCATCACTATAGCCACGCCCTTTATTACTAATGGGGGGGGGGGGCGGGGGGGGGGGGGCAGGAGGGCAAGGTTGAGAGGCCTGGCACACAGCGGAAATCGGGGGGGGGGAGGCGGGTACACAATGCTGCAGAATGGATCGGTGTTTTAAGCCGCTTTTGTACAAACTGTCCCAAGAAACCTAACCCCTACACCAGGGAGGTCCCCAGGACCTATTGATCTGCGGTCTAGTGCGCTAACCACTACACCAGGGAGGTCCCCAGGACCTATTGATCTGCGGTCTAATGAGCTGACCACTACACCAGGGAGGCCCTTATGACATATGGATCGGCGGTCTAGTGCGCTAACCACTACACCAGGGAGGCCCCCAGGACTTATTGATCTGCGGTCTAGTGAGCTGACCACTACACCAGGGAGGCCCTTATGACATATGGATCGGCGGTCTAGTGCGCTAACCACTACACCAGGGAGGCCCCCAGGACTTATTGATCTGCGGTCTAGTGCGCTAACCACTACACCAGGGGGGCCACCAGGACCTATTGATCTGCGGTCTAGTGTGCTAACCACTACACCAGGGAGGCCCCCAGGACCTATTGATCTGCGGCCTAGTGTGCTAACCACTACACCAGGGAGGCCCCCAGGACCTATTGATCTGCGGCCTAGTGTGCTAACCACTACACCAGGGAGGCCCTCAGGACCTATTGATCTGCGGTCTAGTGCGCTAACCCCTACACCAGGGAGGCCCCCAGGCCCTATTGATCTGCGGTCTAGTGAGCTGACCACTACACCAGGGAGGCCCTTATGACATATTGATCGGCGGTCTAGTGCGCTAACCACTACACCAGGGAGGCCCCCAGGACTTATTGATCTGCGGTCTAGTGCGCTAACCACTACACCAGGGGGGCCCCCAGGACCAATTGATCTCTTGATGTCTCTCTTTGAATGGCCTCAGCTGTCGGTAAACAAATGTGACCCCACCCCCCCCTACCACCGAACCCACTTGGTCCTGCCTTGCTTTTTTCTTTTCTTAGCATAGAAGCAGGCTTGTTATTCACATTGACTGCTGCTCGCGACCAGCGGCCAACAATAGCGGCCAACTCTGGCTCAGTGTCATCATGGTTATACCTCTCTAACGTACGTCTCTCTTCTTCAGTCACTCCAAAATGTACCGTTAAAGCCAGGTAAAGTGCCTGATATCCGTCCCGTGGTCTTTCACTCCCCAATTATTACAGGCTAAACCGCCAGTGTGTTCACCGCGACTGTACGGCTATTGCTCATGTATGTTTCATGTGACTTCAAACTTATCCCCCCTGCGTTAAGCGCTCCACTTTATTATAAACGCTTAAATACCCCTCAGCGAACCTGCCCAAGCGTAGTGAGACCACACCTGACCGATCAACTCTCACATGTCTATTTCCATGTCCACCCCCAACTCTCATCTCTCCCGACTCCCCTCACCAACCCACCCCCCTTTTTTCTTGCTCATGTTGCCGCAAATACAAGGCACCAACTGGTTCCCCGTATGTTCAACACGGGTGAACCTAACTGTATATATATTTATGCTTTTGTTTGTTGTTTTTCTGTGTTTCTTTCCACTTTTGGTCCCACGAGTTGTTTTTGCAAGCGCAGGGTACAATTATGTATCTTTAACTTATTATCGCTTACATTGTATCTTATTTTATGATAAGTCAACTATACCTTTCATATGTTAGAGATGGATCTTGACGGTATCATTTTACAACAATTTGGTGGTTTAAATACAAACTCATTTATTGAAACCCTGAAGATGACCGGGGATGACGCATATTATATTTTCACTTCATCCCATCACTTTCGCGTTGGTCCCATTGGGGCAATGAAAGTATTGTTTCTGCTTTTACTTAATGCCTGTGAATGTAAATGACTTTTTGCAACAGTTAGGGGGAGCAAAAAAGAACTCATTGGTTGAACTTTTAAACCCAGTTAATGGTAATATCCGAGATGTAGACCCTGCTAACCAATATGTTCAGCACTCTCCTTATTATGAGTTAGATCAACTGGATCCTGTTCTGCAAAACAGGACCGGTGATTTTTCCATCCTTAGTATGAATGTGGCCAGTATCAATGCTAAGATCGATGAACTTCAAATAATGATTGATATGTTATGTAAGAAAAGTATTGAATTTTCCGCTTTATGCATACAAGAGTCATGGTTAAGCGACATGTCAGATACATCCCTATTACATATTGATGGATATACGCTTATATCCAAAGGTAAAACTTGTAGTGAGCATGGTGGGCTAATGATATATTTAAAAGATACGCTAAGCTTCTCGGTTTTAGATATTCCTATTGACTCTGAAATTTGGGAAGGTCAATTTATAAAGGTAATGGAAACTGATAGAACTATTATACTGGGAAATATATATAGGCCGCCATGCGACGTTAACGAGAATTACTCGACATTCACTGAGGAATTTTCTAAAATACTATCTCTCTTTGAGAGAAAGAGCGGTGAATTATTAGTAACTGGAGATTTCAATATTGACTTGCTTCAAATCCATGATAAAGCTGCATTTAGTACTTATTTTGACAGTATCACATCCCTTGGGTTCTTTCCAAAGATTAAATTTCCAACAAGACTTTCAAAGTATAAAGGAACCCTTTTAGATAATTTTCTGGTACGAATCTCCCCTGTCATGCAGTCTGCTGTTTCTGGTATTTTAGTGAAATCAATATCAGACCATTTCCCGTATTTTGTCAGCCTAGACATACAGCAAAAGGCAACGAGAAAATCACCCGCATATGTCACAATTATAAACAATAATCCTGCTGCAATTAAATCGTTTTCTGATCACGTGGAAGGTTTAGATGTGTTTAGTAGACTAAACCATGAATTGGGAACTGACCCTAACCCAAACTACGATACCTTACAGGATATCTTAGTAAAATCCAAAGAAACTTTTTTGTCGGATAAAGTTGTGAAGTTTAATAAAAGAAAGCATAAAAAGTCAAACTGGATTTCGAAAGGTATCATCAAATCTATTGTATTTAAGGATCGATTGTATAAGAAACTTAAGATGACTCCACCTACCAGTTCACAATATAATACGTTAAATGTAAATTTCAAAACGTATAATAATATTTTAAAACAATGTATCCGTACTGCAAAAAAAAACTACTATTATAATTACTTCGATAAGTGTAAGGGGGATATAAAAAAAACGTGGCAAGCGATTAACACAGTCCTGAATAACAATAGGGCGAAGAATAAATCATTGCCGGAGGAATTTAACATAAATGGAGAACTTATTAGTGACAAAGTAGTCGTAACAAATACTTTTAATGCATTCTTCTCTTCTGTTGGTTCGACAGCCTGTAATGGACTTCAAACTGAAGACCATCCCTCTTTTTCTCAATACCTCGGATCACCGGTTAAGTCCAAAATGAACTTTAAGCTTATAACTAAAGCAACAGTAGAAAAAATCATCGACGGTCTCAAACCTAAACTAAATACTGGGGATGATGGGCTATCTGTGAAACTACTTAAGGTATTAAAATTAGATCTAAGTGAGTCATTAGCCTTAATCATTAATCAATCGCTATCTACTGGAATATTCCCCAGCAAACTGAAACTTGCAAAGATAACTCCTGTTTTAAGAAAGGAGATGCTTCCTGCAATTTCAAAGGTATTTGAAAAGACTATTTATGATCAAATCTATGACTATTTTCAGAAAGAAAAACTCTTTTACAACGGTCAATATGGTTTCAGAAAGAAACATTCCACTCAGCTTGCCGCGCTTGAATTAGTTGATCGAACTTTGCAAAAACTGGATGAGGGCGAGGTTCCTCTCAGTATATATCTGGATTTGTCGAAGGCGTTTGACACTTTGAATCATAATATTCTTATCCATAAGCTAAAACACTATGGTATATCTGAACCAGCTATTTCTTTGTTAAAGTGTTATCTAACAAATCGTCATCAATATGTACACTTGGGAGATGTTAAATCAACGGTAACGAAAATATCTCGAGGGGTACCTCAAGGTTCTATTCTAGGTCCCCTGCTATTTATTATATATGTGAACGACATGTCACACGCTAGTCAACTATTTAGAGCCATTGTATATGCTGACGATACAACTCTGTGTAGCACGTTGACTGCGTCATCGTCTGATAATATGCTTGTTGATGATGTGTTAAATAATGAACTCTCTAAGATATACGGTTGGCTATGTGCAAATGAGTTATCACTTAACGTTTCAAAAACCAAATTTATGATATTTTGTATGCCGCGCAAAGTTGTTAGAATTCCACACTTGTCTATAAATAACATACCTCTAGAGTGCGTAGATGAGTTTGACTTTTTGGGACTGACAGTTCAGAAGGATCTCAAGTGGAATGGTCATATTAACAAGATATCTTCTAAAATATCCAAGGTTATTGGAGTTATGTGCAAGTTAAAACATACCGTACCATCCTATGTTCTGAAACTTATATACAACTCTTTAATCCTACCCCATTTACATTATAATGTTCTAGCATGGGGTTATCAAGCTGATCGTATAAGGCTATTGCAAAAAAAGGCGACTCGTATCATAGCCAAGAGCTCTTATTTTTCTCATTCGGAACCATTATTTAAACAATTTAGTATATTGAAGTTGGCTGATATAATGATTTACCACCAACTAAAATTTTATTACAAGTATCTCCACGGTGATCTGCCAGATTATTTTTTAACTGAATTGTCTATTTCTAAATTGTCGGATCTGCATAATTACAACACAAGACACAAGGATGATCTGCTAGTTACACGTGTGAAGCATAAGTTTGCCGAACAATGTTTGAGATATCGCGTTGCCAGATGCATAAACCAAATGCCAGATATTATATTGAATAAGATTGAGACACATGTACTGGACGGTTTTTCAAGATATGTCAAAAATTTCTTAGTCGAGAAGTATTCTCTGGAATGTCATTTAGTTAATTGTTATATTTGTAAAAATGATTAGGTTATTAGAGGTCCTCCCCTGTTTTATATATCTCTAGAAATGGGCTATGTGTCTTTAATTTATCTCTCGCAAGATCCCTACATTTTTATACAAATGAGTGCAATGTAACTCTCTTACGATTAAGCGATAATTTTGTTTAATTTTTTTTTTTTTTGTTGTTGTTGTTTTTTTTTCTTTTTTTTTCTTTGCGGTGGCTCCTATGCTAGCGACCATCGTGGTCTTAATAGGAGTCTCCAGGGTAAGAATGAATTAAGTTACCACTTTGTTTTGTATTTTTACGTTTGTATGCACTCGTTCTTGCCCAAATAAATGACATTTGAATTGAATTGAATTGATCTGCGGTCTAGTGTGCTAACCACTACACCAGGGAGGCCCCCAGGACCTATTGATCTGCGGCCTAGTGTGCTAACCACTACACCAGGGAGGCCCCCAGGACCTATTGATCTGCGGCCTAGTGTGCTAACCACGACACCAGGGAGGCCCCCAGGACCTATTGATCGGCGGTCTAATGAGCTAACCACTACACCAGGGAGGCCCCCAGGACCTATTGATCTGCGGTCTAGTACGCTAACCACTACACCAGGGAGGCCCCCAGGGCCTATTGATCTGCGGTCTAATGCGCTAACCACTACACCAGGGAGGTCCCCAGGACCTATTGATCGGCGGTCTAATGCGCTAACCACTACACCAGGGAGGCCCCCAGGGTCTATTGATCTGCGGTCTAGTGAGCTAACCACTACACCAGGGAGGCCCCCATGACCTATTGATCTGCGGTCTAGTGCGCTAACCACTACCACAGGGAGGTCCCCAGGACCTATTGATCTGCGGCCTAGTGTGCTAACCACTACACCAGGGAGGCCCCCAGGACCTATTGATCTGCGGTCTAATGAGCTAACCACTACACCAGGGAGGCCCCCAGGACCTATTGATCTGCGGTCTAGTACGCTAACCACTACACCAGGGAGGCCCCCAGGGCCTATTGATCTGCGGTCTAATGCGCTAACCACTACACCAGGGAGGTCCCCAGGACCTATTGATCGGCGGTCTAATGCGCTAACCACTACACCAGGGAGGCCCCCATGACCTATTGATCTGCGGTCTAGTGCGCTAACCACTACCCCAGGGAGGTCCCCAGGACCTATTGATCTGCGGCCTAGTGTGCTAACCACTACACCAGGGAGGCCCCAAGGACCTATTGATCTGCGGTCTAATGAGCTAACCACTACACCAGGGAGGCCCCCAGGACTTATTGATCTGCGGTCTAGTGCGCTAACCACCCCACAGGGAGGTCCCCAGGACATATTGATCTGCGGTCTAGTGAGCTAACCACTACACCAGGGAGGTCCCCAGGACTTATTGATCGGCGGTCTAATGCGCTAACCACTACACCAGGGAGGTCCCCAGGACCTATTGATCTGCGGTCTAGTGAGCTAACCACTACACCAGGGAGGTCCCCAGGACATATTGATCTGCGGTCTAGTGCGCTAACCACTACACCAGGGAGGTCCCCAGGACCGATTAAATTGAAATTAAGTGTGTCACAGAAGTGGCCAAAAACGCCGATCCGCCAATCCTCGCTTACCGAACTCGTCCTCTGAGCGTGCGCGGTGGAGGTAGATCCACAACTTCCGGTTGACGTCATACTTGACGCAGGGGTCCTTCTCGTAGTGAAGGCGATCGAGCGCCGCGCTCACCACCGTGTTAATCTGCAGACAGGGAACCAGCTCTATATGGGCACGAAACCATATTGGACAAAGATAGGACATGTGTACTCGCTGCTGAAAACCTCGCAAAATAAATAAATAAGTTTATACAAAAAGAAAAAAACGGATGCCGAGAATTTGTCACAGACACATGGAACCAGCTTAGTGGATATATACGAAAGATTTTACGGACACAAATAGGTGGTTATAGACTAGAAACCAGCCTACACACGTTCACCGGAGGTGAGGTTCTCACCGGGAACCAGCTCGTTATAGAGACGGGGAACCAAGCAGCTCGATATTAGACCTCCACGCCACCCTTCCCCCCACTCACCCTCACCACACTTACCGGAGCCAGCCCCCCCCCGCTCACCCTCACCTCACTTACCTGAGCCAGCGCCCCTCCCCGCCCCCACTCACCCTCACCTCACTTACCTGAGCCACTTACGGGTCACTATAGCCACGCCCTTTATTACATATGGGGGGGGGGGCGGCAGGAGGGCAAGGTTGAGAGGCCTGGCACACAGGGGAAATCGTGGGGGTGGGGGGGGGGGAGGCGGGTACACAATGCTGCAGAATGGATCGGTGCTTTAAGCCGCTTTTGTACAAACTGTCCCAAGAAACCTAACCCCTACACCAGGGAGGTCCCCAGGACCTATTGATCGGCGGTCTAGTGCGCTAACCCCTACACCAGGGAGGCCCCCAGGACCTATTGATCTGCGGTCTAATACGCTAACCACTACACCAGGGAGGTCCCCAGGACCTATTGATCGGCGGTCTAATGCGCTAACCCCTACACCAGGGAGGTTCCCAGGACCTATAGATCTGCGGTCTAATGAGCTAACCACTACACCAGGGAGGCCCCCAGGACCTATTGATCTGCGGTCTAGTGCGCTAACCACTACACCAGGGAGGCCCCCAGGGCCTATTGATCTGCGGTCTAATGCGCTAACCACTACACCAGGGAGGTCCCCAGGACCTATTGATCTGCGGTCTAATGCGCTAACCACTACACCAGGGAGGCCCCCAGGGCCTATTGATCTGCGGTCTAGTGAGCTAACCACTACACCAGGGAGGCCCCCGTGACCTATTGATCTGCGGTCTAGTGCGCTAACCACTACACCAGGGAGGCCCCCATGACCTATTGATCTGCGGTCTAATGAGCTAACCACTACACCAGGGAGGCCCCCAGGACCTATTGATATGCGGTCTAGTGCGCTAACCACTACACCAGGGAGGCCCCCAGGGCCTATTGATCGGCGGTCTAATGCGCTAACCACTACACCAGGGAGGCCCCCAGGGCCTATTGATCTGCGGTCTAGTGAGCTAACCACTACACCAGGGAGGCCCCCAGGACCTATTGATCTGCGGTCTAATGCGCTGACCACTACACCAGGGAGGTCCCCAGGACCTATTGATCTGCGGTCTAGTGAGCTAACCACTACACCAGGGAGGCCCCCATGACCTATTGATCTGCGGTCTAGTGCGCTAACCACTACACCAGGGAGGTCCCCAGGACCTATTGATCTGCGGTCTAGTGCGCTAACCACTACACCAGGAAGGCCCCCAGGACCGATTAAATTGAAATTAAGTGTGTCACAGAAGTGGCCAAAAACGCCGATCCGCCAATCCTCGCTTACCGAACTCGTCCTCTGAGCGTGCGCGGTGGAGGTAGATCCACAACTTCCGGTTGACGTCATACTTGACGCAGGGGTCCTTCTCGTAGTGAAGGCGATCGAGCGCCCCGCTCACCACCGTGTTAATCTGCAGACAGGGAACCAGCTCTATATGGGCACGAAACCATATTGGACAAAGATAGGACATGTGTACTCGCTGCTGAAAACCTCGCAAAATAAATAAATAAGTTTATACAAAAAGAAAAAAACGGATGCCGAGAACTTGTCACAGACACAGGAAACCACGTTGGTGGATATATACGAAAGTTTTTACAGACACAAATAGGTGGTTATAGACTAGAAACCAGCTTACACACGTTCACCGGAGGTTCGGTTCTCACCGGGAACCAGCTCGTTATAGAGACGGGGAACCAAGCAGCTCGATATTAGACCTCCACGCCACCCTTCCCCCCACTCACCCTCACCACACTTACCGGAGCCAGCCCCCCACCCCCTACTCACCCTCACCACACTTACCTGAGCCAGCCCCCCCCACCCCTCACCTTCACTTACCTGAGCATCCTTAAACCCCGGAGCCCGCCCCGCCCCCCCTCCAACACCCCCACCCTCACTTACCTGAGCATCCGTGACCCCGGAGCCCGCCCCCCCCCACACTTACCTGAGCATCCGTGACCCCCGGAGCCCGGCCCCCCACCCCCCTCACCCTCACTTACCTGAGCATCAGTGACCCCCGGAGCCCGCCCCCCCCCCCACACCCATCACCCTCACTTACCTGAGCATCCGTGACCCCCGGAGCCCGGCCCCCCCACACCCCTCACCCTCACTTACCTGAGCATCAGTGACCCCCGGAGCCCGCCCCCCCCCCCCACACCCCTCACTCTCACTTACCTGAGCATCTGTGACCCCCGGAGCCCGGCCCCCCACCCCCACACCCCTCACCCTCACTTACCTGAGCATCCGTGACCCCCGGAGCCCGGCCCCCCACACCCACACCCCTCACCCTCACTTACCTGAGCATCCGTGACCCCCGGAGCCCGGCCCCCCACCCCTACACCCCTCACCCTCACTTACCTGAGCATCAGTGACCCC